>OY882876.1:5345890-5758390 GCA_963693515.1 Pipistrellus nathusii
GAGCCGGGATTCTGACCAGGGAGGAGCCTTCAGAGTCAGCGCTGACCCCCGTGCAAATGGGGACACCGAGGCACAGGGAGGGGCAGAAGCAGAGAGAGAAAAGCCCAGGGGGCAGATGCCAATCCCACTCCACAGAAGGGACACGGAGTCCGGCAGAGGTGCTCTGCCAGGCCCTCTGCCCCCCCCACGTGGCACCTACCTTGGGGTTGAAGGGCTGAGGCTTGCCAGCTTGGGTCTGGTGGTCCGAGGCCATGGTGGCTGGAGGACATGGCGGGGAAGGGGGGAAAGGGGGAGACAGCAGTGAGGACCCTGCTGTGCCCTCGGCTTCCTCTCCTGGGGGACTCAGGCCCCGGCACTGCAGGCCTCGCCCTTTAATTGCCCGGTCGCAGGCTGCTCTAGTGCGGAGGCTCAGAGCGGGCCAGTCTGCGCCCAGGTCCCCTTGGCAGGAAGCAGTGGCATTTGGGTTCGAACCCAGATCTCCCAGTTCCCATCAGGGGTGAGCCCGAGAGGAAAAGGCAAGGCAAGCGGGAGAAGCGTCCTTACCAGCGACACGGGCCCCTGAGTGCCTGCGAGGCCGGCGGGCGGGAGGCGGCCTTTATACCTCCCCCCCGGCGCCCGTGCCAAGGCCGCGGCCCCGGGAAAGCGGGCGGGAATCGGGGATTAAGCCCGCGCCAAAGGCCAGGTCAGCAAACGCCCCCAGACACTGTGTCTCCGCACAACAATGTCATGAGCTTTCAGATTCGGCCGTGCCAGGGGGGTCAGGCGGCCGGGCAAGGATCTGCCCGCTTTGCCTGCATCAGCGGTCTGGCTGCCCGGGCCGGGGCGCGCTGGGGTCACCGGTGTGGTGAGGGGAGCCCGGGGGGAAGGCGGGCAGAGGCCAAACTCAGAGGCCCCGGGTAGAAATTCAAGTACCAGAGGGTTTGGCAGAATCCGGCATCATCCATCTGTCCATCCATCCATCCCTCCATCCATCCATCCACCCACCCATCCATCCCTCCATCCATCCATCCCTCCACCCATCCACCCATCCATCCATCCATCCCTCCATCCATCCACCCACCCATCCATCCATCCCTCCATCCATCCATCCCTCCATCCACCCATCCATCCACCCATCCATCCATCCCTCCATCCATCCATCCATCCATCCATCCATCCATCCATCCATCCATCCCTCCATCCACCCATCCATCCATCCATTCATCCATCCCTCCATCCATCCATCCACCCACCCGTTCATCCCTCCATCCATCCCTCCCTGACTCACCAGACATCGGCGTGCTGCCACGCTCTGTTCCAGGAGGTGGGGTCGGCCTGGACAGCTCACGGGAAGGGAGGAAGTCCTCCAGCACCTGGAGGACTTAGCCTGGGCACCCGGAGGGGGAGACAGGTCCAGAGGGGCCGGGCCGAGGCTCCATGGCGGAGGGGGCGGGGCCTGAGGGCGCAGGGCGAGGAGAGCCAACTTCCTGCTGCAGGCCCCTGGCTGTCCCAGCACCTGCTGACCCAGGGGAGGTGCTCCCAGCACCCCAGGCCCTTGAGGTTCAGAGAAACCTCTGGGATCCCTGCTGCCCCCCTACCCCCCGACCTCTCCACGACCTTGACACGTCCCTTCCTGCAGCCCCCGTGTCCCTCTGTGTCTTGACGATCCAAGGTCAGGCAGGAGAGGGGACGGCACTGGGGCTTGGAGATGGGGTTCCAGTGAGGAGAACGGCTCTCCCCATCTTTTATGCTCCTGGGACAGGAGCACGCATACGTGCATACGCACATGCACACGTGCACACATGCACAAGTGCACACACGCATGCGCACGCACCACCCACACCCCAGCCGGCTAGCTGGCGACCTCCCCCCTTCCTGCACTCCTCCCCCCACCTAGCACTTCCCACCCCAGCATCACGTCCCTCTTCAATTTGCTGCATTTCCCAGGACAAGTGTCCATCGCTGACCACACAGTGGAACCCGCTCAGCTTAGCACGGGAGGGAATTCGGGCCCGGCTGCCACACGCGTGAGCCCGCACACAGGCCAAGTGCGATGAGCCAGATACCGGGAAAGTGCCCTATCGTCGGGTCACAGGAGTGTCTGCTCCACACAGTCCTGGACAGGCCTCTCTCTGAGCGGGGGTTGGGGGGGGGGGAGGTCCTGGCAGGAGCAAGGGCTGAGGGGCGGGGTGGCTGCCATCCACTCAGGGTGCCCCTTCCCCTCTCCCCGCCCCCCCCCCAGCTCCCCCCTCTACACCACAGTAAAAACGATTTCTTGACTTTGCATATTTAAAATAAATCTTTATTGTTGCAAGTGGTACATATGTCCCCCCCTTTTTTTTCCCCATTGACCCCTTCTAGCCCGCCCCCAAACCCCGCCCCTGGCCTCCACCACCCTATTGTCTCTGCCCATGGGTTATGCTTATAGGCACACATTGATTCTGCAAAATTCTTTTTTAAAAATATATATATGCAGGTTGAGGTCACTGAAGATCGTTGTATTCTTTTCAAACCCGTCCTGAGGGCTACAGCCTCCTGTCCGCCCAGCCTCTGCAGCACGGGGAAGTGGGATGTGCAGGGAGCTGGTCAGACCTGCTCATCCCACAAGCTTGGCCCAGGGCGTGGCCAGTGTGGACCAGGCCTGGGAAGGGCCCTCATTGTGTCTGACCCAAACGATGGTGCCAGCTTCCTAGATGGCAGGGGTCTGGGGGGGGGGGCGTCACTTTGTGGTGACCCTCTCCTCCCTGTACCTGGAGTCCTGACCCGTGTTCTGGGCCTGGGAGTAGCCACTCACGCCAAGACCCTGCCCCCAGAAAGGTCCAGATCACAGGCTCCACCTGTTTGAGAGCACGACTCCCCTTCCTCATCTGTGCCCCGACTTTGCAGACTCCTGCCGGGAGCGCAGCCAGGGGCTCACCCCGGCACTGCCCTCTGACAATGGCTGGCCCGTGGCGGTCTCGGGTCCTCCCTCTCGGCTCCAAGCCTCCAGTGGACCCTCAGTTCTGACAAGGCCAGCCCTGCCTGCCCCATGGGGACCCCCCGTCCCGGGGGGTAGGGCAGTTCTGCTCTCCCACCCCCCTAATCCAGCATGAACCTCGGGAGAAACCGGCACTGGCACCCCTGCAGACAATCTGCCTTCGCAAGGTGTCCTACTTATGGACGCGTCCTGACAGCCCAGCACTCCCGGCTGCTGAGGCAGCGGCCTGTCTGCCCGATTCCGTTCCGGCTGTTTCTCTCCAATAACGGCTCCAGGAGGCCCCGGGGCCTGTGTGTCCGGGGGCAGACAGACATGCCAGCTTGGTGGGAAGCCCTGCAGCGCCAGGAGGGGGCATGGGGGCTGTACATTTCCCCGTTATCCCCCCCCCACGACTCCCCCTCCTTCTTTGGCTCCTCAGCGCCACCATCTTCCTGTAGCAGCACATGACACCCCTGGAAAGGCTCCAGTTCTTGGCGTGAGGGCCCCCCGAATTCCCGTCTCCCCCTCTGCCACGTGGCCTGACGTTTAAGCCCTGCCACCTTAAAGCTACCTTCCAATTGGGTGCGAACCCACCCACCCATTTCTGAGGCAGGCCCACCGAAGATTCGTCTTCTCCATATAAAAAGCGTGTCTGTACAACAGCTGCCGTTGACTGAAGACCCACTGTGTGCGCGAGTCACTGTGCCAGCTTCGTGAGCACTGCCTTCACGCATCACCCAGCCCCCTGGGCTCAGAGAGGTGAAGTCACTCACCCAGGACACACAGCAGAGGGAGGGCTGGCCTCGACAGGAACACAGGTGACCATGACAGCCACCTTATTTATGGCCAAAGAAATAGGTCCAGGCGTTTTTAAATGCCTAGCAGCGTATGTTCGCCTGTGATGGGCACTGAACAATGATCATCGAATAAATAAAACAAGGGACAAAGTGCTAACCAGCAGGGTTTTCTGTTGCTGTTATTTCTGGTGAAAACCTTCATGTCAGCATAAAACCCACTTGCCCTCCATCCCTGATACGCTGGTAGGACCCGGGATGACAGGGGACCCTGTGTGGCCTTGGGCGAGTTCCTGAAGGCCTCAGAGCCAGTCTCCTCGTCTGGAAATGGAGAACCTTCTCGCTGCCGGACTCAAAGCACTCAGCACAGCCTCTCCCGCCTCACTTCTGTCCCTGCGGACCCTGCCTACGGCGGACAGTTCACATGGAGAGCCCTTCCTGGGGTGACCATGGACAGTGCAGTGGGTCCTGACCCCTTCACGTGGGGTGCAGTCACCCCCTGCTAGGAGTGTAAGGGGAAGGCAGAGGTGGGCAGCCTACATGGGGGCGGGACCCCGAGGACCCACTAGGCGCCCGACACTGTGGCCGAGTCCTCAGCCTCGGCACTGCTGCCGTTCGGGATGGGCACATCCTTGGTGATGGACCGCCCTGTGCGCGTCAGATGACAATCCAGCATCTCCTGTCGCTGCACCCAGAACCACTGCCTTTAACTCCTGCCCGATATTGCTACTGCCACCCCATCTCAGAGAACTGAGGTCCAGGGAGGCCCCACAGCCAGGAGGGGGCAGAACAAAGGGTCAGCCCCACACCGAGTGGAAACCCAGCTCTGTGTCCAGGACCCCGGCCCCTCCCGCTGCCCGGCCCCAGCTCGGCCCGGACACAAGCCTGACGCGGCGGGTGGCAGGCGGCAGGCGTGCAGGCCTGGGGCCCATTCACTGGCACACGGACACACCGGCTCCTGCGGTGCAACTTGCACCAAAGCTTTATTTCCGTGTTCATGGTCTGAATGCAACATCTCTGTACATGCAAAGGTCATCTCGTGTGGGGCCAGCTGGTGGCTTCCCGACTGCTCTCGGTGTGTGCGTATGAAACTCTGTACAGTTACAAAATATAAAAGCACTTGTCGAAGTCCAATGTTCGGGGAGGTCCAGGGAGCCCCGTGGTTTCGACGTTAAAAATAAAGGCTTTTTTTTTTTCTTCTGGGTGAATTGTCAGGTACACGGTTCGAGGTTCCCTCCGGGGCTGGATAAAGTGCCTCCCGCGTCCTCCCGGGCGGCACTCCGGGGCTGGCAGATTCTAAGGCCACTGCGAGGGTGCCAGCGGGCAGGAGCTCCACTTCCCTGCGCCCCCCGACCGGGGTGCCCTCTCTGTCGTGACTCACCCCTCTGACGAGGGGGCCGGAGGAAAGGCTGGGAAAATGCACAGTCTATGTATCTGGATTTCCACTCCCCCGGCTTACAAAACGTCCCCAGGATCACAATCAGGTGGGAAGTGCTTGACTTTCTAGAATATCGGTTCGATTTAGGAAACAGCCCGGTACAAAAAGTCGTCCGTAACACAATATAGTACTTTGGTCAGCCCCCTATTTACAGGATGGGTAAGGCCATGTGGAGTGAGATCGTTAAAAAGGCTCAAGTTCTTCTGTAGACACCACCCATGGTCCGGAAGTGCCTGTCTGGTGGGCGGATGCTGCTCCCAGGAGGACAGGCAGTCTGTCCGCCAGGAAGGGCCTGCCCCGGCCCCAAGGGGGAGCTGGAGTGTCCCGCGGAGAGCGCTGTTCTCCCCGCCCCCCTCCCCGAGGGCCCACCCCGGATGCTAGTTCACACAAAGGCGGGGATGTCCAGCTTCCTGTGCTGAGGGACAGGGCTTCCTGGGAGGGAGCGCAGGGGCTGGGGGGAGAGCCCTCTCCGTGAGTGGGCGCTGGCTTCCCCGTGGGCCTGAGTCGCCTTTAAGAAAGCATTCCGTTCCGCAGGCCATCCGCCCGCCCCCCTGCGGGCATTTCGCTTTGCGGTTATGCCCCGGAGCCTGGGGCAACGGGTGCCCTGGTGGGAGACAGGAAAGTGTGAATGGCCGAGGCAGCTCTCGGCGCCAGCGGGGCAGCTCCTTGGAGAAATCACGCCAAGGGTTTTCCTAAATCCCTGGCGCAGCCTCTTAGGGTTTACGAGTAGGATCTCAGGCCTGGGCCTCGTCTAGTCTCTCCCTCGCAATACCTGGCCTCACTTCCCGGGATGCACAGGAGAAAATACATTTGTCCAAGAGCACGGGATGTGTCTCCCCGGGAAACACCCCCATCTGATTGTCGTTGCCCCATCCCCAGCACCCCAGACTCCGCCAGGTCTCCGGCCCCAGCGTTTCCCTGGTGGCACCAAGCCCCTCCCCGCAGCACTGACGCCCTCTGCCTCCTCAGACAGGAGACCAGGAGGAAGGGGCTCCCCTGGGGGAACAGAGAGACTCGTCAAGAGGTCCTGGGCCAAGGGGCAGAGGCGCAAAGGGTCAAAGGGCGTGTGTGGAGGACGGGGAGGGAGGGAGGAGAGAGGTGGCTGAGACGGTGCACCCATAGCGAGTGGCTTTCTGTGCAAGACTCTCACTAAGGAGAGCCACGGCCAGGGGAGGAGGGAGAGGAGGGCGGGGCTTGGTTGCATACAGACGATTAAGGCATATTCAGTTAGTGTGAAAGGAGACAGGGTTTCCAAAGATGACCCAGGCTCTCTCGAGAAACTAAAATACAAACCCGTGCTTTGCGCCAAGCAGCTCAACCAGCTTAGGAAGAGGAAACGCACGTACCCCACTGGCCCGGCCGTCTGTCTGCACTGGATTGGACGTCCATCCTCCAACCTTCATGCACTGACCTCAAGGGGATCCTGAGGCAGAGGGGGGGGGGCGGCACTGGTGGGTCCCTCCTGACCCCCTGTGGCTGCTTTGTGTGGAGAGAGGAGGCCGCAGGAGAGAAAAAGCTGGGAGAATGCTCAGGGTCTGCGGTCCTTTGAAAGGGGTGGAGTCTGTGTGTCTCAATCACCAGTTTGGACTTTTAGTTCCAGCGGGAGGGATGGGGGTTGGGGGGAAGGGGGAGGATAGGGTAGGCAAGAGATCTCCTTTGTGAGCGTTTTTCTTTCCTGTCAGGTAAACCTGGGCTAAAACAGGACTGATTCAGAACTGAGACTGGCGTGTGGTGAGTGCGCTACCCTCGCTGGACAGAACGGGCCACTCCTACTGCCCCAGATGGTGCAGGGCCCTTCCCCGCCTTCAGAAGGACAGAGAGTGCAGCGGCTGAGACAGGAGTGAGCAGTGCCCCAGGGGCGCCTCCTGACCAGGAGAGCCGCCACATTCACGCTATTGTAAAGCAGGAGCAACAAGTCACCCAGGAGTTCCTGGAGGAAATAAAAACCCCAAACGGCCAGAGAGCGCGGACCAACCACTCTCTCGGGGAACGAAGGGGACACAGCTATGATGGAGCAAGGCCAGACCTCCACACACAGATGCACGAGGCTCCAGACCCACAGGAGGGGGGAATGGGGGGCGGCAGGGTCCAGCCAGTGCCCTCGGGAAGCAGCCAAGCTCAGCCGCAGGACTCAGGGAAGGCGGCTCCGGTCACTGTCCGCGGGGTGGAGGCGAGCCGCTCCCCGGGCACAGGCTGTCTTCACCCAGAGACACGGGACTGCTGTCCGCCCTCCCCGCTCCCGGGAGGGAGGGAGGTGAACAGAGACGATGCAAAGAGCGACGGGCAGACACAGGGCCTCCTGGAGAGGAGGCTGGGAAGAGGGAAGGGTATAACGGGATTTATGAGGAGCTCTGCCAGTTTGGGGAGTTGCGGGAGGTGGAGGAACGGAGCCCCAGGGCCCCTGGGCACCACCGGCCGCCCTGGGAGCTGCCCAGACATCCCTCTCGCCAAGGGCGTCTCCCGGGGAAGGTTGGCACACAGTTTATGGCGACTCCAGGCATGGCAGGTGGCCAGCAGGCGCCTCGGGGACGTCTGCTGGGGCCTTGGGCTTCGCAGGGGGAGGGGGCCGGTGCGGAGGAGGATTGCCAAAGAGGACAGAGGAGAGACAGCGAGGGAGAGAGGCAGGTAAACTCCGCTCCGGCCGCAGCACCCGGCCTGGGGGCTCCCTGCCGAGAGGGCTTTCAGCACGACCCCCTCCCTTCACCGGTGGATGCAGGGAGAGGCGGGGAAGAGGAAGAGGTGAGGAGAAACACAGGAGCCCCTCGTCCCTGCCTCTGCTCAGCGAGGCCACCGTGGGCCGGCTCCTCCCTGCAGCGCAGGCAGTGATGGGCACCAATACCGGGGAAGTGCCAGGCGGTGGGAAAGGCACTGCCAGGGGCTGCAGCTTATGAACCCAGAGCCCAAGGGACAAAGGTCCCTCCGCCGAAACCAGAGCTCAGAGGGGAAAGACATCAGGGAGCTGTACACAGGGGTGACAATCAGAATCTCTACAAAAAGCTCGGATAGGGACAAGATAACCTGAGATGATCAGACGCTCCCGGCACAGCAGCCACGCCTCTTTCCTCCCGTGCCTTAACGTGAAAACTGTATCGTATACCCGTCCGCGTTCCAGGGAAGCTGGCTGCGTTATTGCTCTATCGCCTTCGGAAGCAAACACACGTGACACGCGGGAAAGGAGGTCAGCTGTGCGCACGGCCCCGTGGGAGGATGGACACGGGAAGGGGACGCTTCACACCGGGACTTCTGAGCCTCCGAGGGGGAGGGGGGACCGGCCGAAATGCAATGTGGACACCTGGCCACGCCAGCAGGAAACCAGGCAACTCGGAGAGTCCTCGGGGGGAGGCCTGCCCTGGGAGGGCAGGAGAGCTTCCCAGTCCAGGAGCTTTCCAGAACCGACCCGTGCTCCCGGAGCTGCCGCCTACGTGGGCAGAAATGCACTTTTTTTACATTAAAAACCGCAGCAGAACTGCCAACGGGGACACTTCCGAGCGGCCTGGCTTCTTCCCCAGCCTGAGTGCCGTCTGGCAGGCGTGCAGGTGCGTGAAGAGGGAGCCCCTCCGCCTGGTCCGGTCCGGTCCGGTCCGGTCCATCCTGAGCGCCTGCGGGGGGTGGACCCGGACAGACAGCGTCTGCACTGACCGGCAGGCGGGGCCCGGGCAGGTGGCCGCTGTGCGGGAGGGAGCGGCGGCAGCGTGGCCTCGAAGTGGGGGGCTGACCGTTAAGGCTTCTGTTCTTCAGACGTGGCGGTGTCCCCGCCTGGAGAGGGAGGGAGAGCCCCGTCAGGAGGGGGGGCAGGGGCCACTGACTCTCTAGCTTCAGGCCTCAGGACCGCAGGCTGGGAAGGGCGACGCGGGGTTTGTGGCTGTTTGAGGGCTGGGATGAGGAAGGCGGCAGACGGCTGGATGCGGTGGAATGGAGGTGACACTGAACCAAGGTGGGGTTCCAGCCTCAGCGTCCTCCTGTGGGTGACTGGAGCCCGAGACGTCACGTGCACAGCTCGGAACACACACTAACAGGCTCCATCCCTCATCCAAACCCCGGAGCATGGCTTCATGCAGAATTTAGAATTCTTTTGGGGGGTTTAGGATAAACAAATACATACCCATACATGTAATATATTGCATATATTACACAATATATAACTATTATGTAATATATGCAACAGCTCATAAGCAAGCACACAGTGTCACAGAAAGAGGGGAGACGGCCTAAGCAGCATTCAGGGCAGGCTTGGCCTCTGAGAGGTAGGTGCTGCCTTGTCAGAGGGCTCTGGCTTCCACTGTGGACACGGGGAGGAGGCGGGATTGGGGGGCTGGGGGGGCAGGGAGGCAGGCAGAGGTCTGTGCTGTGCCCCTCAGAGCCAGTTTTCCTGGGCGCGGACCATGTGCTCCCATCCTGAGGGTGCACAGCAGGCACTGGAGGTGCCTTGGCAGGGAGCTCCTGAGCCACTCGGCCACACGGGTGCTGTCAGCCCATTTCACAGACGGGGTAACTAAAGTCCAAGGTGTTCAGCTGTCCGGGACCTACACCAGGCTATATCGAATCATTTGTTTTTTTAATCTCCCCCCCCCGCCCCAAATTAATGTTTAATTATACAGGGAGTATATAAATGTAGATTGGGAACCCTTCAGATTAAGCTGATCTTCCATGTCCTGCTCTCTCCTGTTATAAAAGGGGACGGAGACGCAGGAGTAACCAGGTTGCCCCGGCCACTGCAGGGGGTCCAGCTGTGACTCATCACTAAGAGGAAGCAGGCACCGCCACACCCTTTACAGGAACTAGAACACCTGCACCCACGGTTTCCCTTCTCCCTCCCGGGGTCCAACATCCCAAATCTCCGCACCTGCGCCTCCCCGCCCCCGCTCCCCAGCCCTTGGGTTGCGGGCTCCGCCCAGGTCTCCCTCACCAGAGCCCTGCCTACCTGGTCAAGCTTGATTCTCATAAAGGCTTTGCCTCTTCTTAGACTTCAGATCCTTTAGCCACTGGGGTGAGGTCTCTCCTGATCTGAAACCACAGAGCCAGGGAGTCGAGTGTGCGTGAGAATGAGGGCGCCTTGCAGGCAGCGCTGTGAGGTACCCACTCTCCATCCCCAGGGGGGCAGGGCACTCCCTCCTCCCCAAGACCCCTCACCTCTCATCCTTCTCAACGCTGGTGGGCAGCACACGGCTGCCCAGCTGGAAGGGGGACTTGGGGGTCTTGGGCTGGGGGGCCCAGCCGGGGGTCTCGCTGGGACTGTCCGCCTCCGGCCTCTTGTGCAGCTGCGCCTGGGAGAGGAGAGAGACGCGTCTGGGACTGGGACCACCTGTCGCCTGGAGAGGGTCCCACCCCACCGCACCGCCGGGGCTTCCACAGGCAGGAGCCCCGGGCAGGGGAGATGCTGGCTGACCTGGGGGTGAGAGGAAAGAAAATCGGTGGCCAGGCCTGCAGCTCTGAGGTGGGGCCACTAACTCATCCTACAGGTGCACCTCAGCTCTGTCCAGCTCCATGCTCCCGCCTCCATTTGAATAAGATGAAGCTTTAAACTGTCGGATTCCCACAGGAACAAGGCCGGGTGGATTCTCACCCATAGTTGGAGGACAGCAGAAGGGAGGGAGGGAGGGCAAGAATTATGGGGCCTGCTCTTCCTGTTCTTTTTGCTACCAGAGCCGAGAGCGGCTCTGGGTGCGAGGTTCTGTACCTTGAGCATGGCCGGGTCGATGCCCGGAAACACGGGCATCCTCTGGGGATGGCTGCCGGGCAACCTCTCGGACCGCTTCTCCTCCTCATCGGACTCTTCTCTCCTGGGGGATTTCTCTTCTGTTGCAAAGAAAAGGGCGCCGGTGTCACGGGCAGCCCCCGGGCACGGAGGCCCGGGTTCCAGGTGCTCTGCACACAGACCCTCGGGCAATCTCACACCAGCCCTGACCATCGGGGCATGCCAGGGCCATCGGACAGATGAGGACACGCTCATGGCTTGCGCGCATGGCATGACCTTCCTCCTCCACAGCTCTGGCCGAGAGATGTGCTCAGTGGGGCAGGATGGGGTTCCTCCTGGGCCCGGGCACAGACACCCTGGTCCTGGCTCTTTCCCAGGCAGGGAAGCGGGAGCCCTTTGGTAGAGATGGGGAAGTGCTTCCAGCCCCCATGCCCTGGGGTCATGCTCTCAGAAGAGAGCGGGAGGGAGCCGGTGTCTGTGGAAGGGCTGCTCGGAGTTGGAGTTGGATGGGGAGGCCACTTTCCTTCACCCCCCCTCTCTGGGGCTTAACTCCATCATCGTACTCCAACCTCGCAGCGAGACTTCTGGGAGAAAGACTGCTGTCCCCACTCTTCCAGGAACGAGGGGCAGAGTTTCAACCTCCTGGAGACTTGGACCCAGGACTGGGCACAGCAGGGAGTGGGGCAGGAGGTCCTTCGGGGGCCCCGGCCAATCAGGAAACTGGGGCGTGCCCAGAAAGGGTATCCCCAGGCCGTCCCCAGTGCCCGGCTAGTTCCTCAAGGCTGCTGGGAGCCAGAAGCTGTTGTATGTCCCCCAGCGGGGTGGGAGGTGGGGGTAATTACATGCTTTGAGGGGTGATTGTGGGCTTTGTCTTCACTTTCATTTTTACTTGGTCGAACAGCTCTGTGAAATTCGGCTCAGAAAACCAAGAAAGTGTGCAGAGGCATTTAAGCATTTCCTTGAATGACAGGCACGAGATGGGAGAGGGAGAGATGGCCCGCCCTTCCAAGCGTTTAAGGTATCTGGTCAGAAGCTGCGCTCTCACTTAGCTCCAAGCGGGTCTGACATCCTCCTGTTTGACAAGTGGACACAAGTCCCTACAGCAGCCTGTGGAGGACTAAGGCTGTCTATGTGCGCAATGGGGAGGTCCCCTGCTATGGTTTCCGTTACAAGAAAAGGTTTTGCTTAAAACTCTTGACAGAAATGGCCTAGCTCCTTGGCAAAGAATCATGACTTCCCACCACTTGGCCCCACCTACTCTTCCAGCGTAATTCCTGCTACTACCGGCTTGAACCACTTAGAGAGGCCCCTGCAACACTCAGACAATGTTCTTTCTACTCCTCTGCCTCCTTGGTCCCGTTAATATTTCTGTTTGGAATTCCTTTCCCTGGCTAATCCCTACCTGCCCTTTAAAATTCAGCTCAGGATGTGATACAAAAGGCAGCCAAAAAACATCCTCAGAGGAAAATGCATAGCCTTAAAATAATTCACTGGAAAATAAGACTGATAAATAAACCGATCTTTTAACTGAAGAATGTAGAAAAGAAAACCAGCAAAACAAGCCTGATGAGAATATAAGGATGAATTTAAGAAGGATAAAAGCAGACATCATGAAACCCTGCTAAGTTTGTGGCTCTGTCCCCTGCAACCTGCAGAGCCCCCAATTAATATATCATTCCTCAAAGAGAATTTTTTTTTACTTAGTTTCTAATAAGCTGTGCAGGATAAGAAATCAAGTGTCCTGTGTAATTATGTCCTAATACCCTACTGCCTTCAACTCGCAGGAAGTTCCTTCTCGGGTTTCACCCCCGATCCTTCCTGCTGTTCGGTGTGGTAGATGTGGAGGCGGGGTGTGTGTGTGTGTGTGTGTGTGTGTGTGTGTACCTGTCGAGTCCTTGAACATCCACATGGTGTCATCCTCCTCCTCCAGCGGAGACCTGCTCTCCGACTCGCTGACTCGGCTGCGCCGGAGGGAGTGGGAGATGGGGGCCCGGCGGCGGCTCTTCTTGCTGAGCTGCACCCGGGTCTTGAGGGCACTGGAGTCGAGGACTGAGGTTTGCTTTGGGCGCAGCAGGGAGGGAGGGAGGGAGGAAAAACAAGGGAGCCGTTCACCGAGGGCTCCACCCGAGAGAAGCAAGCGTGTGAAGCTTCGCTGATGCACAAGACCCTGTTTAGGTGGCACGTGGTGGGGCCAGCATTTCTGCATTTTAATACTGACCTGTCACCCGAAGCCGAAATTTCTCCATGAAACAAACCACGGAGGTTGATCACAAGCATCAAATGAAGCTTGAGTGCCCTGGCGCTGGGCTGGGCACATAGCAGGCACACAATGGAAATGCCTTTCCCCCCCTCCTGATGACATTATACGAGCATATAAGCTAGAGCAGTGCTCAATACGTAGCAGGAGCTCCATACGTGTTTGTTGAGTGAATAACTGAAGACATCACCTAATTAAATCCCTATACTCCATTACCATGTTTATGTTTATGTAGTGGGGTGCCCCAGGGGAGACTGAACTTGTGTCTTTCCCCATCTCTGGTCTTACCCAGAGGTGCCAGCTGACTACACTGAGGAAGGGGAATCCCCTTTGAGGCCCTAGAGGGAGTCCCCCTCCCTCAGTGGGGTTCCTTCTCAGGAGGAATCTGGGCAGCCGACCCTAAGAGTGCGGGCATGAGGTGTCACTGCCAGGAAAGCGGGTCCCTTTCCGATTCTGCGTCACTGTGATGTTGCATCTTCGGGGCGGGGGGGGGTGGGGGGCAGCTCTGCTGTCAGGGAAGCAGAATGATGAGATCTTCATGCCTCAAGGGTTGACAAGGAAAGTCTGCCTGCTCGGCTGCAGGGGTGGGGGTTCTCGTTTGGGGGAGGAGGAGGACGGGCGGCAGTCTGGAAGGGGGCTGGGGCGAGAGCGGTTGGACCTGGCAGCTGGCATTGCCTCTGCTTGGCACCTGGAAAGCTGAGTTGTAAGGGCTGGCTCTGGGGCTGGCTCTGGGGACCCACACCTGAGGTGGTCTCCCCTTCTCAGAACCATGCTCTCCGTTTAAAGAGAGACCTGTATGCCCCGGCTTAGGGACACATCCCACTGAGAGCAGCGGGCAGGGTGAGGTCAGACTTCCTGCTCACCTGACGGGCGTGGGCTGGGATCAGCTTCCACGTGAGCACGTGTGACTGTGCTGGAGGCTGTGGAGCCCCTTCTGCTGGTTACAGTGCATAAGGAAGCCGAGGCTCAGGGATGGGAAAGCGTTTGGCCCAAGACACACAGCTGGTGTACGGCAGGTCCGCGCCACGGGCAGACGTCAGTCCCATCTCGGACTGTGCCCTCTGCACCGCCAGACCGGGGCCTGGCACACACATTCTACCCTGCAAAGGGGCAACTCGCCAGGAGATGCTAGTATGGCCCTTTAAGAAGAAATAAGTGCTTCCAACACACGCTCCCGAGAGCCGGCTTACATTGATGAAGGAGAAGTCATCTACTTTCTTTGTGGAGCAGGCGTCTGGCGGGGGCGGCCCCTCCGTCCCCTCCGTGGACTCCAGGTCGGTGCTGGAGCGGTCCACGCTGGCGCTCCGCTGGTCCCTGGGGCAGTCGTGCTGGTCCCCGGCCGAGGTGGCCTCCGTCGGGGAGGACAGGGAGGACAAGCGGCTGCTGGAGGGCTGCTTCCAGGCCGACGCGGCACTGCTGTCTGGGGACGGAGACTCAGGGCCCACGCTGGGAGGGAGGGAAGGAGGAAGGGGTGGAGGGAGGGAGGGAGGAAGGAAGGAAGGAGACATGGTCATGCAGGCTGTTTCTGAGGGCTGAGTAACAGGGTAAAGAAGGCGCAGAAAGCCGAAACCGGTTTGGCTCAGTGGATAGAGCATCGGCCTGCGGACCCAAGGGTCCCAGGTTCAATTCCGGTCAAGGGCATGTACCTTGGTTGCAGGCACATCCCCAGTAGGGGGTGTGCAAGAGGCAGCTGGTGGATGATTCTCTCATTGATGTTTCTAACTCTATCCCTCTCTCTTCTCTGAAAAAAAAAAAAATCAATAAAATATATTTTTTAAAAAAGAAGGCACAGAAAGCAGGGTGTGGGGTGTGCTCTATACCCTAGGAAGCAGGAGACAGACAGACATCTCGGGCACACAGCCAGATGCTGATCGTGCCTCCAGAACACCTGGCCAGCTGTGGAACGGGAGGGCTAACCTCCCGAATGAAGTGTTAGCCTCACGGAACATGAGGAACCAGAGACACGAGGCAACTGGCCCAAAGGGGGCAGATCTGACTCTAAAATCCACATCCCTGACCCCCTTCTACTTCCGGAATTTCTTCCCAGGACCATATACTCAGGCATCACTTGGATAACGGGCATCGCATACAATAGGAGATTTATAAATAAATCAAGTCCTTACATTACAAAGGCTCTCCCTGCCCACAAAGAGACACCAAAGTCCAGAGCACAGGACGCCCTGCCTGGGGAAGGGTGTGTGGACACGTCCGACACCACCTCCCTAACAGGAGGGTCTCTCCTGAAAGACACCCCCTCACCACCCACGTCCCCACAGCTGCACCCTTAGCAGACCCTTCGGGCCAGGGGTACTGGGAGCACAGAGATGCTTTCTGTCAGCTCTGGGGTGGTTTTATTACTTGAAATAGGCAGGATTTAGGGGTATGGGTGGGGTTGAGCCAAATCCACAAAAATAAGGAGAAATACCATGGAGGTGGCAGCAGATGGCACTGTTAGCTAGGGCTGGGAGCACAGTGGCTCCTGGGACTGTCCAGGAGGGGGCACTGCAGTGCCTCTAGAAGACCGGATGAGGCACCCGCCTCCCTGGGAGATCCCAGGTCCCAGTAAGAGGGGCGCTGGAGACCCAGAGAGAGAATAACAATGGGCCAGGCCATCCCACAGCCGGTGGGGGTGGAGCTGGGATTCAGACCTGCCTGCCTCCTGAATCCGGGCTACCCTGGATAACCTTCGGGCTTCTGCCAGGCTGCCACCTGAGGACCTACAGGCCACTGACAGTGGCCATATTAAACGCAGGCAGCGTATAGAGCAATATGTATATGTCCTTATATTTGTAAACACACCGATATATTGAGAAATTATAGAAAGACAAAAACATTACTGAAGGTTATTAAGCTGTGTGCTGAAGGTTACTGGTATTTTCATGTTCTTTATGATGTTTTTTTAATTTGTGGCAAATATGCATAACATAGAATTTAGCGCTAGTGAGATACAGTACCTTTACAGCGTTGTGTGACCATCACTACCATTCGTTCTAGAACATCTTATCACCCCGTCAGGAAACTGGTACCTGCTTAGCAGTCATGCCCAATCTCTCTTCCTGACCACCCCTATCCCGCCGCCTCCCACAACCACGCATCTGCTTTCCGTCTCGATGGATTTGCCTATTCTGGATAGTTCACATATCATTTATTATTATTATTTTTTAATACTTTCTAAGTTTCTTTTTTTACAACAAGAATGGTTTACTCTGACAATTACAGACAAAACACGCTGCGGTAACTCACCCAGATCCCTGCCCAGCCGCCCTGCCCTGTGGCTGGGTGCCTCGCGTGCCCACCTACCTCTCCCCGCTCGGGGGCTGGTCCCTCCACGTCCCATACTGGCTGTCGGCTTCCTGCACGAGGGTGTCGGTGTCCTTGGCCTCGGGGGGCCGCCGGGAGAAGCACTGTTTCAGCTGATCCTGCGAGGGAAGGCCAGACCGGGGGTTACTGCCGGGAAAACGCTCAGGACCTGGTCCCAGCGGGCGCGAATCCTAACGTATCACCGGGCTTAACCCTCCACTGCTCTCAGGGTGGGTCCAGACGTCTTAGTGGGCGCTACGTGACCAACCGTCCAAGTTTGCCTGAGACATCATAGGCTCCAGGGCTGTCGGTGCTAAAACTGGGCAAACTGGGCCGAAGGGGCCACCCTCCTCAGCAACCTTCCCCCAACTCCAGAAAGACCACCTCTATGTTCTACTTAAGGTCAAGAGGCATAATCTGCATATGCATAGCGTTCATCTCTTGCTCAAGAACCTCCCATGGCTCCCTACTGTCCTGCTACTGAAATCCAACATCCCTTGTAAAATTGAGTCCCAAATTTCCCGTCCAGTCCCAACTCCCACCCCTACCCCAAACAAGCCCTCCACCCACTCTCCTGACCTACTCGCCATGTCCCACCCAAACCCCACCCTGAGGGCAGTGCCTTTGCTTGTGCTGTTCCCTCTTCCTATCCATCCTTCCTACCCAGAGTCATGGCAACCCACAGGGCTCTCTCCTCCTCCTCCTGAACTCTTCCTGCCTAACCCGGACTCACCTCTGCGCAGGCAAGTTTGACACGGAAGTTATTAACAGATATTTACTGAGCACCTACTATGTGCTAGGCACTCTGGATGGGGGTAGGATCACAACACAGATGCTGAGACTCTGTAACTGCTCAGGCACTCTATCATCCTTGTTCTCCGCCCCCCTCTCTGATGATGCACAGGAACGGTATAGGGCTTCAGTAAGGTCACCCCAAGGGCACAGACTCAACGCCAGCTCCTGGCACAGCACCCGGCCCAGTCAGTGCCCGCCTCCTAACCATTCTCTTGCTGTCAACTTTTGGGGACACTGCGTACGCCATGATGGTTGAGGAATGCTATGGACAAGATGCTCCCCAGGCTGGGAGTTAGAACGACCGCCATCTTTACTTGCTCCTCTGCGTCAGAGCCCAGCAGCCCTCTCTGGGAAGGGCCAGGCAGCAAATATCTGGGGCTTTATGGGCCACCCCGTCTCAGCCCCAGCTACTCCACTCCGCCACTGCTACCAAGAAAGCAGTGCAAGCAGTATGGGAGTGCGCGTGGCTGTGTTCCAATAAAGCTTTATTGACAAAGAGGCGGCTGGCTGGCTGGCTGGGGCCCCTGATCTACAGCCTTCAGTGTGTCCCAGCACTCAGAACTGAGCCTGGAGTAATTGTTGAATAAATGTCTGTTGGAAAAACAAGTTCCTGAAAATAATTTTTCCCCCAATGAGTAGGAGTGAGCTTCTTATCCAGAAAAGGGAAGGGAGCTAGCGACGGGGCAGGGAAAGGAGAGGATATTATGCCAGTGTGTATTTTGGGGTGTCTGACACATCTGCCTAAGAAAGAACCCTGAGTCAGGGCGGCGCTTGGTGGCCCACAGATGACAGAGCGATTCTGAGAAATTTAAGACGTGTGTCCCATCCCCTCTGCAACTCTACACCCCAGCTGCGCAGGGAGCTCTGGGGTCATGGGGCCCAGGCTGCCATGGGGACCTTGCTCTGTCCCAGTGCCTTCCTGTCCTGGGTCCGGGTCAGACCCACACAAGGACTGGGGGCAATGGTAATGACAGTGTCAAAGGCTAACACAGGGCGCTGATTGTGTGCAATCCACTTTGCCTTTCACTGTTCTCAACAGGAACTGTCATGGACCCATCTCACAGGAGAGGAGACTGAGGCCCTGAAGGCCAATGGGCATGCCCAAGGTCACAGTTAGAGAGTGGGGGAGCTGGGATTTGAACCCAGTTTGCCTGAGCCCCCAAAGCCGCTGCATTCTCCTAGCTCGGGCTTGAAGGGAGAGGATCGGGTGCCCGGCCAGGCCTAAGATCCATGGACAAGTGTTCGCCCAAAGTGACAGGACACACGTCTGCAGCTGGTCCTCGGGAGGCGTGTTTGGTTTCGGTCGGGAGTGCCCGACGAGGCTCCGGGGCCAGGGCTGCCTGGCTGCCCCGAAGGTCTCAGAGGCTATAAACGGACATGACAGGTGGGCTGGGGGCCCAGGCTCTCGGCAGCCTTGACACAGAGGCCCCCGGGCTCCAGGAGCCCATAGGGAGTCAGAGGTGAGAGAGGAGGTGGCAAGAAGAGCAATAACCCTGAACGTTTAAGGAGCACTGACTGTGCCTGGCACCGCATCAAATTCCTTACATGGACCATCTAGTTTAATTCCATAGTAGTTACAATTAATGTCCCCATTTCACAGATGAGGTAGCTGAGGCTCTGAGAAATTGAGTAGTAACAACAGACACTTACATGGCGTTTACTGTGTGCCAAGTTGCCGTCTTTAGTATTCCCAACAACCTTAAGTAACTGCTGTGATTACCCCCACTTTCCAGATAAGAAGGCTGAGGCACAGAGAGGTGAGGAGACTTGCCAAGGGCCTCACGAGTGAGTGAAAGAGCCTGATTCAAACCCAGGCGTTGGGCTCTGAGTCTATGGCCTGTTACCTACCTCCTCCCACTCTAACAACTCCTGTTAGCAATTTCACCAGGAAACGCCCTCCGGGAGACTTCTGGGTACAGCCTGCCAGCTGCTGGCCAATGCTGGCCCCAGGTCTGCTCGGGATGTGCCCCTAAAACACAGCTCAGGCACCACCTCCTCCAGGAAGCCTCTCCTGACTACCTCCAACCACGGCTGAACAAGGTCTCTTAGAAAAGATTAAGAAGTACCATTCTACATAAACATATGATTCTTTTGTTTCCCAGCTTCTCCTTTTCACGGAATCGGCTCCGACCCCGCCAGACTTGGATCCTCCTGGATTCTTAAAACAGTCTCCGCCAAATTTGGATTCTTTCTTTTTTTTTTTTTTTTTAAACCATCACACGTCAAAACATCTCTCATGTTTATTTCAGGCCAGGGCTCAGCTTGTCGGGAGACAGAACTGCAGCCTCGGACATGTAAGTGTGACCCTGGTGGAAGGCAGGGAGTGGTGTGTCCCTCTCTGCCTGAGGACTCCACTCCTGCCGCGTCTCCCGCCCCGTGACCAGTGGCAGAAGCACATCCCAGTGTCATAACTCTGCTCCCCAAACCCCCGCTGGAGACTCATCCGGCAGAGAAACGCATTCAAACGCATATGCTCACACAAATACACACAAGTACAGATATATATATATACGAATACACATACTCAAATACAAACACACATATACACAACATACACAAATGTATGCACATGTAAACATATACACAAATACATATACACAAATGCATACACAACACACACAAATATACACACATGCAAATATACACTGAGTGGCCAGATTATTTATATTAGAGGCCTGGTGCATGAATTCGTGCATGGGTGGGGCCCGGCCAGCCTGGCCAGGGGGAGGGGACATGGGCAGTTGGCCGGCCTGCCTGCTGATCAAATTACTGGTGGAAGGGACAATTTGCATATTAACCTCTTATTTTTTTTATTTTTTAAATATTTTATTGATTTTTTACAGAGAGGAAGAGAGAGGGATGGAGGGTTAGAAACATCGATGAGAGAGAAACATCGATCAGCTGCCTCCTGCACACCCCCCACTGGGGATGTGCCCGCAACCAAGGTACATGCCCTTGCCCGGAATCGAACCTGGGACCCCCTCAGTCCACAGGCCGATGCTCTATCCACTGAGCCAAACCGGTTTTGGCATATTAACCTTTTATTATTTAGGAAATACACTGAGTGGCCAGATTATTATGCATTCAGAGATCACAATAATCTGGCCACCCGGTGTATACACAAACATATACACAAATATAATTACACATATACATAATACACACACACAAATACACATAGACGTATACATACATACAAACAAACAGCACCGCTTTGGGTGTCTAAGGTATAAACGAACCCTGGTTTATCCCTTGTAGGGAACAGGGCGCTGCCAGTAAAAACCACGAGGCAGAAGGTTAGGCGCTGACATGGAAAGATGTCAAGGCCACCGTAGACAGTTCACGAAAATTCTGCCTTAAACTCCCCTGAGCCCCGAGATGAACAGTTTCCAATCCCAGGCACCCAGGGTGCTCCTGGGTATCCCAGGGTGAAGAGGGGCAGGTGACAGGTGGCTTCCTGGAGGGCATGTGACATGGCCAGGCCTTGATTAAGTGGGTCAGATAGGGACAGGTGTGGGAGGCGGAGAAGGCAGTGCAGGTGAGGGGTCAGGCTGGGAGAAGGCGAGGCGGGGGAGGGACACGCTGTCTTTATCGCTATGTTGTGAACTGGACAACCCCACCCCACCCCATTCCCCCCCTACCCCCCCTTCTCCCTGTGAAGCAGCCCTGCAGGGGAGACCAGACCCGCCTCACAGACAAGGGCTGGGGTCTCCAGGCTGCCCGGGCCGGGCGAGGAGAGGAGAGCTCAGAGCACCGGGCGTGAATGGGGCCCCTCTTCCCCATCGCGGGGGGGCTGGGCAGAGGCAGGGGCTGAGCGTGGACGCCCACTACCCTCAGCGGGCACGGTGGCCCACTTGTGAAGGAACGCCAGCTCCCGCGAAGGAGCAAAACCAGTTGGGCTGACATTCCATCGCCCGGGACAGAGCCCAGGGCTCCCTTTCATTCTGGTGCCCAGCCCAGAATGTGGCTTTGTTCAGAGACCCTGCCCAGGGCCCCGGGCGCCGCCGCCTGATGTAACTCACAACCCAGCCCTCGGTAGGCAGGCCAGAGGCCCTGGAAAACGCCCGCCTGGGCGCCATCTTCTTGGCTAAGGCTTCACAGCGCCCAGGTGGGGCCTCGTCCCACAGGGTCCCCGCCTGCCCCCTGGGCCACAAGCCGGGGAGAGCGCTCGGAAAGCCGAAGCCCAGCGCCAGGCCCGGGGCGGGCCGGCCCCGCGGAGACAGCTTATCAGCTGGCTGCAGACTGGCGCGGGCAGAGCCGGAGACCTGTTCGGGCAGACGCCGGGCCTTGGCAAAGCCCACACACAAAACCACGGTGTGACGGGGGAGAGCCGGGCCCACGCAGGCTGCAGGCAGGTGCAGAGCCGGGCTCCCTCGGGGCCAGCGCTCACGTGGTGGGACCTGGAAGTCAGACCTAGCGGCTGTGACAGGCTCCCAAGGCTGCGGAAATGTGCGGCCAGGTGTCCGGCTGCAGAAGGGCCCTTTTCTCAATTTGCGGGCAGCATCCAGGCACCGGGGGTGCCAGCCAGCAACCTGGCACTTGGGCATCTTGGTTTGCCTTGGTTGAGCACGCACCAAGGCCAGGTACCCAGCTTTCCTGCATCAGCCCCCAAACGGTCCTCCCACCCACCTGTGAAGTGGGTTCCAGTGTCCACTCCACTGGCCCAATCCCAAGGCCAGGGGCAAAGTGCATTTCAAACTTGGGACCGGCCAGGTTTTAGAAAGACAGCAGGTGGCCACACAGTGGGGGGGTGGGGTTAGAGCAGGCTCCCCACCTCAGCACTAGAGCACACAGTGGGGCTGCTCTGCACACTGTAGGATGTTCAGCAGCATCCTGTCCGTACCAACCAATGCCAGTAGCAACTGCCCCCCCATCCCCCAGTCCCAACAACCACAAATGCCTCTAACACAGCCAATTGTCCCCTGAGGGGCAGTCACCCAGGCTTCAGAACTACTGGTCTAGGCCAGTGGTCGGCAAACTCATCAGTCCACAGAGCCAAGTATCAACAGGACAGCGATTGACATTTCTTTGGAGAGCCACATTTTTTAAACTTCTTCTGACGCCGCTTCTTCAACATAGACTCGCCCAGGCCGTGGAATTTTGTGGAAGAGCCACCCTCAAGGGGCCAGAGAGCCGCATGTGGCTCGCGAGCCGCAGTTTGCCGACCGTTTTGTCTAGGTCATGCGTTCTCCACAGGAGTGATATGCCCCCTCCCCAGGAGAGGGCAAACTGGCTCTTGGGAAAGAGGTGGAAATATTATTTATTATTATTATTATTTTTAACCCTCCCCTGAGGATAGGTTTTTATTGGTTTTAGAGAGAGAGAGAGGAGGAAGGGAGGGAAAGAGAAAACAAACATTGACGTGAAAGAGAAACACTGATCAGTTGCCTCCACGTGTTGCCCAACTGGGGGTGTGACCTGAAACCCGGGTACGTGCCCTGATCAATAACTGAACCCGCAATCTTTCGGTGTACGGGACGATGCTCCCATTAACCGAGCCACCGGCATGGGGTGAAAACCACCTTATTTCTTACTGCATACAGGACATACCCCGATATACAATGTCGCCATGACACAACGTTTCATGGGAAGGCAATTAAGGAAAAATGTGGGGAAAGGCTCTTTAAGGAATAATAATGACCCTCCCTCCTCCAAAGTAGATAAAGAGTGGTGCAGGGCCACATCCCGCAGGCAAGTGTGTTCATATTTCTTGTAGGAATAATCACATCACGTGGGATACATAAATACTATTCATTACTTCGCATCAGCACAACTGGTATGGGGCAGTGCTGCCTCAAACGAGAGCTTTGTGGATTCTGGATGGTGGAGCAGGGATTGCAACACGTGTTCCATTTGATACCGGAGAAAACAGACGCCCAGAGGAATTATGCAACTCGCTGCGTTTGTATGTGTGCGTGCGCGCACGTGTGTGCATGTGTGCTCACGCAGAGGGCTGGCTGACAGCGAGGGAGGGGTTTATGCACCACACGCACGGCCTCCAAGGCAACATCAAGGACTCTGGCGACGAACTTGAACTCCCTTAGCAACAAGCATCGCCTTAAAATGGCACAGGCCGTTTGCTTCTGTTCCAGTTATTCTTCCTCTACGTCTAAAAGTTATTCCGATTATGCAGGTGGGTGACAGTGTGAATATCCAGCGATTTTTACTGTTATTTATAAGACAAAAATTTGACTGGAAACAACCTGAGTGTCCAAAACCCATTGGGGCCTGACCATATAAAGTCACATAATCTGAAAAATGGAAGATGCTGTTGCCATTGAAAATAAGAATGCAGCTGAAACCGGTTTGGCTCAGTGGTAGAGCGTCGGTCTGCGGACTGAAAGGTCCCGGGTTCCATTCCGGTCAGGGGCAAGTACGTTGGTTGCAGGCACATCCCCGGTACGGGGTGTGCAAGAGGCAGCTGGTCGATGTTTCTTTCTCATCGACGTTTCTAGCTCTCTCTCTCTCTCTCCCTTTCTCTCTGTAAAAAATCAATAAAATATATTTTTAAAAAAAAGAAAATAAGAATGCAGGTCCATTTCACTGACATGGGAAGTTAGTCGTAGAAGAGAAAGATGACAGAAAATTGGGTACAAAAGAGTTCAAAATTCTATTTTATTGATCTATTTGCATATATATGCAAAATGTGTATTTAATATCTGTGTATATATTTATCATATATTCATATATCCTATATAATAAAGAGGTACTATGCAAATTGACCATCATGCTCTCACAAGATGGCTGCCTACAATCAGACCGGCATGGGGGTTAGTGAAGAACAACCAAATGAACAGCAGGCTGTGTGGGGCGACCACATTGGCATGAGGAGTGACCGGGTCGGCATGGGGGGCAATTGGGGGTGACCAGGCCAGGAGGGAAGGCAGTTGAGGGCAATCAGGCTTGCATGGGGGGCAGTTAGGAGTGACCAGCAAGTGGAAGAAGTTGGAGGCAAGCAGACCAGCAGGCAGAGTGGTTAGGGGTGATCAGGCAGGCAGTCAGGCAGGCAGGTGAGCGGTTAGCAGCCAGTGACCCTGGATTGCAAGAGGGATGTCTAAGGGATCGAGCCTAAACCGGCAGTCGGACATCCCCTGAGAGTCCCGGATTGGAGAGGGTACAGGCTGAGCTGAGGGCACCTCCCCCCCCCCCCCCCCCCGCACCCCATGCACAAATTTCGTGCCCAGGGCCTCTAGTGTATATATATTTTGCATATATATGCAAACATCTTAAGAGATATAGATGTGTTACAAGGACTATTTCTGGGGAGTGAGACAATGAGTAAATTTTAAAAAATTCCTTTCGTCTATGATCTCACTTCTTTACAGTGAGAGCATTTCTGGGTTTTGTAGTTTTTTTAAAAGAGGAAAAGGATACCCATCCACACAAGCACTTGTATCCCTCCAGATGCCTGCCTGCACCTCCAGGGAATTCCTCAGGGAGGGTTTGGTGCCTCCCCCATGGGGTCTGGAATGCTAGCTGCAGACCGTGCAGGCCACAGGGACTGCAGAGAAAGAGATGCCAGGTCAACAGGAGCCTTGGGGTCAAACCCACCCTGGCTCCCATCTTGGCTCCCTGTCACACAGAAGCTGTGTGGCCTTGGGTAAGTCACTCTACCTCTCTGAATCTCCGTGAGAGCAGAGGACCACGTCAACACTCAGAGCTGACGCCCGCATTGCACCGCTGACGATCTACGTAAAGTGCTGAGCGCGGACCCTGACACACGGCAGGTTCTCAAGGAATGCCGCCATGGTCGTGAGGCTCACAAGTCAGAATCGCCGCTCTGTGGCTCTGAAACCAGCCGGAGACACAGAGCCAGAGAGGCAGCGGGATACCAACAGCTTTCAGAAAGGAGGCGTTTTCCAAATGCTTGGTGCAGGTCACCGCAGCGCCGACACCCCGGTCAACACCCTCTACCAGGGTCGGGCGGAACTTACGGGAACTGTGCGGCTGCTCACGGCCATGACTGACCTTGGCTCCCAGGGCTGAGAGTCGCCAGCTGGGCTTCTACAGGGCAGGCCTGTCCAATTCCTAGGCGAAGGCCTGAGAGCGCCTTGGGTTTCGCCCACCTGCTTTAAAAGGAGCCCAGATGGATCGACAGCAACAGTATCCCGCTCGCCTCAACCCAAAACACCGTTTCAGAGCCAGACCCACGGGCCAAGGTGGCAGCAGGAGCCCAAAATTCATGGGGATCACGCGCTCCCTGCGGTGAAAGAACCAGTTTCACGACTCTTGGGAGGCTTCTAGAATCTTAGCTCTGGCGTGAGAAGGCTCCGGGAAGGGATCGGATTCTGCAGCTCGTGGACAGGGCGGTGCACACAGCTTGTTTTCTTTTCCTCCTCAGGTAACTGGATATCAGCTCCATCTCGGCGGGTGAACCATGCTGACAGATTAGAATGTCTACCTCGATGGGTTTCCAGTTGCTAGGCAACCAGAGGCAGCAGCTACAGAGCCCATCCCACCCCCTACACCTCACCCCTTGGGACTGGAACTAGGGGAGGTACTGCAGTGTGAAAGGTCTGCCCACAGAAATGCCCGATGAAGGATGTGCGGCTCATTAATTTTCCATGTTGAACAAATGGCCGTGTTTGCGGTGTTTTACAGGTTGTAAGGTGCCTCCATGTGATTCACCCCATTGCTTTTCCTGCCGTCCGTCCCTAGGAAGCAAAGTTACGGTTATCCCCCTCAAAGCCAGGGGGACTGAGGCTGGAGAGAGAGAGGAGGTGGCTTGCCCAAGGTCACAGAGCTAGTACAGAGCGGAGCCAGGGTTCAAATTCAAGTTCAGATCTACTGAACTCTGGACTTTGCAAGATGCCAGGCACACCATGAGCTCATGGTGTAAATCAAAACCATGAGAACTCCGCTTTCAGGAAGCTGAAAAATGAAAACCCACTTGGACAGACCACCTTTCTCAGTAAAATAAATGGGAGTTGCACACCCCCCCGATTGGGAGTAAAAAGGGGGTAAACCGACCCCAAAGCCCTGGCAGTCAGAATTTTTTTTTCTTCTGATTCTAGAAGTTACTCAATTTCCCTATAAAATATAAATATAGATCTAGACACAAGATATCTGTTAACAATAAAATGTTATAAGAAAATAAATCACCCACCATACCACCATCAAAGAGAATTATATTAAAATATGGGTGAATTAAATTTACTCTCTATCGGACTTCTGATCAGTATTCTATTTTACTTTCTTTATTGATTTTGAGAGAAAACAAGCAAGAGGAGAGAGACAGAGGAAGGAGAGACCGAGAGAGGGGAAACCATTGGACAGCTGTTCCATTTATGTATGCATTCACTGGCTGCTTCTTGTATGTGCCCTGACCAGGGATGGAATCTCCAGCGTCGGCAGGGCGGGACTATGCTCTCATCCAGCGGTCGCCAACCGGTGGTCCGTGAGGTCCAAAAGGTTGGTGACTGCTGCTCTGAGCTCCTTGGTTGAGATGTCTGTGCAGCATTTTATGAAGCTGGGATCAGACTTGAGGGGATCAGACTTGAGGGACGAAGTGCCAGTGCGATGATTTGCTTCCTGACTGATTTTCCCAGGTAAGCTGAGGAGCCACTATCACACTTCTGACAACTGGATAGTGTTAATGTCCTTTTTTTTTTTTTTTTTTTAGGACAAGAGGAATCTAAGGCTCAGAGAGCCAATGTGAGTTACTCAAGGCTGCACAGCAAGGAGATGGCAGAACTGGGAACCAAGGCAAGTCCATCAGACCTCATCTACACACCGCACAGCTCTCCTCCCACCTCCGGGGCCTACCCTGTCACAGGGAGGCCTCCTTCTGACCAGATGCCCTGCCTGGGACTGGGCTGGAGGCCACAGCCTGCTGAGCCCGCAGCTTCCCTTCCCCCACCCTCCCGGGTGAACCTCAGCTCCCCCTTCTTCCTCTGTGCCAGTAACTGCCTCTCTGAGCATCCCAGCAATA
This sequence comes from Pipistrellus nathusii, assembly GCA_963693515.1. Lineage (NCBI taxonomy): Eukaryota > Metazoa > Chordata > Mammalia > Chiroptera > Vespertilionidae > Pipistrellus > Pipistrellus nathusii. The sequence goes on from OY882876.1 coordinate 5,373,036, forward strand.
AGCGCTTCTCTTATAATTGTTTTCAGAGCAGCATCCCCACATTTCCAAATAAGAGGAGATGAGCACACATACTCAGGGGACCCCTTAAGACTATGCCTAGACCCTTTATTAATAGTTCTTCGCTGCTTCTCGGTCAGGGGCTGGTGGGGAGGAGCGGGGGGCGGGGTAGATGGCTGGGGCTTCTCTCTGGTCTAGCACTGAAACTGGGTTTTCCTTTTCCTCAGAGGGAGAACAGGCGGGGGCGGAATTCCCAAGCACTGAAGCAGACGCCTCCCTGAGCTCCCTGGAAGCCTCCGGAGACAGCGGGTAGCCGGAGAGCATCTGAATTCTGATGCACATGCATCTGGTTCACAGCGGGTGCTTGATAAATGCTGCCCACCTGGAGCCACCCGGGCCCCAGGGTCCTCTCAGCTGCACTTCCGTGAGCTGGGGAGAGGAAGGCCTACGCTCCTTTAAGGAACTCTGAAGTCCTTCGAAGAACTCTGATATTAGAATTTTTTTGTTTTTGTTTTCTTTTTTCACTAATGCAAGTTGGCAGTCCATCTTGAGGATGAACCAACAGATGTATAAGTGGAAATGTTAGAATGAGACATTGTGCTGTACTTGGTCATGGGCATAGGTTCAACCTGGGCACCTTGATAAACCCAAGAACCATGAGCACAGCTACTCCAAAGGGTGGCTGGTGCTGTAGGGGAGGGGGAAAAATGGGCCTGCGCAAACTACTTTCCACCGGCGAATCCATCAAGTTCATGCTGAAGCTATGGCAGGCATAGGTGTGTGAGGCTTACATATTTGCAGCCTCTCCCTGCAGAAGGTTTAGACACAACCTCTTAAATGCGGGTCTGTTCATGTGACCCACTCTAGCCAATGAAATGTGAGAGAGAGTGATGCATTTGTTTCCAGGCAGAAACTTTAAGAGTCCATGTTCACGTTCCCTCAGCAACATGCTTGGCATGTCCCAGGAAAGCGGTTCCATCAATCTGGGCCCCACACTAACAATGACAGGAAGCACAGACATAATTAATGTCGAGCACAGGTGGAGCACTCAAGAAAGAACCCTTTTTGCCCTGTTTCAACCACTGAAGTTTCGGGAGTTGTTTGTTACTGCAGCATAGCCTTGCCTACCCTGACGTATTTCACTTGGCGTATTTAAGAGCAAGAGTTTTTGAGGCAAATAGGCCCATTTCTCTGCTTTTGGTCTGTGTGGTCTCAGGCATCAGTGACTCACCCTCTCTCTCTGGGTCTCCGTCCTCCCACTACAAACAGTTTACTTGCTGGAAACTTCCCCTGCTATTCACAGGTCCTGGCAGGTGGACAAACTCTCCCAGGAAGAGAAGAGTGACTTTTATTTTGTTTTGAAAAAAAAACAAAAAATCACTTGATGGGAACCTGACAGCTACTGTCACTGCACAGAGTTAGGGAAACTGGTAACCACACTTATCTCGCTTCCTCCGGCACATGTCCAGGAAGCTCTGAAAATTAGGCAGCTACACAATGGTGTCCCGAAAGGCCCAGAAGAGATGCATTGCAAACGTCCTTATTACCTGCTTCTGTTAACCCCAATTACTGGCTGTTGCTAAATTCTGCCAGACCAAAGGCCTCTGGCCTTTACAGGCAGACCGCAAAGGCCTGATAACGTGGGACAGAGAACACCTGGAGAACACCACCAACTGCTACTATGGCTGCTGACATCCACACCATCTTATCCCCGGATTTAAATTTTAAAAAAACAAACATAGTGATAATTTCATGTTGGAAACACAGCGCGTTACTCTTTAGAAAACAGCGAAATGTAGAAAGTCGGTAAGGACACGCCATTGGTTGCCCAAGGCAGACATCAATAATCAATTACAGAACGGAGCTCAGACAGCCGCAGGCAGTCTCTGTCAGTCATTCAGAGTTAGCAGGTGGCTGGGGATGTACTTGGTACCCTGCTGTTGGCTTACCAGCTGATTACCTTTGATCAGAATCATGGGATTATGGGGCTGAGAGGTATCTGAGAGGTCATTCTCACTCTGCCTCATACGAGAGCATCCAGCCTCTGCTTGCTCTCCACCAGTCACCCCACATTCCCTAACATGTGCTGTGACTGCATGTAAATGGAATAGTTACAGCCTTGGAAATGTATCCCAGTGATGGAGCCTGTCTATTCTGCTACCAGGAAAACGTCCTCGTTTGATAAGTAACAATCCCATTATTGGTCTAAGTTCTGCCTGGCAGACACAGATGTGCTTCCTCCCCACGCCCCAGGGAGGGCTGCGGGTCTGCCCTGAGCTGTGTCTTCTCCGGGACACACAGCTGGGCTTCTTTTGCTGTGATCAGAATGCACAGGAGATGCTGGCATGTGAAAGGGGCTCAGCAACCAGGGAGACGAACTCGCTACAAACGGAATAACAGAAGAAAAGCAGGGGCATGATTTTCTCTGGCCCGCGGGATCCTGCCAGAACCAGGACTAAGTTCCCGGTTTCCTGGCGCCTGGTCTTAGGCAGTTTCCACGAGCCAAGCTCCAGATTCTCATCATCCCTCTCCTCTGTGAGGACAGGACCAGAAAGGCCACCATCTGGCTCGGTGTGCAAACACGATGGGCTCAGAATCCTCTAGACCTGGGTGCGAATTCTGATGCCGACTGGCTGTTGATTGGGGAAAGCCCTTAATGGCTCTGAGGCTTATGTCTTCATGCAAAAAACAGGAATCATAATGCTAATGGTGTGCGCATGTGTGTGAGTGTGTGAGAGAGAGAGGGTGGGGGAGGAGGGAGAGAAAGAGAAGGGAATATATAAACAGAGAGAGCTAAATGGGAGTTATATGCAAAGGGATCACAATCTGGCACATGAAGCGCAGAGGAGCTACAAAAGGAAGATCAGCTTCTTCCCCTCTCCCTCCTCCAAATGGGACCGGGCAGCCTCCCATGCAGAGCTCCCGCGAGCTGCAGAGCTTATACCCTGGGTGGCACCAAGGTCATGGTCACAGGCTCAAGTTCAAAGGCCTGTGTCTAATGCCGGTTCTGCATCCTCCCAGGCCCATGACCTGAGTGCGTCATTTCACCTCCCTGAGCCTCAGTTCCCCAAATCGTGCAGGGGATGACAGCGCTCCCTCGATGACGAGATTTGTAAGGATTAAACCATCTGGGCATGATAAGCCCTCGGGACAGCCTGGCAGTCAGTGAGCGCTCGGCAGAGCACACGGCAGCTCTCCCAGGGACATGGCGGGTGGAGGAGGACCCCAGAGCACAGCGGGGAAGGAGATGTCTCGCTCCATCTCTGGAGCTGACACCCATCAGGCAGCCACGGGAGGGACAGGATCCCCTTCTTTCGACGGCTGCCGCTTTAATGACATCTAAAGTCATCATGATGTCCCCGCTGCAGAGGTGTTCATGAGTCCCATGTCTGGCTGCCAGTCCTGGGAACTTCGGGAAGGAACTTGCCAAAGTGTGAACGTGGAGGAAAGCCGAGCGGCACTGCTCTGGGAAGCCAGGCGGCATCCACACGACATGCATTCGGCTGGACAGCCAGAGGCCAGGACCCCCCAAAGCTGTGTCCGTGTGAAGGAGTCCCGAGGCTGGTCACAGACAGACATATCCCAATGGCAAGGTGGCGACCCTCTCCTGACTGGGCTGTCACTATGACAGGGAATGCGTGTGATGACGACTATGATCATTGCTCACGTTGACAGTGTTGGCAGGAGACATCCTGCTGTGTGCTCTGCCTGCATCAGCTCTCTCTCTATATATACACACAATCCGTGTCCCCATCCTACACCGAAGAAGACACCGAGGTTCAGGGAGGCCAGGTGTTTGCTCCAGGACACAGAGTGGACAAGTGACAGGTGTGGGGCTTAAACGGGGGCTGCCTGACGCTGAGCCTTTGGCCACTACAGGTCCTGCCTGGCGAGCACTCGCCTTGGCTCCGCGGCCTCCTGTCTCGGGGTTCAGCGCACGGAGGTTTTACCTCAGCTTTACTGCTGGCCCCGGGCCCCAATCTGGCCTAATGTGCGGGTAACCACTGGCGACAGCGCCTCCACTTGGGTCTGCCTCCGTCAGGGACACTTCCTTCTCTTTCCAGGGTCTCTGAGGGATGCTTTCATTTCAACAAATGGATAAAGGATTCGAAAAACAAAACCCTAGCACTTCTCAAAACAATTAAGAAAGTCATATGCAGTCTGTAAGGGGAGTAGGGAGATCTCAGGTTCTCTCTCTTACACACACACACACACACACACACACACACACACACACACACCCCAGGAGGGCAGGGGAAGGGGGGAGATGGACACCACCCTCTCGCAGTTCCTGAACTGCGTGCCAGGCGAGCCTGAGGTAAACACGGATTCTAGCTGCCAAGCCCGCGGGGCATTCATTAATTAAACTCTATGGATCTGCTCTGTTCCCGGAAACCTCCGCTCATTTCAGTAATGACTGCAGGCCAACCAGACTCAGGATGTGCAAACGGCCTGCAAGCTCCTCTGCCAAGATGGACAACAGCAAAATTCCTGGGACAGGACGGCCTCAGAGGGGCTCATGACCTTGGCCAAGTCTCTTCCATCTCTGAGCCTCAGCCCCTCCTCTAAGCAGGGGGTGGAGGGGGGCCTAGACCGGAAGGTGGGGGCCCTGTGAGGCCCATCCCATCCTCACTCGGGTGACATGACTGACACAGCTATGTACGCACACCCCCATCTTCCCCTGCCCAATAAAGACAGAGGAGAGAATGAACGAATGCTGACTTTATAGGGCAGCTTTGGAGAAGAGAGTCTTTTACTGGAAGCCAAGGTGTATCAATCTAGAGGGGGAAAGACTGGGCCCGTTAGGAGTGTGCTATGCAGACACCAATTCTGTCCTGAGTGCTGAGTGCCACTAACCCCTTTCAGTTGGAGGCAGGGCCCCACCCCAGGTCCGGCTTTCCTGAGGGCAGGTGCACTCCCTGCAGTGACACTTCCCGTTCACGCCCCCTCTCAGGTCAGCCAGCGAGTCCACAGCACTTCCTGGGACTGAGGTCTCAGACCTGCAGGCACTCCAGGGCATCAAGGACCATCTCTGGAGGTTCCTGATGTAGATCTGCACGGTAACAGGCTCTGAAAAGTCCCGCATTAACAACACTGTTTAACCAAGTGATTTTTTTTCAGTGTATTTTCTCTGGTATTCTTTATTCATGGGACACCTGTCCACGTGTCAAGTATAGCAAAAAGGAATCTGGGAAACTCCCAGACCAGCAAAGTGAGGGGAGACCAGGAATCGGGGTCCTCGGTGGGGGGTGGGGCTGGCTGGCTGAGCAGTGTCTTCGGGTCCCCGCCCCAGCCTGGTGTACACGGAACACATCTGTGACTTGTCCACCCTTTGACTCATCACTCCTTTCCGTCCCTCAGGTCCCTCCCAGCAGCCCCTGGAAGCATCTTGCAGACAAGGAACCCAAGGGCCTGGGAGGCGGAGGAAGTCGCCAGGAGAGGTGACCCTTTACCTCTTACTTTCTGTTCTGCCACCCGGCCCTGTGGCACTCGGCCTGGTGGCACCCTGGAGGCATCTGGGAGCTTTGAAAACCAGCTCTCGGGACAGCTGCCCAGACCAATAATGTCAGTCGCCTGAGAGGTGGGGCCCGGGCACCTGCATTCTGCAATGGTTTGCAAACTGAAAGGCTGAGAGCTTTGCCAGAGCAAAGATTTGGGAATGACCCCTCCTGCTCACAGATGCTGTCTGGTTAAATCGCATTCCCTTAAAATAGGTGGGGACCCAAGAGGGAACAAGTGTGTCGTTTTTAAGCTCGACTTAAATCAATTCTGGGAATAATGCAAAAAAAAAAAAAAAAAAATGACAGCCACTGCCACCATCTCCAACTGAGACCGTGGCCACAGGCAGCCCCGAGGGCAGCCATGACACTCAGCATCACCTCAGTCACCCTTAGAACAACCCTAGCAGGCGATGCCCCGTCGCCCCTTTTTAGAGAGGAAGAACCTGAGGCACAGAGGGACAAAATAACCCCCCCAGCCACCCAGCAGGGAGGTGGCCGAGGTGGGAAGTGACCCTGAAACCAGTCTGCCCCGCACGGGAGGTGCCCGGGTGAGGAAAGGGGTGGCGTCAGTGTCACCCGCTCCCGGAGGGCAGCGAGAAGACCTTCTCCGGGAGCCTCGGGGCCCTCCCTGAGCCCGCCCCACATAACAAACAAAACAGGACAAAAGCCACAGCCGGGCGGGCAGGCAGCCAGGCTCAGGCGGTCCCCAGAGCCAAATGGCTTCCCGGGATGACATCAGCCTGAGCCGGGGCAATGGCCCCTTCACCTGACCAGCCACGAGGCCCCGCGGCCGGGAGGGTGACTTCACCCCACCTCCCCAGAGGGAACGACCGGCGCCCAGCAGCTGCCAGGCCTGGGGGGAGAGGAGCCGAACCCAAGACCCCAAGCACAGCAGGTCCCCTGAGAAGCAGCGGCACCCGCTCAGGCCCCGGAGTCGGGCACCACCTGTGCAAGGTACCAGGTACTCGCTGGGTATCCTGTGCACCCAAGATCCCGAAATGGGGTCACGTGGGCTGGGCTGAAGGTAGGGTCCCTAGATGTGCTCTCCAGGGCGACAGCACCCGACTGGGAGCCCAGGAAAGGGCTCAGAGCTAGAAGTCCAAAATGGGAGCAGCCCCTGTCACTGCGTTGCAGGGTGTCACTGGCGAGGCACCTGCTCGGTGGGAACATCTTGCCTCTGGGGAGGGCATGGGGTGGCCTCACAGCACCCGTTTTCCACTGCCCTTCTCCTTCGTTAGTTTTAGAAAACTCCAGCCCGGCTGGTGTGGCTCAGTGGTTGAGCACTGGCCTATGAACCAGGAAGTCATGGTTCGATCCCTAGTCAGGGCACATGTCTGGGTTTTGGGCTCAATCCCCAGTGTGGTGGGGTGTGCAGGAGGCAGCTGATCAATGATTCCTTCTCATCACTGATGTTCCTATCTCTCTCTTCCTTTCTGAAATCAACACACACACACACACACACACACACGAAAACTCCAGGCAAAATCAAGGAGTCCAATATATTGCAAGGATCAAGGAGCAACCCTAGTTTGGGGTGCGGGATGGACTGAGGACCCTGGGCCCACCTCTCTCCTTCTGGGCCCTCACTCCCATGAAAACCATGAGCAGAGTGAAGCTTCTCCGCTTCCTGCTTCCTGCAGGCGGACCCGCTTCCCCAGGAGGAGCATGCGTGGAGAGCAGCAGAGAGAGGGGCTCCCGGCCCGGAGGATGGGGTCCCTGTGCTGCGGCGCCAGCGAGGGCACAGGCAGTGAGTGCCTGAGCTCTGAGGGGAGGCCCAGCCACCTGGGGAATCGGGGAGCGGGGAGCCCACCTAGGGGTGTGTGATTTCCCAGTCACCTGCCCCCCAATAGGACACGATTCTTTTTTAGGCATGCGCCTTTATGGAGTCTTTTCAGCGTGTTTAAGCTTTCATGGTGTGGCCACTCTTTTTTCACACTCCTATTTCATACATTTTGACATCACCGCCAATCAAGTTATGTAATGGTGATTACAAGCACAACTGGCCTCCAGAGGGATGGGATCAGACACAATGGGTCTCATTCACTCAGGAAATGTTTATGACGCACCAGGGGAGGAGGACTGACTGGCAGGAGCATGAAGGAATCTTCTGGGGTAACGAGAATGTTTTAGATCTTGAGGAAGGTATGGGTTACATGGGTCTGCACTTGTCAAAACTCAGCAAACTGTATGCTTAAGATATACAAACAAGCTTGGCTGTGTGTAAACCACACCTCCAAAATATCGACGCGTAATATTTTATGTGCTTATTCATAGTATTTTTATAACATAGTGAATATAGTAATATCGATACCCATACTGAACATGTTTCAGAGCTAACTCCAAGACAGGCACTATCCCAGGTGCTTCCCACACGACAACTAATATAGCCTTCATTGACAACCCTGTGAAGTTCTATAATTATCCCCATTTTAGAGACAGAGAAACCGAGGCACACATGCCTTCATCACACAGCTAGGAGATTGCAAAGCTGGGGTTGGAACAGACGCCACCTGGCTCCAGAGCTGTGCTTTTAGCCACTAAACCAATTTTTTTTTTTCTGATTCTCAGCAACCCCCAGGCTGAGAGGAGGGTGAAGTACTGAATGCACCCAGACTGTGCCTGGCAGGCAGCTGACCCTCAGCGCAAGTTAGCTGAACACTTGGGCAGAGGATGGGAGAGAAGTTTCGGGGACCTCCCTCAGGCCACACCTCGTATCAGCTCAGAGCGGATTCCACACGAGCTCTCAGGAAGGCTGCCGCCTCCAACCCCGCGCAGCCCCAGCAACGGATGCCTGTATGCGTAGCACAGCCATGAGATTCTTGGGGTCCAGCAAGATGGCTGATGGGGGACACCCACAGATGCGGAGCAGGGGCACCCACACAAAACCGCGGTGGCCTGAAGAGGGGAAACACGCTGGGGTTTCTGTTGCTCGAGGTCTTGATTCTCGACCACAACAGACCGTGCGTCTTCTGTGATCCTCAGGAGGAGAGGACGGCCGTGACCCCGCGGGACAGTTTGCCATCACACAGAGAGCTCCATATCCACAGGCCAGAGCTCCCCAAACCAAGCTCCTGGCAAAACCGCAGCTCCACCGAGTTCCAGCCACCCACCTAACAAATCTGGCTGGTGGCCACCTGGGAGCTCAGGGTCCACGTACACCTTCATCGATGCATTCATTCATTCACTCATCCACTCATCAGATATCCACTGAGTGTCAGGAGTGTGCTGGGCTCCGAGGATGTGTCAGTGCTGAACACTTTTTCAGTATTGCTTTGTGGTCTAGCAAGAACTGTTGGGAAGGATTTGGAAGAAGGTGCAGACACACCTCGATGAGCAGAACGGTGTATTAACAATTCGTGCCGCCAGCATTCACTCACTCACTCATTCCTTCCTTCATTCATTCATTCAAGCACACGATGTTTGTTGAAGTAAATCTGCAGCAAGCCCTCTGTAAGCTCGTGTTGTCTATGAGGCCTGGGGCCACCTCTGCCTTGTTCCCTAAGGGATCCCTGAGCCTAGCACACAGATGGTTTGCTGACTGGGGGCACTGCTTTCAGGAATTGTTTCTCCAAGGGTTGTGCCCACATGACAGTCTCCAAATGGGACTCACGTGGGGCTCTGGCTACACCGCAGACCCCTGAGACCCTCCACGTGGGACTCCACTCACCAAACCAGTATCCAAGGCGCCCACTCAAGTATGAGTCCAGTCCTCACGGTGTAAGCCCCCTTTGAACCCAAGGGCACAACAGCTCAAAGCAGTCAAGGTCCCAGACACAGGAAGTATCAGCGCCGGGATTCAAACCCAGGGCTCTATAACTGCCGCTGTTTTCTCCGCCCCCGGCCCCCACCCAGGCTGTCAGGAAACACGCAGGAGGCACAGACGCTTCCTCAGGTCAGCTCTTCAGCTCCGGAGCCTGGCAGGCTTCCACTCCCACGCCCGGCACGGCGCTGAGCTGCTGGAAATCCACAGGGCTCCACGTTATATGGAGAGATTAGGAAACTCATTAAGCTGAGCTCCAAAGGCCTCCATTCTTTTTTTATCCCTCCCCCAAGAGGGCTCGTATTTATGCAGGAGAAAGGAAACAACAGCCAAGGTAGGGAAGCCTCTGACTGGTCTGCCCTCAGCCTCTTCTTTAACCCTGCGCTGCTGCCTCCTTCCCGGGCAGCCATGGCTGCTCATGACCCCAATGTGCTTTCACATCAAGTAGCCATGGAGGCAGCAGGGAGGGAGGGTGGGGAGCCCAGGGAAGTGGGGAGGCTGGGAGCCACGGGCTCTGTCATTTAGAGCGGGCCCACCAAACAATACATGCAGATGGGGGGTCATTCTGGAGGCAAAACAGCACACTTAAAAAAAAAAAAAGAATATATATATATATATATATGTATATATATATATATATAAATTATATTGATTTTTTACAGAGAGAAAGGGAGAGGGAGAGAGAGCTAGAAACATCGATGAGAGAGAAACATCGACCAGCTGCCTCCTTCATACCCCCTACTGGGAATGTGCCTGCAACCAATGTACATGCCCTTGACCGGAATCGAACCTGGGACCTTCCAGTCCGCAGACCGACGCTCTATCCACTGAACCAAACCGGTTTCGGCTATGATTTGCTTTTTACAGATGGGGAAACTGAGACCCAGAGAAGGGAATGGTGCAAAGCTGCGCAGCTGGGATCATTTTTCGGAAAACTTCCCAAAGGTGTGAGTTTTTCTCATTATGTTTAATGCCTCACACAGCTACCTGCAGAGTTTTGCAAACAGTAGCAGCTCAGTAAATGTCTGCTGCTCGACTTTGAAGGACATCAAGGTTGAGGATCTCATAGCCTCTGAATGTCCCAACTTTGAACTTGGAAATGTAAGCTCCAGCCCTGGGTCTGACACTGACTTGCTGTGTGACTTTGTGTAGGTCTCGTTCCCTCTCTGGGCCCTGGCTTCCCAAACTGTAACATGAAAGGGTGGACTGGGATGATCCAGATGTGATGACAATCAAGGCTCAGGAGCAGCTTCCAGAGAAGGATTAGCTCCATGCTGACATCCTGCCCCTGGTGACCCGTTTACACTTGCTCCCAGGCTCGTATAAAAGCTTCCGTGGGTGACAAAGCAGCCAATCTTTACTCTGCACTTTCTAGGCTCCAGGCCCCGTGCTAAGTACTTCACAAGGAAACAGGCTCACAGAAGTAAAGTCGCTTGTCCGAGGTCCCATAACTAGTTAGTGGCAAAGCTGGGATTCGAACTCAGATCTGCGTTAAAGAGAAAGCCAAGCTCTTAACTGGACTGACCTAATTCTACCTGCATCCCTTTTATTTTTCTTCAATCAAGAAAGGACAGCCAAGGATACCAAATCTGTTTAAAAATAGTTAAAACTGTTAAAAAACTTTGCAATGTGTAACTCTTGGTTATACGTTATGCTTGAGGGCCCTCCTTTAAATGGAGCAGGACAATCCAAAGGGCCTGGAAATCGATGTAGTATGCCTTGCTCTCAAATCCGCGCAGAGTTCACTGCTGTTTATGGCCCAGCCTTTACGATGAATGTTTGATGAGTTAAATGGGGTGATGAGCACTCAGGATCCAAGAAATGGATTCCAGATTCATTCCAATTCCTAAAAGGGTGAGTTGCTCAAAAGCCCCTGGGACCACAAACCTAGGCTGGCTGAGCAGCCTCCTTTACAAGCAAGGACCCCTGAGATGAGAAAAGCACCCACCAGGAACACCAAGCGTTACCACATTATAAGATCTTGGGCAGATCACCCGAGTTCTCCTCACCCCAATTTACTCATCTGTGAGATGAGGGATTCAGTAACACTTCCTGGTCATCCTCAGACTGTTGTGGTAGGTAGAAATGAAAAGGAACTTGTATCAGTTATCTATTGCTGTGTAACAAATAGCCCCAAACTCACTGGCCCGAAACAACAAATGTTCTCTCTCGTAGTATCTGGAAGTCAGGGATCTAGGAGGGGCTCAGCTGAGTGGTTTAAGCTCACTGGAATGATGCTGGCAGGTTTCACTTCTTGGTTAACAGCAGAGACTTCAGTTCCTTGCCATGTGGGCCCCTCTATGGGGTTGCCTGACTGTCCTCAAGACACGGCAGCTGACTTCCCCCCACAGAAAATGCTCTAAAAAGGGAGAGTGACCAGGAGGCGAGTCACAGTGTCCTCAGTAACCTCATCTCACAAGTGACACCATCACTTTGGCTATATTCTACTGGTCACACTGACCAATCTGGTACAGGAGGGGACTTCATAATGGAGTGAATATCAGAAGATGAGAATCCTTGGGGGCCAACCTGGCAGCTGCCAACCAGTGTCTGAATGTGTCTTGCCAACAACAATCGAACACCAAACAAAAAACAATGATGATGATAATGACAGAAACGATTTATTGAGATCCTACTATACACCAAGTACTATGTGAAGTGTTCATGTGCACTGCCTCAAAATAATCTCCAGCACAGACGTGGAGCAAGGTAACATGACTGGCCTCGTTTCATAGAAGAAATGGAGGCATAACCAGACCAAGTAGCCTATCCAAAGTCACAGAGCACGCTAGAGGCGGAACCGGGACTCACACCCACAACTCTTGGGTCCCACAACTTGCCTTCTTAACCAAGGCTGGTTTGCTGGAGCTGGCTGGTCCCGGCTTCCCAAGGCAACAGTGACATTTTTAGGAGCCCTCTGTGAGCCATTTGTTAAAAGACATTGCTAAAATTTAAATTATATAAACTCACAATGAAATATATCATATTAAAAGCAAAGGTAAAAAATTATGCACACTGTATCACTTTCCAATTATGATATTTACTATTTTTAAAAAAATATATTTTTAATTGATTTTTTACAGAGAGGAAGGGAGAAGGAGAGAGAGTCAGAAACATCGATGAGAGAGAAACATCGACCAGCTGCCTCCTGCACACACCCCCACCGAGGATGTGGCCACAACCAAGGTACATACCTTTGACTGGAATCGAACCCGGGACCCTTCAGTCCGCAGGCCGATGCTCTATCCACTGAGCCAAACCGGATTCGGCACGATATTTACTATTATCTACGGCCTTCAGATCATCTACATATCAATATATTCAATTTGTATGGTACAAATACTGTATAATAATGACATACCAGCTCCTTGTGCTAATTAATAGCTTAAAATTGGCTCTCGTGGAATACAACACTACAAATCAGGACTTTTGCTCACCCAAACCCCGTTGTTAAACATTTACCAGCAGCCTGGCTGGCGTGGCTCAGTGGTTGAGCATCAACCTATGAACCAGGAGGTCATGGTTCTATTCCTGGTCAAGGCACATGCCCGGGTTGTGGGCTCAATCCTCAGTAGGGGGTATGCAGGAGGCAGCCAATCAATAATTCTCATCACGGATGTTTTTATCTTTCTCTCTTTCCCTCTCCCTTTCTCTCTGGAATCAATAAAAATATATTAAAAAACAAAAACAAGGAACAAAACCATTTACCAGCATACCATTTCCTCTCATAAGGAATTATCTTGTATGACTCCTTGCTAAAGAGCACACTCTCCATGAAATCTAAAAATCTAACCTTCCCCCAGATGTGGATCAATCCAGATTTCCTTCCTGAAGTTTCTGACTTCCTGGTGAGGAAGCAAGAGGCACGTGTCTGAACAAAACATCTGAGATCCGAAAACACTGGAGGAGGGGGAGGAACAGAGGGGCCTTCGAGTTCCAAAGATGGGGAGGATCTTGTTTCAATCTCAGAAACCTCTCAGAAACCCCACAAGGAAGTGCACACCCAGGCCCGCCCCTGCAGGCATTCCCGCAGCCCCAAATGGGAGCAGCCCGAACACACAGCCAGAGGGGTTCATGCTTACAGAGCCTGCACGCAGCTGCATGTTGCGTGGGCAATAAAATGGTCTTCACCCAAGACCTACAAAACTTACTTAAAAAAAAAAAAAAAAGATGGAAAAAGACAAAAGGCTGGAAAGAAAAAAGACAGGAAGGAAATGCATTGGAATGCCAAGACCGGTTTGCATGATGTCAGGAGAACGGGTGGGTTTTGTTTTTGCGCAGGTTCGCTATGGTTACCACATATGAAGTGAGCACATCCACTCTTTTAGTTGGAGGGAGGGGAGAGGTGATGGGCGCTGTTTTACACGGGCGGAGCCCAGTGGAGCGGCCAGGCCCTTTGTCCTGCCCTGCCTGTCACTCCAGGTCCCTCTCCCCGAGTCTGGGCTCCTGAAGGGGCCATTGTTCTCTGGGTGACGTCACCCTGCTGCCTGCAGGGTGAAAAGGAGACCTGAGATTGGGTGCGGCCAGCGCAAGGGAAAGCGGTCCCTCCTGCCTGCCTGTCCTCACCAGAGCGGAGGCGCCATCCGGTCATGCTGGCCTTGGGGCTGCGGTTAGGCCAGCACCTCGGTGCCACACTCTAAGGGGCAGCCTGAAGCGGGGCACCTGGCAGGGCTCTGGATGCGCAGCGGTGGGCAGCATTTGCCCAGACAGCAAGAGATGGAGGAGAGGGTCGTGGCAGCTGAGCCCTTCTCCCTGAAGCCCAGGTCTCCGGGAGAAATCTTGGCGTCAATGCTTAGGAGATGTGCCGCAGGGAATTGGACAGACTTTTAAGCTCAAGCCTCAGCTCCACTCTATGCTGAGCTTAAAAGTCTGTCCAATTCCAAGTCACTGATATTCTCTGGGCCTCAGTTTACCCATCTACAATATGGAGAGGGTAGACAAGGTGGACACAAGAATAAAGAAGAGTGAATTTCAGAGAGCCAGATGCTAGGTGAGCTCCTAGACGTGCCAAACACTATTCCAAGCACTGGGGACACCAGGCTGCCCAAATCTCAGCCCTCGGAGGAGACAGAGAATTAAAGAGTGAAATGAAGCAAGTGCAGACTGAGGCCAGTGCCCGGAGGACATTAGCAGGGGTGTGGTGGGGATCGCCTCCACCTCAGCTGTCAGGCAGCCTCTCTGTGTATCTCTGCAGATGAAGAGAGAGAGAGAAGAACGTTGTAGGCCGAGGAAACTGTGGGCAAAGGCCCCTGGTCTGAATGAACGTGCACTGACTGAAGAAGAGCAGGAGGTCAGAGTGGCAGGAGTTGAGTGAGCATGGGTGGAAGGCAGCAGGAAGAGCTGAGGTCAAAAGGGAGGCAAGGCCAGATCCCACAGGGCCTTGCAGGCCACAGCAAGAAGCTGGGGCTTCCTAAGTCCAGGGTGAGTCAGGGGAGTGACCTGCGCCCTCGGGTTGCTGGGTGGAGAATGGACTGGAGGAGAGAGGGTGAGGAGGTTGTAAGGAGGGTGAGGAGGTTGAATAGATGGTATGTCCACATCCTAACCCCTGGCACCTAACAATGTGACTTGACTTGGGGGGAAGAAAAAAGTCTTTGCAGGTGTAATCAAGTTAAGGATCTCAAAATGAGATCACGCTGGAGTATCTCTTGGGCCCTGAATCCACTGGCAAGCGTCTTTAGAAGAAACAGGAGAAGCTTTATGAGCTCAGAGGCAGAGATTAGAGGGATGCGGCCATAAGCCAAGGAATGCGTGGAGCCATCAGAGGCCGGAAGCAGCAGGAAGGATCCTCCCTCTGGGAAGCTGGCATGGCCAGACAACACCTTGACTTTGGACTTCTGGCCTCCAAGACCTTGAGAGAGAAATATTTTCCTTTTTGTTGTTATTGTTGTTTAAAGAGATAAATTTCTGCTGTTTCCAGCTCCCAAGTTTGTGGCAATGCATTATGGCAGACTTGAGAAATTAGTGCAGGGGAGGTACTGACTGAAGATGAGAGCCACAAACATCCTTTTCCTCTCACATTCTCTTCCACTCGCTGACGTAAAGAGGGGCTGCATGTGTCTGGGGGCAGGGAGGGGGTGGACGCTGGGCCCTGCCGAATATTTTAGGCCTCCGCTTCACTCTATAATTGACGCAGAACCAAATACTCCCACTCAGCCTTCGCTGGAGGCCGAATGCTCAGCACAGGTGCCGGGGCCTAAACTGTGAGTCTCCAGCGCAGGCGGGTTGTAGGCCCAGCAAGGCCGACACACACTGTATTGCTGGAGCCCCGGTCTCAGCGACCCCAGCTGTGTGACCTCAGGCCTGTGACTTCACCTCTCTGTGCTTCAGCTTTCTCATCCACTAAATAGGGGCCTGCAGCCCGTTTCCCTCAGGGGCAGCTGTGCAGATTCGAAGAGACCAGTTCCTGGGAAGTTAGGAGGCACTCAGTGGGTAAGACCCCTGTCCTCCTCCCAACTCAGGTCAGCAGGAAGACGGGTCTGACCATCTAGCCTCCCCGCCCCCCAGAAACGGAAGTGAAATGCACGTTTGTTAAGCACTTCCTGTATGGCAGATGTTTAACAGGTGCCAGGGCTGTGTGGGTTCTTACTTTCTCCACCCACTGGACCACCCACCAGGAGAATCCCCATTTTACAGATGGAGACACTGAGGCTGAAATGGGTGATTTAACTTGCCCAGGGTCGCTCGGCCAGCATAGAGTGGAGCTGAGGCTTGAGCTTAAAAGTCTGTCCAATTCCAAAGCCCTATTTGTATGTAGGACACCCCTGGCCCTGAGAACCCCCACTTCCCACCTTTATTCCAGCCTCGGCCTCCGGGGCACTGCCATTGTTCCTGGGTTCTGGAATGTTCTCCTGGCCTCTACTGGAGTCCACCTAGTCTGGGCTTCACACAACATGCCTCTTCCTGCCTTCCTTTGTGGCTCTGAGACAATGAGTGTGACTTCCTCCATTCCCCCTTTTCTTTCTGAAGGCAGGGGCAGGCCATTAGCAAATTATTTCAAGGCCCGGCTTTGGAAGGAAAACATTTCAGGGCACGCCTCTGCGTAAATACCAGCCTCAGGCAGGATTGGAGCTGCACTGATTATTTAGATAAATCCGTGTTCCAGTCCAGGTCGTAAAGTCTGAAGCCCTGCCCCCCCTCTTAACACCACCTCTTAACATCGCTCGGGTCCCTAAACTCTTCTCGTCTGTGGCTTTAAAAGTTCCCTCCCGTAAAACAAACATTTCAGGGAAAGCCCCGGGTAAAAGGGATGTGTGTGTGTTTTCCAGTTCACTGGAAGCTTTGGCAAAAGTGGTTTGGGAGAGAAGGCTTGGGTGTCTTCATCGCTGACTGTTAAGGCACACGTACCACGTGGCATCACACGGTTACATCACTGCCCGGAAATGGTAACAGTAAGTGTGGATGTGAAACGATGACAATCCCCATTTCACAGGTGAGGAAACGGGGAGGAGAGGAGCTCACCGAGGTAGTCCAGCTGGGAGGTGGCAGAGCCAGGATTTGAACCCGAGCCCTCGGCGACAGAGCATGCGTGCCCATCCCAACTTTGCCCTCAGCCTGCTGACAGAGGACGACACAGGCTTGAGGACCGGTCACGTTCCCTCGGCATGGACGTGTCGGAGTCTGTTCCAAGCCCTCAACCCAACGCCAGCTGGTGCCCACCACTCAGGAGATGCCAAATGCTAAGTGGGCAGGAACCCGGAAGCCCAGGTTATGGAGCACATGCTCACTTGGTGGGAGGCGCTGTGAGAACTGTGAACAGAGGAGGCAGCCGCCTGCCTGGCTAACTTCATTCATTCATGTAGCGGTACCAACATATTACACCAGGCGAGGAGGCCCAGGGTCCATGGCTCCCAGCGCGGGAGAGCTGAATGTTATCGACCCCGGCACCCTTAACCGCATTGCCACAGAGGGATCGGGAGTGAAAGAGAGAGACAGAGAGACATGCGCTTAGAGACAGAGACAGAACAGGATAGACAGAGACAGAGGGACAGAAAGAATGAATAAGAGGCCTTCCCCCCCATTACAGAGGTTGGGTTGGGGGACCTGCCTCATACATTCAGACCCCACGGATTAGTCCGGGGACACAAAGAACACAGACCCATGAGAGATGTCATATGCACAAGGCACCTGTTTGCACCTGACCGCTCTGGCTGCTGTGTGGCCCCCCCAAAAGTCACGGCACCTCCCTGGACCAGCCAAAGGGATGCCGGGTCAGCCCTGCACCTTGAGGGCGGGTGTGAGTGTTTTCGACCTCAATTGTGCAGGCGGCCGGCTTGACACCTGTGCACCCCGGGACTCTGTCCCTAAACACCTGGCCCCACAACGACCATCGGGACTCAGCGCGAGGCTAGACGCAGGGAAGGAGCTGGCTTTGCCCTGTGCCTGTCTTCAGCCTCCTGCCACCCGGGCCGACACAGTCAGGTGTGAAAATGCCAGGCCCTCTCCTGGAGTTCAGTCCTGGTTGCTCAAGTGGGAGCCCTGTCAGGAAGTTCTGGAGAAATCCTTCTGCCAGGAGCTTGGCTACAGGGAGCTGAGCTGGGGATCAGAACCCCTATCTTTGCTTTGCTACTCCCTCGCTGTGCTACCCCAGGCAGGTGCCTCTCCCTCTCTGGGCCCAGCTCTCCAAATCCTCAGTGAGGTCCTAGAGACTGACTCTGCACCGTGCCCCAGCAGGACGCAGGCCAGGCTTTTAATCATTAGCTGACATTCCAGCCCGCCTTCCAAGCCCCATCGAGCTTGTCTGGGAGAGATGGCAGGGCCCCAGCACCCGGCCTGGCCCACTCGCATCGAGCTCCAGGGTCACGGGCTGGTGGGCAAACCCACCCACCCCCTGGGGTCTCCTTTGGTAATCAGAGGCGATTTCAAACTTTGCTCGAGGACAAGACAACAAAAGCCACAGCTCAACGTGCACAGGAACACGGACACTCAGTCATCCGGAGGGCGAGAGGAGATGGAGCAGGTGCCAGCTAATCCTCCCTAAAAATAGGGGCCGACAGGCATGTCTCTCGGGGGGCCGGAGTGTCGGCGCTTACAGATAAGTCAGCTGGCAAAGCCAGCCCGTCCACACAGACGCGGGACCCAGTGTGAATTCCCGACCCCTGCAGGGCGGAGAGTAGCTCCCGTCAGGAGGATCACCCCCCCTGTCTCTTCCCCAGGCGCGGGGAGAGGAAACAGGGGGGCCCCGATGGGCAATTATTCAGGAAGAGGCCACTTCCCCGGTTGGATCTGTCCCCCCACCACCACTCCTTCCCCACCTGGGGAGGGTGTCAGGGGAGGAGTTCTGACTGCTATTTTAATATATATTTTTTTAAAAAACAGAATAAGCTTACAAAATCTGGCGGCTCCGAGTCCGGGTGCCTTTTCCTGAGGGAGGAAAACCTCTGCTGGCTGCGCGCGGAGAAGCGGCGGAAAGACTCCCGGCTCCGGGAGGCCAAGTGGCGGAAGGAGGAGGTGCGCTTGAAGGGGGTCCGGCCGGAGGGCTCCCCGCCCGCCCGCTGCTCCTGGCTCACCGTGGCGGTCACCAGGTGGAGGGCGTCCTGGAAGGACCTCCTCACCGAGCCCACCCACTGGGTCATGTGGGTCTGGGCCACGCTGAGCTTGTCTCCCAGGTAATCCATGGGGCCGGGCGATGAGAGGGGAGGAAAGCAATCCCAGGGCCGGGGTCCTGGCCCGCCTCCCCGCTCGCAGCTCCTGGAAGTCGGGGAGAGAAAGCCGCGGCCCTCCTCAGCTGAGCCCGGAGGGAATCCACATCGCTGAGCCGGCAGCCGGCTGCGGCCCCCGGGTCTCGCTCGGAAGCAGGAGAGAGAGTTCAGGGTCGGGCCGGGAGTCCGTCCAGCCGCGGGGATGCAAAGTCAACACGCTGGGAGGTCCAGCAGCCAGTCCCTGGCGATCGCCCCGCCGCCGCCGAGCCGGCTGTGCCCAGGAGCTTGGGAGAGTCAGTGGCACTGGCTCCGGGGTGTGCCCGTCCCCCGAGGTAGGGGGAGGAAGAGTGGCCCCTGGACACCTGGTCCTCACGGTCCCCCGGGGAGGCGGCCCCTCCCGGGAGCACGCGGGAAGGATCCGGTGGGCAGGCTGCAGCCCGCCGCGGCCCCCTGCCCAGCTGCCCACAGCCGGGCCCCGCTCACCTGACCCATGCAGGTTTCCTGTCCTCTGGCCAGAGACTCCAAACCTGTGGGCCGGCGGCTAGCTCATTTCCGGAAGCAGCCACCAGGGCCCGGGTCCCCCGGGATGACATCAGTGCCTGTGTCCGCGAGGGGCTCCGCTGCCCAGGAATGCAGGAGGGGCCTCGGGGAGGCGGGCGCCCGGGGAGCTGACGTCCGCCCCCATTTCCCCCCCCCAAGTCTCAACTCGCTCCCTGTCCCGTGGGGTTGACAGTGGCTTTACCCGCCAGGCTGCTCCCCGCCCGGCGCCCTCGCTGCAGGCGCAGGGGGAGCGTCAGCCGCCCGCGGTGCCCGCCGGCACGTGTGCACACGGATGTGGAGACCTGGCAGCCCCCCCCCCCCGGAAGATCGGAACAGTTGAGAAACTGCCTCTCGGGTGACAGGCGGCTGTTCGGGACCTCTGGCCGCTGTCAGTCTGTCTCCCTCTGGCGGTCTGCTGTTTCTCTATCAGGTTCTCTCCTCCCTCCCGGAGTCTCAAATTTCCACCTCCCTCCCTTCTCCCTCCTCTCTCTCTCTCTCTCTCTCTCTCTCTCTCTCTCTCTCTCTCTCTCTCTCTCTCTCTTCTCTCTCTCTCTCCCTGCTCCTCTCTGGAAGGCAGCACAGAGCCAGGTGAAACAACCCTGGAGGTCCCCCAAGGAAGGAACTGGGCTGGGCTGTATTTCAGTACAGGCGGAGTTGCCATGGCAACCTGGGGGCACAGCATCTGCCCCATCCTGGGCGGGCAGGCTCTCAGCACAGGGAGCAATGGGAATGATTCCTGGTTTACGCTGGGTCACATGAGTGCCTGGATTTTAACTCTTAGGGAGCTGGAGTAGCTGGAATGGGGGTGGGGCGGGTGTGAGAAGACAAGGCAGCAGCATGCTGAGACCAGAGAAGGTTGTTGGAGCGTCAGCAGCAGCTGGATCCCGGAGGGGAAGCTCAGGTGCTGCTTTCTCCTGCTACCCCCGTGTTACAGATGAAGAAACGCAGGCTCAGAGACACGGATTCACTTGCCTGAGGTCACACAGCAAGGGCACCACCAGGACATGGACAGAGGCGGTTCCCTCCCCACCGTTTCAAGGTTGGAGAGGGCCCCTGGCCCAGAGCGGGAGCTCAGGACGTGTTTACTGTTTGCACGCCGGGTCCCACACAGAAACTCGGGTCAGTCTGACTGATCCCGGCGCACCCCAGTCGCATCACCTTGGTGTCGAGTAAGTGTTTGCTCCCGAGACACTGACCGAAGGGCCTCGCTTGAGTTTTCCACGAAGGCATCCGACGGCGGATCTCTTCCTTCTGCAGACGCCTGGTCCGCGTGCCGTTCATTCCCTCATTCACCCTCTCACTGTTCACGTAAACACTAAGGCGCCTGCTCCTCGCCAGGCACCGGTTCAGACTGCCAACGGTCCCTGCTGCTGAGCTCACAGGCCAGCAGGACATCACCGCGGAGCCAATATCCACTGGAGTCTGAGGCCCCGATGCCGTGCCAAGGGCCCCCAGGAATTAACGCATGAATCCTCCCATGAATCCCGCTGACAGAGGGAGAGACTGAGGCCCAGAGTCACCTGCTGAGGTCACACAGCGTGGCAGGCAGCCTCCAAGACGGTACCCTGTGGTCCTTGCCCCGTTATTCACACCCCAGGGTGGTCTCCTGAGACCACGGGGTTAGTCCTGGCACTCCAAAGAAGGCGGAAGTGACAGGAACGGCCAAGTCGTAAAAGGCGTCCCAGCTTCCACGTGGCTCTCTGAGGTCACGCCGGTGGCAGCCGGTCGCCATGTTGTGAGGATGCTCAACAGCCCTGTGGACGAGCCCACGCAGAGAGAATCGGAGAGAATCGGAGGCCCCAGCGGACAGAGAGCACCGCCATGCGGCCGTGTGAGCGAGCCCCTCTGGAAGGAGCCCCCGATCCCCGGTCAAACCTTCAGGTGACCGCAGCCCTGCAGACACCTGGAATGCAACCTCAGGAGAGACCTTAAGCCAAAGCCACCCAGCCAAGCCGCTCCCAAGCTCCTGGCCCACAAGAGATGCAAATGCCCAGAGGACAGTGCCTGGCCCGCCAGGATCCAAGGGCTGGAGCATTATGGGGGTGGGGGAGGGCAACAAGGGGCTCTCCCAGAAGCAGCGGGTCCTATTGTTAGGAAGCATCACCCATAAGGCAGACAAGGAAACTCACAGGGCCCCACCCGCCACCTGTAGAGCCTTCAGGGTCCCAGGCCTCCTGGACCCCAAGGTTTATTCCTTTATCTTCACATAGATGTGCACCGCCAGCCCCCTGCAGCGGGCAGGCCACCTCGTGGCCCTGCTCCCTCCCCCTGGGGTCAGGAACTTCAAGACAGAAGCAGATACGAGAAAGTGCTGAGTCTTTCCCACCCCAGAAATAACCGAAAGGCTGCAAAGGACCAGAGCTTCTGAACAGATAGTCAAGACACAGAGGTGGGTAATCTACCGGGAACCTTTGGGAAGAAAAACATGAAATCAATGCACTAAGTGAAATACCTCTAAAATGATAACACCCAGTGCTGGCCAGGCTATGGTGGAAGAGACATATATGCCCACCGCAGACGGAGATGGAAATCAGTCCATATTCCTGAAAGGAATGTAAAACCCCAGAGATCAAAAGTTTTAAAAATAATGGCCTGCCAGTTAATGACCTGCAGGCTGAAATGTACTAACAATGTCTATAACTTAACTTGGACGTGCAGAAAAAAAAGAAGATATACGAAGGAAGGGATGAATGGCTAGATTTTTACAGAGCAAATGTTAGCAATTATAGAATCTAACTGATGGGTATATGTGCGTGCACTGTACAATCTTGTATTTTGAAAAATTTCATACCAAAAGGCTGGGGGTGGGAGGACGTGCATGCTTTTTAACCCTGAAGCTCATGAATTCCACATCCCATAATCTGCCTTTGGAAATGAGAATGATCTATACAAATATTTGCTTCAAGAATACATCCTGTATACACTGAAGGCCCGGTGCACAAAATCTGTGCACAGGGCTCAGCCCCCATCACCCCGGAGGCTGCCTCTGCCCCCGCTGCTGTGGCTTTGTCTGGAAAGTCATCCGGAAGGATGCTTGGTCTAATTAGCATATTATGCTTTTATTATTATAGATTTGTAGTCAGAACCTAATTGTCCAACAAAAAGAGACTTGCTCAGCACAGCACTGAGTCATAGGCCATCAGAGGCAAAAGAAAACAAATCAGTAATACCGATTTTTTTTTTTTTTACAATGTTGGCCATTTGTTCATCATGGATTTTTGCATTACTTTTTATGTTTTAAAATATTGCATTAGAATATTATATATCTTTATTGTTGATATTTTTTGGTCCTACTTTAAATGTTGCTTGCTAGGCGAATGCTTAAGTCTCCTCATTTTAGCCCTGGATTTGCTAAATCAATATAGTATCATGATTCAAATCTGCCTCGAGCTCTTATTAGCTGTGTGATCCTGAGTAAGTTACTTAACCACTCTGATTTTCAGAGAGATGAAATCATCCAACTCATCATAGTCATGGATGATGTGATTACATCAACATTATATCATCTTCTCTCAACAATGAAATGAAGTTTGTGCTGAGATTATTACCCCCATTTTCTAGGTGGAAAAACTGAGGCAAAGGGAAGTTCAGTGACCAGTCCAAGGCATACAGCTATTAAGTGGTGGGGTTTGCAAGTCCCAGCCTCACACCTCTGACAAGGCAGGGGATGTCCTGGCCCTTGTCCAATCAGTCTGGATGGAAAACACGTTGGGGAAAAACAGAGGAGACCACGTGGTGGGCAGGATGGCACAGCTCTGCCTCCTTCCCAAGCCAGGCGAAGGGTGCAGAAGGGAGCTGAAAAGCCAGACTGCTTGCCTGTTCCCTCCAGCCTCCCTAGAGGTACAATGTGCTCTGAGACAGTGACTATAAAAAGCGTCGCTCAGAAAAAACTGGGGCAGTTGCAAACACTTTCCCTTCCGCGGGACTTTTTCTGCAAACTCTTCTTTCTGTTCTCTCCAGGAAACTCCTGGGAGGATGCTGGGCATTGAAAAGGAAACAAAGCCATCTCCTTACATAATTAAGCCAAAATATGCTGGAGGGGGGCTGCTGAGATCCAGGGAAGGAATGGGAATTTGATTCACAACGTGAGGTGGGGCCTAGACAGCACTATTTTGAGACAAGCATGTGCAGTTACAAAAATCAGAGCATCGGTCACTCATTCATTCAACAAACATTCCCTGTGCATTACTCTGTGTGAGCTGTGCTGGCCCTGTGGGGACCTGCAGTCTCTGAAGAGCTCAGGGTAGCTCCCGGATGCTCAGCCATTCAAAGGAGGGAGGTAGCCCAAGGGACCACCTCAGACCTGAGGCTTCTACTTTCTCCAAAAAGTCTGGTACAAACAAGCACACTCTAAAGAATTCCTGTTCAAATGGAAGAAAAAGCCAGAAGAGAATGACCAACAATAACACATGTGTCAAGACCTATGATGGACAAGTGAGTAACATGCTATGGGAACATTGAAACTCAACCAGGAAAGCGGGAAGTCGAGGAAGGAAGAGCAAAGGGAAGATGGCCATTTATTGAGGATCTGCGATTGGAAGAGGAGTATCCGGGTGGGGTTTTGAAGGTTGATTAGGAATATTCCAAGAAGGCGGACTGAGAACAGTGTGTGCAAAAGGCTAGGGGCATGGGCCATATTCAGCCTTGCCTCTCGGCTTTTGCACATGCTGTACCCCTCCCTGCCTGGGGCTGCCTTTCCCTATTGTCCCGTCTCTCCTGCATCTCCCCTCACCCCAAGACTACTTTCAGCAACTTTCCTAAATCTCTCCCAGGAGGTCTTACTTATACCCTCTTCACATCCTGCTTTCTTAAATATTCGACATTCCAGCAGTGTGCATCGTGGGCCTAGAAATATACTATTATATTATGAGGAAGACAGTGTAGTAAAAATAACAATGATTAATTACGGATCTCCTAGGTGCCAGGAACTGGTTACCCACACATCTCACCTCATTTAACCCTATCACAAAGAGGAGATCAGAAAGTCCACCCACTTCAAAAGGTTGTGGTAAAGAGCAACTAAGATCATTCTTGCCCAG
Organism: Pipistrellus nathusii; assembly: GCA_963693515.1. Lineage (NCBI taxonomy): Eukaryota > Metazoa > Chordata > Mammalia > Chiroptera > Vespertilionidae > Pipistrellus > Pipistrellus nathusii. The sequence goes on from OY882876.1 coordinate 5,397,511, forward strand.
AACAGAATAAGTGGCAGCCATAAAGGATGATAATTATTCTGTTCTAATTCATAGCATCGCATTGTTCAAATCATAGGATCCTAGACGGTCAGAACTGGAACAGCCAGCAGAGAGACTTGGTTACCCTTTTCGTTTCACGGAAGAAACAGGCCCGGGGGGGTAATTGGCTCAGGGCCCACAGCAAATCTGTGGCAGGCGCCCTCTGATTTCCCAGGAGCCACTCATGATCTGGACTTTGCAGGGTCTCTGGCCTGCTTCTCTCCACCGCAGCCAAACTGGACGAACTGCCATCCTAGGATGCGCCGCTGTGCCTCTTAGCCCTCTGCACATGCTGTTCCCTGTGGCTAAGACACCATTCCACTCTTCCTCACCTGGTCATTATCTGTTGTCCTTCATAACTCAGCTTGGGTAGAGCCTCCTCCAAGAAGCCTGCCTGATTCTCTGAGCCTATGGAAGGTCACCTCTAGGCTCCCACCCTGTCACATCACCCCCTCTGCCTCATTGGCACCCCGGGCTGGAACCTGATTTACCATGAGCCCATGGGTGGCAGAAACATGTCCTGTTCACCCTGGAGTCTCAACGTGCAGCGTTCAGAAGGCACTCGCCGTGCCTCCTGGGTAAAATGAAGGAACCATTGAGGCTTGAACCTAAGTCACACAACTCCCGACGTTCCTCTCCCTACGCTTGTTTCCAAGGCAACGGGGAAAAGAATTCTGATATGGAAAAAAAAAAAAAAAAAATATATATATATATATATATATATATATATATATATATATATATATACCAAAAAACACCAGAACTGGCTTGATTTTACAAGTCGACCCCAGATTATTTACAAACCGAGCCCAAGACCATTTCCTAGTGTTCACTTATTACGTTCTTGTTCAAACAGTCATTTTAAAGGTCCGAGATGCCCTTAATTCACCTTGGGAGGAGAGGGGGGGAATCATCTGGAAAGGAAATCTTTCTAGAAACAGCTAGGAACTCATCTCCCTTCCTCATCAGGCCCCACCCTGAGCTCAAGGCGAAAGTGACATTTTCCACGCTGGAGAGAGCTACGGTGTGGCCCCGCCTGGCGTGGCGAGGCCCGCCTGTAATTACAGCCCCTCTTCCAGGGCTGGGCCGTCATAAAACTGGGCGCCCAGGCCGCCTCTGAAACGGAAACAGGTTGGGCTGAGGGCACCACCTAATTCATCCCATTGGGCTGCCCACTGGCTTTGGGGGCCCTGGACTCCAGGACGCTGCCGCTCTCTGCTGGAGCACTTAGCGAAGGAGAGGCCCTTCTGGAACTGTGTCTGGTCACCTTGCCTGAGGATGGTCAGCACGTTCCTTCCCACCACAGCCGCTGGATCCCCTCCTCCCCTTCGGATCCATTAGCAAAAGAGCAAGATGTTCTTGGGGAGCAACAGTCCCGATTTTTAACCATGTGTCCCGCGTCCCGTGGCGTTTTTTTTTTTTTTTTTTTTTTAAATCCCGATGTTTGGAAAGATGCGGGACACATGGTTAAAAATCGGGACTGTCCCGCCAAAAGCAGGACGCCTGGTCACCTTGCCTAAGACACTTATTTCTGAGCACCTAAGCAGCACCCCAAGATTTTAAGGATCTCTGTGAGGATAACAGAGGACTGGAAGAAGGGTAGAAGGCCCTTCTTTCCTTGGCCCCTTCCTTCCTCCCTTCTGACTCCAGTATATATTTAATTGAGCATCTACTATGTGCCAGACTCTGGGGAGACAATGAATAAAGCAGTTGACCCCTGGCCCCCAGAGGGTTTTAGTTGGGCTTTGCAGGAAGTATAATAACAAACTGAAGTAGTTCACACTTGCTAAGAGCCTACTATGAGCCCTGCCACCTCCTGAACCTGTATCACCCAGGAAGGTTGTAACCCTGACGCCATTGTAGAGACCAGGAAAAGGACACTCGTGCAGGGACAAACACGGTGAAGGGCGGGGGCTCCCAAGACTGACTCCTCACTGTGTGACCCTGGGCAAGTGGCTTGCCTTCTCTGGGCCTCTCCTTCTCGGTCTTTAAAAAATGGAATAAAAATGGTCCCCCACTTCTTGGCTGTTGCTGAAGGTTACATGATGTGTGTTCCGACCGTCTCATGAGAACAACTCTCCCCATTATACAGATGAGGAAACTGAGGCAGAGAGAGTCAAGACTGAAGGCTGCACAGTAAATTCAGTGGCAAAATCTGGCTTGGAGGCCTGTGCTCCCAACACTCCTCCCTGCAGCTGTGGCTCAGTGCGCAAGCAGATGGGGGGAACTTGGGGGTCAGCACCGCCAGCCTCCCATGCCCACCCCCTCATCCCCATCCCTCAGCTCGCCAGCCCTCAGACGTTCTCCGATGTCAAAGCCGCTGTGAGCAGAAGTCCCGGCACGGAAGCCTCAGCACAGGAGTGCTTTCTCCCGGCCCTGCGGGGGTCTGTTCTCTGGAGCCTCCCTCCTCCCCACACAGAGAGTCCTCCCTCCTCTGCGCGGCCCGCGCTGTGCCAGAGCCGTGCTGTACGGGCTGGGGAGGCAGGGGGGCGGGCAGCCAGGCAGCCTGGGCACAAGGTGTGTCTCCACACAGGTCCTCACAGCAGCTCGACGTGTTGGTACAAGGCACATTTCAGCAGCCTCGCCGTCCCGGGACCCTGGGCTAGCCTGGCAAAGCCTTCCAGGCCCCCCCTCCCCCTACAAGCACCACCAAGGCAAGCCCCCCAGCTCCCTGCCACCCTCCCTGCTCAGTTGAGTGCCTTCTCTGGGCTCTCCGACTCCTGACTCCTCATCGCAGCACTCTCTTCGCTGTACCATCAGGGCCAATGACCCCACCCGGCTACCGTCAGCTGGAGACAGTGTGAGGGTCAGGGCTGCGTCCATTTCTTTCTGAATCGCAGGGCCTGCCCTGAGGCCTGATGCACAGCAGGCGACTCAGCGATACAGTGGAGGGGTGAGAAGGGCAGCACTTACTGAGCGCCGACTGTGTGTCATACATGAGGCATGCCTATGCTCCTCCACATTTCTTTCTTTTTTTTTTTTTAATATATTTTATTGACTTTTTACAGAGAGAAAGGGAGAGAGAGAGAGAGCCAGAAACATCGATGAGAGAGAAATATCGACCAGCTGCCTCTTGCACACCCCCCACTGGGGATGTGCCCGCAACCAAGGTACATGCCCCTGACCGGAATCGAACCTGGGACCTTTCAGTCCGCAGACTGACGCTCTATCCACTGAGCTACACCGGCTTCGGCTCCTCCACACTTCTTAAAGGAGACAACACTCTCCCCAAATCCCCATGAAGGGACCGAGGCCCAGGATGCACAGGGTGACTGGTACCCAGCTCAAACCCATTCAAAACCAGTGGGCACCAGGAAACTAATCAAAGAACCAGCCTAAAAAGATACAACCAGGAACCGGCTTCTTACTTCCGGGCCCCAATGGCCACTCCAGTCTCTGGGACCCATTTGGCTGGGCCGACCGCCCATAAGTCCTCTTTGGACCTCCCAGCAGGTGCCGGGGCTGGTGTGTGGGGCGCCAGTTCTCCCGGCACCCCACCGCTGGTCTCCTCTGGTCTGAGGAGACCCAGGGCGCCCCCCAGAATCCCTGTAGCATGAGACTTTCCCCCACTCATCCCGGGAGAACAGGCGGAACTCCCAGCTCAGCGGCACCATCTGCAGCAGGCGGGGAGCACGTCTGGGTCTGCAGCTCCAGATCCTCCTCCTCCGCCTGGTCCCGGGGACTGTCGACTGCTAGGCGCAACCCCGGCCTTCCTCCCCTCCACAGGAGCTGTCTTTCCCGGCCAGGGAGCAACAGGTCCCGGCAGGGACAGGCAGTCAGGGGCAACCAGGGGGTGGGGCTAGCTAAAACATGAAGGACCAGGGGAGAGACAGACCGGACAGAGGAATCACGGAGTGGACTCGTGTGCAGAGATGTGTCGGGGAGATTGCCGAGTCCCCAGGATTCCTGCAGCTTCCAGCTTACCTGTTCTTGTAGAGACATATATGAACACTACACGTAATTTTTAAAAAATATATTTTATTGACATTTTACAGAGAGGAGGAAGGGAGAGAGAGAGCTAGAAACGTCAATGAGAGAGAAACATCGACCAGCTGCCTCTTGCACACCCCCTATTGGGGAATGTGCCCGCAACCAAGGTACATGCCCTTGACCGGAATCGAACCTGGGACCTTTCAGTCTGCAGACCGACGCTCTACCACTGAGCCAAACCGGTTTCGGCGCTACACGTAATTTTTATTTTGTTTTGTTTTGCTCTTGGATGCTAGGATGTGAGTCAGTGCGGAGGCTGGGCCACACAGAGCCCCCCCCCCCCCATATTTTATAAGAACCACTTTTTTATAAAACCTCTACACTGTGAGGTGGACAACATGCAGAGGGAAACCGAGGTTCATAGGCATACAGTGCGATGCCCCAGGATGCTCAGCTGCGAAGTGGCAGAGACAGGCCTGGAACCTGGGTCTGTCCGGCTTGCAGCTGACATCAAAGTCTTGAGCTACCCACACAAGAAAGAGGTGGGGACAGTGAGGGTGAGGAGGGGGCGGGGGAGGGAGGGTATGTGGGGAGCTGAGAGTGTCAGGGAAGATCAGGCCTCTCCGTTCTTACCCAGACAAGTCATTTCCCGGGTATAATAATAACTTCTAACTGCCTTCCCTCCCCGCCAAGCGTGCTCATTTCCAGTGACTTAATGAGGTCCCTTGGAGGGAGGACTTCCCGAAGCAGCTGAGGACGGTGTGCAGTAATGAGACGCCACAGCCCGTGTCACTTATGGAAGCTGAGCGAACAGAAACAGGTCAGGGGAGGGGTGGCCACCACGTGCACCCACCGTGGGCTCAGGGCTAGACAGGGTTCGACACCTTCCTTTTATGTCCCTGATGTTCTGCCAAAAGCCCCACCCCCACCTCACCCCAGGCCTCAGCTCCCTTGAAAGAGAAATCTGGGCCCCAAATCTGCTTCTTCCACTCTCTTCTCTGTCCAGCAAAAAGCACCGCCACCGCCCGCTGTCCTGGCCGGCAGCCCGGACCTCCCTTAGTGCCTTCCCCCCTCACACCCCTCCCTCAGCACCAGCCTGGACCGGACCGCTCCTTCCCCCATTTAAAAAACACCAGTCTAATTCTGAGAATAGGAACACATCATCATCTTCAGTACATACTATTATAAGCAAACGGCGTTTTGTTGGTGATGGAAGGAACCAGTACTCTAACCTCTTCTAGTTCACAGAGTCTCCACCACCTCAGCATCAGACTCAAGCCCTCATCACCTCTGGCCTCCCTACTTTCCCTTCCGCCCCTCTAGTCCCCCCCCATAACCCCCCACTCTGCACAGCAGCCTGGATGAGCTTTATAATCCTCCCTCCCATTATGTGAGCCCCCACCAAAATGCCCCTCGGCCCTCTGCCACAGCCAGAAGAACCCCCAAATGCTGGCATTCAAGGCCCCCACCTTCTTCCCCACCTCGATCACCACTGGGCCACCCATATTGGCTTTAACCCTCCAAGCTGGTTCCCACCTCAGGGCCTTTGCACATGCCGTTCCCACTGCCTGGGGCCCCCACATGGTGAGCTCTTCCAGATCTCTGCTCCAATGCCACACCCTCTCAGAGGCCTTCGGCCACACCCTCCCCGTCTCTGCCACGGCACTCTGCCTTAGTGTCCGCATGCATTTACCAGCATGTGCTGTTTGTGTGTGTGATGTCTTTCCCAAGGGCACACGCATGCTGCCAGGCCAGGAACTGTGCCTTTCTTACTCCGCACTGAGCTCGGGGCCTAGACCGGCGCCTGGGCTCAGTGGATGCTTGTTGAGCAGATAAACAAAGGGATAAATGAATGAATAAATAAATTACAGAGTGGAGTGAATACACAAATGCACATCTCAAACTCAATGGGGCTCAGTTTGCTCATCTCTAAAATGGAGGCGGCAACTGAACCCCCGCAGAACGGTGACGGCGGGGGGGGGGTGAAACCCGGGTGGACTTGGGCCCAGGAGCTGCTCAGAGCACCTCGGAAGGCAGGGACAGCAGAAGGAATCTCTTCTCAGCCCCTCACTGCATCACGTGCGCTCAGGAGCCAAAACTGAGCTATGGAAGGTGGAGTGGAGGCCAAGAATTCGCTTCACTCAGTAGCCATGGCAACTGAAAATTTCAAGTACAGTTCCACCTCGCTTTAACTGATGATGCAGAAATTTCTAAAGAAAATGTTCCCATTTCTTTCCCTGGTGGTATTCTACGGAACAGCTATCTTCATTGGCTTCCCAGAGGGAAAACAAGCAAACGGTCGGATCCCTCGGGGATAAACTGGTTGCAAAGATAGATGAGCTTCATTTTTAGAAATGTGAGTCTAATTCTGAGTAGAGACCCAAATCATCATGCTAACAAGTACCATGATAAGCATACAAAAGTTCTGTTTGGCATGAAAGGAACCATTAGTATTACTTTAACCTTCACTAGATTACTTAGTCATTCAACAAACATTTGTTAAGTGCCTACTGTGTTCCAGGCCCTCTGCTGAGAGTAAGTGCCAGGGAACAAATGACACCTTTAACACCCATATACTGACTTGCATCGTCTTAGGAGCTTTCCATTTTTATCAAGTTACTATTTAATTAACCTCCGACTGCTCCATGCCAGACAAATCATACCCAGCTTCTCGCTGAACTGAATCAACCCCGGCTGATTATAGGAGAGGCTGCTGGTGCCCTGCCCAGGTCCCCTGTCCTGCCTGGGACACCCATCCCCCCGATTCTGGGGTGCTGACTGCTACAGCACTTTGGTCTCCAACAACAGACCTTGGCCAGTGGAGGAAGAACTGCCCGGCAGCCCCAAGGTGGACTTATTTTGGGGTTTACCCTCCGAACTCCACCAGGATCAGGCTGACTCAAGTTTTCTGTCACTAAATGATGTGCATGTGAGTGCCCATCTCAGGCTCTGGGTCTCAGCCTGGGACACTGCCTCTCAAACCACCTGGGGCGTACAGCTCCGTAAACATGGCAGCCGAGGATCTCCTGAAACCACGCTGCTGGGCGTGGGCGGCCCCAGCAGGGGCGTTTGCAAAAGCAACGGGCACGTAGCCAGGACTGGGAAACAGGATCCCCTAAAAAAAAGGTTTATCGCACCCATTTTATAGGTGAAAAACATTGAGGCTCCACTTACAGTCACCCATCGAGATTTGAATCCTATCCTCTTTGGCCCCAAAGCCTTGACTCCCTGCTCAGTGGCTGATGCTCAGCCGTGAGGGGGTTAACAGGCTTGGCCAGCACTAGAACTACCGTGTTTCCCCGAAAATAAGACATCCTCCGAAAATAAGACCTAGCGCAACTTTGGGAGAAAAAAATTAATATAAGACACTGTCTTATTTTCAGGGAAAAACAGGGTAGGTGATTGGAGGAGCTGGCTCTGAGCGGAGCATTCGCCCAGACCTCGCTTGCAGCCTGCACAGCCAGTTCTGAAAGAAAACCGCTGAGGTCAGGAAGCGGGGTTCCTCGGGGGCACAGCTCCACAGCCAGACAGCACCGGGGCGCAGCGTGGCGCCGTGGGCCAAATCCAGGCCCGCCCAGCACGGAGAACACATAGCGAGGATCTCTGGGCAGGTCTTGGGGGCTTCCTGTCCACCTGTGCAAACCCAACAACAGCAAAAGTCTGCAGTGGGGCCCTGTGGGCAGGGGCAAATCCAGATGGGTGAGGTCCTCCCAGCCCAGCTTCCCTCCTCGATCCATTCCCAGGCAGTGCAAGAAGGATGTGCTAAGCACCTACTGTATGCCTGGTCTGTAGTAGGAGCTGAGTAAAGACATGAACAAGATACAGGCCTATCCTTCACAAGTTTCGTTCGTTCATTCATTCATTCATTCAGTTCAATATGCATTTATTGAGCACCTACTGTATACTAACGCCCATTCTAGGGAAGGTAGACACAAATAAGACATGTTCCTACCCTCAAAAAAAATTTCACCATTCATTCATTCATTCAATTTAACATTGAATGAGTACCCACTGTATACAAGACTTTATACTAGGAACTGGAGAGACAGAGATGAACAGGACAAGGTTCCCTGATGGTAAGAAGGTTCATTTACTCAGTCATGCTTTTCATTCACTCTTTCTATGAACAATAATTGAGCACTTGCTGTGTTCCTGGCCCTCTGCTAAGCTCTGTGGACACAGATGTGAAGTAAGACAGTGACTTTAGTGGCTCCTTCACTCATTCAGAGAAACACTCACTGATGGAATGAATGGACTTGCGGTACTGTGTATGTGACAAGGATATAAATAGATAGATGGCACAGTTGCTGCTCTGAGTCTCTCACCCACCTGTGCATTTGGTACAGTGAACATTTATCGAGTGCCTACTGTATGTCAGGGACACGGGTGTGCATACGAGGAGTTCTCCACCCTTGAGTAGCCAGCCTTCCCTCATCTTTTATGGGTTCAGCTCACCAAACACGTATTAGGCACCTCCTGTATGTCAGTGCCTAGGGAAGCAGAAGAAGGAATCCCTGCAGGAACAGGAAAACCCGCACGTACAGGGTGAGTGATGGCTTGGTTTCCCCTGCCAGGACCATGGCGCCTAACCAATGGTTCCTCAAAAGCTGGGAGAGAGGCAGATGGTTGGGAAATGTGCACCCCGCCCTCCCCAGAGCACTGCAGAGCTGTGGGGGTGAGGGGACCCTCGGCACGCAGGGAGAGAGGAATCGCTCACAATAAACACCGAGGGGGAGAACTGGTGAGTAAGGAGATGAATCAGACACCTCAGTGAGAATTTTCAAGAACTCAAGGAAGAGTCTAAGTTTGGAAGAGGAAGGAAAAAATACCAGCTCACAAGTTCCCACTGTGGCATGCTCCACACCAACTGCCAGCAGCCCTGCAGATTTTGCAAGCTTCTTCCAGTCTTTTGGGCCAAAATGCTTGTAAAAATAAATAAATAAATAAATAAAAAATAACCCACAATAACCGGCTTTGAATCTATCATTCCGTGGGGCTGTGGGGAGGATCACCTAGGTCCACCCATGTGAAGCCTTGGCACCGTGCCTGGCACATAGCAGGTGCTCAACGAATGTTACCTAATAATGTTTTCTTTTACTTCTGACGTGGTGGCTTTCAAATATGGCAGCATATCCTCTGGCCTGCCTCCCACGGAGAGGTGGGGCCCAGTGCCCTCCCCTGGAATCCGGGGTGCTTGTGAAATGCTTCGATCAACAGCGGACAGCGGAAGGGAGGGACACTGTGTGACTGCTAAGGCTGCATCCACCATAGAGAGGGGTCAGCCTCCACCACGACACTCGCCCTGGGAGCCCTGAGCCGCAGCAGAGGCCACGTGCCCCAGAGAAGCCCGGCCTGCGACATCGCCGCTGCCAGACGGGTGAGTGAAGAAGTCTCGGGATGATCCAGTCATTCAGGGCTCCCAGCTGACACCCCAATACCGTGGAGTAGTGTCCCCATGGACCCCGTCCTGTTTCCTGAGCCACTGAATATCACCAGCATAAAGAAGTGGTTGGTTTATACTCATATGCTTTATTTTTTTAAAATTTTTTAAAAATATATTTTATTGATTTTTCACAGAGAGGAAGAGAGAGGGATAGAGAGTTAGAAACATCGATGAGAAGAGAGTCATAGATCAGCTGCCTCTTGCACACCCCCTACTGGAGATGTGCCCACAACCGAGGTACATGCCCTTGACGGGAATCGAACCTGGGACCTTTCAGTCCGCAGGCCGACGCTCTATCCACGGAGCCAGATCGTTTTCGGCTGTACTCATGTGCTTTAGAGTTCCTCGTGACAACTGCCACCTGCCCCCCGTGTCCCTGGCCTCCATAACCTGGGAGGATCCTCTAAGCTGGAGAGCCTGGAACAGTTTTATAAACTGTGAGGTCCGTGCACACAGGAGGCCCCAGCATCATCACGCAGGACACAGAGCCCCACCGAACTCTGTGGCCGGAAACCAAGGCCGTCCCCCGCCCTGCGTAACCTGGGAGACTGCGGGCTACTGAGCTGACCTGAGCTCACGTGGCAGGTCGCCCCTTTGTTCCCCGAACGGGACTTAGGTCATCCCCCTGGAGGAATGGACGGGAGGACAAAGGCTGCTTTCACTGGCTGCTCCAGGCAAACACGGGCGGGCAGCCTGGGACAGAGCGGGCAGCAGGCTGGCCCTCCACACGCCCCGCCCCCCGCACTCCCCCTCTGCAAAGGAGGCCAACTACAGGCAGGGTGAGGCCTAGAGAAGCTGGCAGCACTGGGGTCAGGAAGGTCCTCCCCTCCCCCTGCAGGCCTTTTCCAGTCACACCTAAAACAAGGACAGGGCAGAGTTCAGACAGGAAGTAGGGAAATATTGCATCAATTTGATTGAACATGAAAAGTTAAAAAATAAAAATAAAAACCCACAGGATTAAAGCCACATGATAAACATAAATTAGCACAGTGTGGGCTCCAAGGCCACAAACCCCAGCTCCACCACTGACCAGCCGTATAATCTTCCATAAGCGACCCAACCTCTCTCTGAGCCTCAGTTTTGTCATCTGTAAAATGGGGATGATAATGGCATCTCTCTCTCCCGGGACGGCTGCGAGGACAAAAGGAAGCAATGTAAAGTGCTCTGCCTGGTGCCTGGCTGCTGTGGGCTGAATGGTGTTTCCCCAAAATGTGTATGTCGGAGCCCCATTCCCGGCGCCTCAGAATGACACTGAATGTGGAGAGAGGCCCTGTGAAGGGGTGATTAAGGCAAAATGAGGCCATTAGGGTGGGCCCTTATCCAACTGACCGGCGGCCTCACAAGAAGAGGAAATTCAGACAGAGAGAGATTCAAGGGTGAGCACACGAGACAAGGCCACACGGGGACACAGCGAGAAGCTGACCCAAGGAGCGAGGCCTCAGGAGAGGCCTCACCCTGCCCACACCTGATCTCGGACTTCAGGCCTCCAGAACTGTGAGGAAGTCATTTTTGCTGTGGTATTTTGCCACGGCAGCCCTAGCAGATACATACACTTAGCATGTAAGAAGAGAAATCCTGTAACTACATTATTTATTGCATGTATAACTGAGATATTATGTTAACATGAATGTGCTTATTTTTAAAAAATATACATTTTATTGATTTTTTTACAGAGAGGAAGGGAGAGGGATAGAGAGCTAGAAACATCGATGAGAGAGAAACATCGACCAGCTGCCTCCTGCACACCCCCTATTGGGGATGTGCCCGCAACCAAGGTACATGCCCTTGACCAGAATCGAACCTGGGACCTTTCAGTCCGCAGGCGGACGCTCTATCCGCTGAGCCACACCGGCTGTGGCATGAATGTGCTTATTTTAACGTAAGTGTGTTTAATACAAAATATTAGTATAACGCTAAACAGACTCCATCTGCTCACAACTGTCCCTCTTTACCTAAGAGTTTCTGCATGAAACATCAGGTGCTCTTAAAAAAAAAAAAAAAGTAAAGAGGTTTTTTTTCTCCCCAATATTTAAAAATTTGTTTTTCAATTACAGTTGACATGGTAAAAGCGTTTTTCTTAAACAATTCAGATCAAATTTCTTGACGGCCTTCTCCACCCTGCGTTATTTCACATTCGCGGAGGAGATAGTTACCCTGTGTCTTTGGAGTCCACCCAGAGACACCCTCAGTTCTCCCACCTCTTCCAGAACTGCCAGGCCTCTGCACATGCGCATCCTGCCACCGGAATGCCCCGGCCCCCTGGCACCCTCGGGCTTCAGGGCAAGCACTCATCCGCATGCACAGCAAGCCATCTTGGGGGTAAGCCAACGCCAGCACTTCAACGACGAAGACGCTGGGCCCAGAGAGGGGCAGCGACTGGCCCAGTGTCACACAGCTGGGAGTGGGCACCAGTTTCCTGGCTCCCTGCTCATCAGTTCTGCCTCCAACAGGAAAACCATGTGTTCCTTCGGTTTTAAAACTCCCCAATCCAAGTCCCCGTTCAGCTCTGGAAAATCCTTTTGGCCACCAGGGACAAAACGGAGTGGCAGGATGGGCGTTGGCCTGCACCAAGCTTTCCGTCCCTCCATTGCTTATGGTCTGAAGCCAGATTTCTTACATAAAAATAGGCGCAGCTTCTCTCCAAGCGGGAACATCCTAGGATCTAGTGAAACGTATCAGAACTCCCTCCCCATCGTTTACCCTCCACACCGCACCCCTCCTGGTTTGGAATTTTCGAGCTGAAATAGCCAGAGGTCAGAAGCTGCCCTGGCTTTTCCCACCGACACTTATCCTGGTGGCGACGCGGCTCCCAGGGCTCCTCACCCCTCCCTGGCCTTAGAACTCAGGCGGCAGGAGACCTGGGTGACAGCCAACCGTGAACGCCAGGATAACAAGCTTTGCCCGTAAACCCAGTTCTGACGCCTCCCCTCGGTGCGACCCCGGGCAAGTCAGGTTTCCCTCAGGGTGCCCGTCTGTGAAAGAGGGACAATCAGGGCGCCTGCCTCCATGGAGAGGACTGCCCCTGCTCAGGAGTGTAAGGGGTGTAGTCTGGCACCTGCTTTGCAAAGGCCATTTGTTTGAACAGGAGCGCCCTCTAGCGTCTGGATCTGGAAATCACTCTGCCTGTGAGGCAGCCAGCCAACACCATGCACCAGCATAATAAAAACCCTTGGGAAGATATGTAAAAAGGTAACAGCTCCCATTTATGTAGAGCCTGCTATGTGCCCTGCACTCTCCCTATTGTTCTCCACAATGAGGTGCTGAACATAACCCTCACTTGAAAAGAAAGGGGGATTTCTCATCCCAGGATGAGAAAACTGAGGCTCAGAGACACAAAGCCACTTGTTCAAGGTCACACAGGAGGGAGCGCTGGATCTGAACCCAGATCTGTCTGACCCCAAAGCTCCATTCTTTACTGGAGCCCTAGAATTGGGAGACCGTACCTAGTAACAGTCCTTAAGGAAGTCCACTCCCATATTTCATCGGGCCAACAGAGAAACTGAGGCGCAGAGAGGACAAGTAACTGCCTCAGAGTCACACAGACCCCTGGCTCCCTGAAGTGTTTTGCTCACGCCCCTGGAGCTTCTACCCTGCGTTCATCATTCCTTTCGGCGGTCACAGGATCGGCGTGTCCCTTCTCACCGCTCTAAGCCTGGAATGTCTGGAACAGCGACGGCTCCCCTGGGACAGCGAGGGCTGCCAGCCTGCTTTCCCGCCCACCCGCGTGAAGCTCCCAACAGCACGAGGCCGGCCACGGCCCACTGGGGACCCCTCCTGGCTTTCTTTCTTTTTTTCCAAAAATATATTTTATTGATTTTTACAGAGAGGAAGACAGAGGGATAGAGAGTTAGAAACATCGATGAGAGAGAATCATTGATCAGCTACCTCTTGCACATCCCCTACTGGGGATGTTACCGCAACCAAGGTACATGCCCTTGACCGGAATCGAACCTGGGACCTTTCAGTCCGCAGGCCGACGCTCTATCCATTGAGCCAGACCGGTTTCGGCTAGGAAAGGCTTTCAAGGCAGGGCAGCCATCAGCATCACAGGGCTCTCGTTTCATCTTATGTTAAGGACACTACGACCTTACACGGGCAGGCGTCCTGCTGGAGGGGCCCTCGCAGGTGGAAGAGCTGGAACGTGCCACAATGAAGGACATGCCAGGGGGAAGCTGGCCTTGGTCCAGCTGAATTCTTATAAACCCTACAGTGGAGTCAGTGGGGCCTGGTCATGATTAAGAGATTCTGAGTGCCTTTTCCTAGGCGCTCAGAAATGCCGGGAAATATCTAAAGAGTAAAACAGTATCATGACGCAGGCTTGGTGTTCTAATCCTCCTGGGAGGTCCTCTGAAATTCCTGCCCAAGCATCTCAACAACCTCTAGATGCGGGAAGGACAGGAATTACCATCCCATTATACAGATGGGAAAAGTGAGGCTGGGAAATGTCTCATGGACATTTCAAATTCAACAGGGCCAGGGCACTGCCACACGCTGACAGGCTTGTGCAGAAAGGGCCCCTGGTGGGAGCTGCTGGGGAGGGTACACAGAAGCCTGAAGTCAGGATGCGGAGAGGGAGCCCGGCGAACCAGAGATTCAAGAGGTGGAGACGGCGGACGTTACCCCATGATGTGAAGCCTGAGTTCAGCTTCCTGGCCCCGAAGCCCTCTTGGGAGGTGGAGCAGCGATGTCAGGATGATCTGGGCCCCACCGCAGGTGCCGTACAGAAAGCTCAGCCATCCCACCATAGGGACGGAGCTGGGATTCGAACTTGGGAAGTCTGACACTGAAGCTAATATACTTGGTTATAACACCCATTCTCCCCCAGGCAGGGAGGTTGTCTGTACCGTTCACTGCCGATGCCCCAGACCCTGTTACAGTGCCTGGCATGGGCCGATGGACCACCCAAACGACCTAGTCTGCCAGAGGGGCTGTGGGGATGGAAATGGCTGGAGCCTGAACGTGACGCCATGCTGTCGCTGTTGTTTTCAACATTACTAGCTCCGGAATCTCAGGTCTCGGTGCCAGCAGCTTGTGCTGAGGGTCTGGTCTGGCTTGGCAGCGTGTGCGGTTAGGAGAGGAGAACTGGCTATTTTTATGCCGTTCAGTGGGGCCTGGGGGCTGGGTCACAGGACAGCTAGTGTCATGAGATGTCTGCATCTGCCTCGAGTTGTGGGTGCCCGTTAATCCCGGTGGCAGAGCGGAGGGCAGGGCTGGTGCCAGGCTCCTTGGCTTCTAAGCTACTTACTAACGGGGTCCTGGCCAGTGGGCGGCAAACTCAATAGTCCACAGAGCCAAATATCAACAGGACACCACTGAAATTTCTCTGGAGAGGCACATTTTTTAAACTTAAACTTCTTCTAACGCCGCTTCTTCAGAAGCAGAGATTCAAGAGGTGGAGACGGCGGCCGGGCCGTGGTATTTGGTGGAAGAGCCACACTCAAGGGGCCAAAGAGCCGCAGTTTGCCGACCACGGGTCTAGGGCCTCGGGCGAGTCTCTGAACCCCTCAGATGGTCGGTCTGCCGGCTGCAGAACGGGAGTGAAGGCGGCGTGTCCATCGCAGCCGTGTAACACCGGGTGGGCACGCGTCCTCCTGGAGTTTGGGGTTCCCCACCTCTAAGGGGTGTCGTGAGACCCAATCGAGAGGCCACGTGGGGAAGAGCCTGGAGGGAAAGGGACGAGACAGGCTGTTGCCTCCAGACCTTTATTTTTATTCCTGGCGGTGATGGCAGCCTGGGGGAGGGACAGAGCTAAGCAAACAGGAGCGAGAAAGCCTGGGCACAGAGCAGCCAGCCTCCCCATATTTAGACGTTCGGACATTTTTCCGTGGAAAACAATCTGGCCACGGGGCCCGGCACGGGGAGATGGACCTCACCAAGCGCAGCGGAGGGCCAAGCGGTGTCCCCTCATCCCGCGGGGAACGGGGCTTCCAGCCACCAAGCCTGGCGAGGAGGCGCCGGGGAGGGGGCGGGCGGGGGACCACAGCCCTGGGTCTCGGGGGGCCGCCCTGGGTCTCGGAATCCATAGCACATGGCTGCTTCCTGGAGGCGCTGTCGCACGCGACCCTCCGGCAGCCTCCTTGGCGGTAGGTGACAGGGAGCAGAGGGAGGCGGCCAGCCACAGCTCACCTCTCAGGCTCATCGCCCTTATATCCCCCTACCCCCCACCCGCACAGAAAAGAAGACCTGTTTCTACAGACTGAGACCTGCCCGGTGACAGGATGCAGTGCCCCTTAGCACCGTCCTGCGACGTGGGACTGACCACCCCACTCACAGGGGGGGAAACTGAGGCTCGGTGGGGGGGGGGGCGGTGTGACTTGCCTTGGACGAAGCTGGGATTCTCGGCCAGGACCCTCTCTCTCCAGAGCCCAGCTTGGCCCAGGGTGATATCCGTCCACCAGCCTCCGCCCTGCAAAGCTGGACGTGAATAAAGCTCTCCTGTGTGCGGGCAAGCTGCCTGCAGCCCCTGGGCCTCGGCTTCCCCGTCTGAGAAACCGGAAGATCCAACGCAGGGAAGTAGTTAAAATGATACAGCGGGAGACCCGGGCTCCGATACGGGATCCGGCCGACACTTCCTGGCTGGGGGACCTTAGGTGAGCTGCTTAACCTCTCTGGTTTCCAAAATGCAACATGGGGATCATCACGAGATCCACCCAGAGGGTCCCCGTGAGGATACGACGAGGCCCCCAGGACGCAGAGCGTGCTCTGGGGGGCACGGGGAGGGAGGGGGTTGTACCATATTATTACTACTATCGCCGTAATAGACAACCACAGCAGCCATCCTGATGCCAGTGGCCCGGCAAGGCCACCGGTGCCGGGACCGCCTGGCTCGGTTATCTCAGCAACAGAGGAGATTAGGTGACTCCCGCGGTGGCCACCAGCTACAGTTACTAATGATCTGAAAAGGACACCTGATCTTCCTCCCCCACCTCCCAGCTGATGCTGCCGTGACGGGGCCTGACAGCAGGGCCCTGACAGCAGGGGCGGGAGGCTACTGCCCCCGGTTGCAGAGCTGCAGCTACACAGCGGGCGGGGGCGGCCCACAGGGAGCCGCTGACATCCCATCGCGAAGGACGACTCGGCAGGAGCCGGCTGCAGCCCACACCGGGCCCACTTCTGAGGAGGGGAGGTGGGGAGTGACGTGAGGGTGAGCAGAGGCCTGAGGTGGAGCAGAATCATCAATGAGTTGTGGAGAGTGACAGCCCGGGAGCCACCCAAGTGGCTGACAGCCTGGGGGAGGGATACAGCTAAGCAAACAGGAGCGAGCAAGCCTGGGCACAGAGCAGACAGCCTCCCCACATTTAGATACTCGGACATTTTTCCGTGGAAAACAACCCGACCACAGGGGCACAGGCTGACAACGGGTGGGCCTGTGAGGTGCCATCCAACAGCACGTTTGCACGGAATCTTTAAATAACATGGGCACGTTCCTGTCATCGTGGGCACGCACAGACAGAGAGCTGTGTGCACCCGCATCGCTCATGCACTCTCGAGTAGTCAGCCAGGCGCATGCATGCATGCATGAACACGGATGAAACTCCCGGACGCACACATGGCGTGGGATCCAGACATTAGTCGAAATCTGGGGAAGGGGGCAGCGCTTCTCAGCTGCGGGGCTGTGCCATTTGGGGCCAGGCCCTTCTCTGTGGCGGAAGTGGGGGTGCCCTGTAGGATGTTAGGCGCCATCCCCAGCCTCTACCGGCTAGCTGCTGGTAGCACCCCCCTGGCTGTGACCATCAAATGATACCACGAGACACTGTCACACGTGCCCTGAAGCACCTGGGATAAGCACCACCGGAATCATGTCTGGAGTTTGGTTCACAGCATGGCACCTGTGGTGACACCCTGGTTCCTGTAAGATGCTACCATGAGGGGATGCTGGAACTTCCTCTACCGTCACTGCAACTTGACTTTCCAGAAACCTGAAGCATTCCAAGATGAAGTCTCATTTAAACCAGGAGGGGTGTGGGGGGGCCCTGTTTTAGCCAGAGGTGCCAGCGAAGACCCGGAGAAGAGGAGACGCCGGCAGAATCTTGCGAGCAGGGAGGACGGGGCTGAGGGACGATGGGTGGATGCACGTTCCCAGGCCAAGCTGCCGTCGGGAGGGGAGACCGCCGGCCGCCACCCTGGACCTGGGCAGCAGTTCCTGGTCGGCTGGTCCCGCTCCGTCGGACAGAGGCTTCCTGGGAAGGAGGAGGAGCTAACGTTTGCTGGGGGGCAGCTTCCAGGGGCCACAGGAATGTCCCAAATGGAAGACAGGAAGGCAGTGCGTCCCCACTTTGCAGATGACAAAGCTGAGGCCACCTGGCTTCGTGGCCATGTGAAGCCTGTGGATCTTCTGCATTCCCGAGCTTCCCCGGGAGCTCAACAGGCAAGAGAGTCCGGCTCAGCATTCCAGACCCCGGCCAACCTGCTACGCAGGAGATGGCTCATCTGCCATCTTCAGTGCCCCGGAGGGAGGAGGAAATCGTAGGCACAGAGCAAAGCCAGCAGCGAGCCCGCATGCTCTGACCTCGTCACCCACAGGAGCAGGTGACAAGTGGAGATCTCTCCTGGCTTCACCCCAGGAAAAACCTTCTAAACCGCCTCGCCTTACCTCTTCATAGTTCAGATGGGGAAACTGAGGCTCAGAGAAGCGAAGAGGTGCCCAAGGTCACACGGGGAGCTGGGGCAAAGCCAGGTGAGGGGCGTGGGGTCTCTGTCTACCCCCAAAGCAGCCCGAGTCCTCCTTCCCGCTTCTCGCCCGCCAGACTGGGTGCTGGCTCCCGGGCCCACCACACGCATGCCGATGGGTCTTGCGTTTTCTCACCCCCATCCCAGCCCTCTGCACATGCTGTTCCCTCTGCCCCCCACACCCTTCCCCTGCCCCCCCACAGCATCGCTATGTATTCCCCGGGGCATGGCTTCCTCGTGTGCTCGTGGAACCCCACCATGAGCCGTGTCCCCACAGTTCTGGGCATGGCCCCATCCCCACGCACACACGGTCTTTGCTCCAATGTCTTGTGCAGGGTCCATGTCGACGCTAGACTGCAAGTCCCACAGGTCAGTGTGACCACGTCGGGATTGCTCACCCTGAGCTCCAAGTACCTGCCCCCGGCTCCGAGCTGCTGTTGCTCGGTGTGTGTTGAATGACTATAGGATGGTAGCCGGCTGTTGATGCTCCCAGCGCCCACACTGAGCTCCCGTTCCTAGGGATGGCAGCCTGCACCTCAGTCATCTCTGCACCTCCAAATCTGACAGCAGTTCCAACACCACCGAACAATTCTCCGATACCAGCAGGTGTCCGACAATTTAAACCAACTCCCATGCTCTCATCTGAAATCAGCATCAGATCCCACAGGGGAAGAAGGGCTCAGTCCCACGAGACCCCCTCCCCCAACACACACACACACACACACACACACACACACGTCAGACACCAGTGGCAACTCCAGATTGTCACTTGTATTTCTGAGCAACTGGCTAGAAATCAGAGGTCCCCATGGCCCCCTTCCTAGGATTCCTCTGATTTGCTAAGAGAAACATGTTACATACTAGATGACCAGGCTACATAAAAGGCTACAGCTCAGGAAGAGCCAGGTGGCAGAGGTGACCGGGCAAGGTATGTGGGAAGGGGTGGAGCTACTCTGAGTGTGTACCTCTCCCTGAATCTCTGTGTTCACCAGCCCAGAAGCTTCTGAACCCCATCCTTTTAGATTTTAAGGGGCTTCTTTACATAGGCATGATTGATTATATCACTAGCCATTAGTGACCGATTTGACCTCCAGCCCCTCCGCTCCCTGGAGGTCAGGGCTGTCTCCTGTACACCCCCTACCGGGGATGTGCCCACAACCAAGGTACACGCCCTTGACCGGAATCGAACCTGGGGCCCTTGAGTCCGCAGGCCGACGCTCTATCCACTGAGCCAAACCGGTTTCGGCAGGGGCTCCTATTTTTCAACTGCTCCAGGGGGCCCGGGAGGGGCGGGGAGCGGCTGAAGGACGGCTCCTAAAACTGTACTTTTAGGGCCTCCGGAAAAATCCCCTGGGCGAGAGGCATCTGAAGTATTTGCAAACATCCAGCAGGAGGAAAAATAATATTTTCCAACCCTTTCCCCTTTTGGACGTGCTCAACCCAGTGGCAAACGTTCTAGAAAACTCCATGGCCCACCCGTGACAATTCCTCATTGAGACCCTCTGATCACGGAGACCTGACCACCGTCACCTGCTGCCCACCCCGTGGTGTCACAGGTGGAAAAAAAACAGAGGCCCAGAGAGGGCAAGCGATTTGTCCAGGGACACACAGCAGGCCGGCCTCAGAGTCAAAACAAGACCTGAAAACCACTTCCTGCCCCTCCACCACTTCCGCCCGGGTTCCCTGCCTTTGGCGTTCCGCCGGGAAAAGTTTCAGGTGTTTCCCTGTCACACGGAGGAGAGAGCGTGACAACACGGGGGTGTCCACGTTTCACGTTTGCTCGGTAAGTTCATTGACAGAAAAAACGAAATCTGCTCTCCTCTCATAGAAGCCAGGGCATTTTCTCTCTCTCTCTCTCTCTCTCTCTCTCTCTCTCTCTCTCTCTCGCGCACATACACACACACAGACACACACACACACACAAGCAAGGGGATACCATTTCAGAACACAGAATAGCCCTTTAAATCACAGAAATGTCACTCTCGGGAGAACTCAGCAAAGCTGGCCTTGTTTTTCTGGCCTCCCCCGCCCCGCAGGCCACTTGTGGCCGCCTGGGGACCACTGATCCCGAGAGAGTCAGGGTTCCCTGCTCCTCCACAAGCCCCCTCCCCTCCCCAGCACCCTTGTGCTCCTTGAAACCGCCCCACCGTTTGTTCAAGCAAACAGAGACGGTGCTGGCAGGCAGAGCCCGGAGCAGCCTTGGCGGAGGCAGGGGGAGGGAGGGAGGAGGAGGAGGAGGAGGGAAGCCCAGCCTGGCCACTCACCCAGAGGTAGCGCAGGAGCTTCAGCAGGCCGGGGCAGTAATAGTACTCCATCCCGCCGGCCGCCTGCCCGCCCGGGCTGTGCTGAGCGCATCTGAGCGCTTCCCGTTTTCCTCGGAGGGGGCGGCTCTTCCCGCGGGGCTGGTCACGCAGGAATCAAGTTCACGGCGGCATGAATCATTCAGAGGCCGGCTGGCCGCCAGGAGGCCAGCCGGACACCCTGTGCCCTGCTGACGGCCACGCCGCCTGCTGGCGGGGAGCTGCTGCTCAGGCAGCTCAGGTCCCGTGAGCCCGAGAACCTGGGAGTCCCGCCCGCGGCACCTCTGGGGGCCTGTCCAGCAGGGCGGGGCCGGGCACAGCTCCTCTTAAAGCCAGGAGCTCTGGACCTGCAGGCCTCCGGGAGGTGCTGGGGATGGCGGAGCTCCCAGCTGGGGTGGCAGGAAAAGCCAGGATTGTGTGTGCATGTGACTTTTACACCAGGGTGAGTGTGTGCCAGCGTGTGGATGTGTGTGCAGGCATGGGATAAGGGAAGGTGTGAGCAGCAGTGTGTATGGTCTCTCCCCAAACCCAGCTCCCGACTCAGAAAGGAAATAAAGGAATTCAGGATCCTGCTGGGTCACACAGTCCCTTCTGGCCTCCGTCAGGTTCCTCCTACACTGCTGAGCAGCTCTGGAAGGAACGCCTGGTTGTCCCCATTATACAGAGGGGAAAATCGAGGCCCAGAGAGGGCTGATTGGTCACGGCCACACAGCGGGTTAGACAACGAGCCACGGCTGGAATGTGGGCCTCCTGACCACGAGTCCTGGACTCCGTCCACTCCCGAGAGGGTGGGGGCGCCGAGGAAGGGAGAGACCAGCTCTCGGGGTCCCCATCTGCCCGCTGCGCCATGGGGGTGGGAGGAGCATTCATTTTCAGGGACTCAGGATGCAAATTATAGCTCCCAAGGCCACCCCAAGGTCACCTGGCTTAGATGCTTCCTTCGCAGGAGCATGATCTTGCCGAGTCCCCCACCACTCTGAGCCCCGGTTGCCTCTTCTGTGCAATGGGAGGGCACCTTGTTCAGGTGGCTGAGGTGGAATAACACACCTGGCTCAGGCCAC
The DNA here is from genome assembly GCA_963693515.1 of Pipistrellus nathusii. Classification (NCBI taxonomy): domain Eukaryota; kingdom Metazoa; phylum Chordata; class Mammalia; order Chiroptera; family Vespertilionidae; genus Pipistrellus; species Pipistrellus nathusii. The sequence goes on from OY882876.1 coordinate 5,418,954, forward strand.
ACAGCACTTCCCCTGGGAGGCGTTATCCTGCCCACCAGCCAGAGGAAGCAGCTGAGGCTCAAAGGCTAGTGGATACTAGCGGTAGGGCGGCCCCAGAGCCCTGTCAAGAGCCCCCCTTTCCGAGGAGGAGGAAGAGGAAGGGGTGCAGGCACCTGGCAGAGGTGCCAGCTCCCGCTCCGCCGGCCCCTGGGCCCCTCTGCTCCACACGCTTCAGCCCCCAGCCCAGCATGGGCCTCGGCCCAGCCGCCGGCAGGAAATCCCCTGGACACGAGGGAGAAGCTGAGCTCAGCAGCTGAGGAAACCACAGCCAACTTCAAAGCTCTTCCCAAGCCGGCCTGTGGCTTCCTCCATCCTCAGCGCCACATCCGCAGGCCGTGGGCCCAGCCATCCCCGTCCCCGCCCCTGACAGTGCAGTCAGAGGGCAGTCTGGGCTGTGGTACAGCCTGAAGGCCGGCCTGCTCCCTGGCTAACGGGACAGGAGCCGGGCTGGCTCCTGCAGGCCAGCTATGTAGCTGGGATTCTGTGTGTGTGTGTGTGTGTGTGTGTGTGTGTGTGTGTGTGTGTGTGTGTGTGTGTTTGACTAAATAACAGTACAGTCTGGAAGTTGGGCCTGCTGACTGAGGGGCTAACGGAAAAGGGACAAAGGTTGCCCTTCCCCCCTGAGCAGAAGACCCCTCGCACCCCTCACCCCGTGGAACTGACCCCGTGGAACTGACCGGGTCTGGGTTCTCTCTCTCTGGCCAGCCGGCCCCCCTGCGCCATGCGATGCTTCTCCTCTGGCCGGGAACCACCTGCGCTAACGTGACAGTGGTCCCACACACTGGAGCCTCCCCTGGCTCCCCACGAACTGCTCTCTCCCTCCACAGGCCTGGCCCACCTTCCACCACGTGACCCCACCCCCGCCCCGCCTCAGGGTGCTCGCTCTGCTGTTCCTTGAAAGCTGGCCCCCCGGAAATATGTGTCAGCCCAGCACCTTATTTGGAAAAAGATCTTTATCGGTATAACCGAGTTAAGGATGTGGAAACGAGATGGTCCAGGATTTCCTGGAATGGGCCCTGAGTGCAGTGATATAACGCAAGAGCCGGAAGGGAAGTCGCAGACACAGGACAGGTGGGGACAGAGGCAGCACTGGGGCATGCTGGGAACGCCTGGGGCCCCGGGAGCTGCAGGAGGCGGGAGGGGCCTCCCCAGTATCCTTGCAGGGGAGAGAATAAATTTCTGTGAGAGAATAAATGTGTATTGTTTCAGGCGGTCAAGGGCGCGGTAGGGCAGCCCCGAAGAGAATGCACTCCCCCTTCCTCTTCGCCCTTTGCTCCTATTCCTGGTGAGGCCTCCAGCTGAAGATCCAACCCTTCTGCCTCCTCCTCAGCCTCCAGCCAGGCCAAAGGCAGCCCCCTCTCCCCCAACCGCACCCCTCAGGGTCTCAGAGCACCTCTTTCAGGAACATTCTTCCTCTGTGTAATTCCTCCTTCAACCTCTCCTCACAGGTCAGCTCCCCCAGGGCCCACCCCATCAGCCTGGCTGCCCTCATCCCAACGCAACACCTGCCCGCAGCAGGAGCTGGAACAATTCTTATTAGCATCCTTCATTCATTCATTCATTCCAAAAAAGACAGACTGTCCAAACCACCCTATAAACCTACTCAACGTGCTCCTCTTTTAGCAGAAACTCCCATCCACAAAAAAGATGGGAGGTGTTAAAATTTGACATCAGCATTCACAAAACAAAACAAACAAAACACATACATACACCAAACAGATAGGAAGCTGGCACCCCCTCCCGGGAGTGATTTTGCTTGGGTGTTAGTTTGGGGAAGGGAGGGGGAGGTGAATAGGACAGGGAAGGCAGGTGCACTTTTTGATTTTTTTAATTAGTTGCCAACGTTTAGGCATTAGCAGAATTCCATGTGGCAATGCAGCCCCCTGGCTTCTCTATAAAGATGGCAGGTTGGCCTCCCCGTGGGTCTACACTCCTGTGTGCGAACAGACAGGCAGACACTGCACCTACTGTCTGGGGTTTGGATCCACCTCATTCCCCCCACTCCCCACAGCCCTGGCCCAGACCCCATGCTGGCCCTCCCAGGCATCTGAAGGCTTTAAAATTGATTTTAAGAGAGAGAGGAAAGGAGAAGAGGGGGAGAGAGAGGGAAAGAGAGAGAGAGGGAAGGAGAGAAATCGATGTGAGAAGGAAACATCCATTGGCTGTCTCCTGCACACCACCTACCCGGGATCAAGAATGCAACCCAGGCATGTGCCCTGACCAGGAATCGAACCAGCGACCTTTCAATGCACGGGACGACGATGCCCAACCAATGCAGCCACACCAGCCAGGGCACAGGCATCTGAATTTACAGACCTCGGGAGCGGACGGCATGTCTCCCAGAGGCAGCCAGGGCACTGGTGAGGGTGTGCACGCTGAGGGCAGACGGCCTGCCTTCAAATCTTACCCCAGCACTAGCTCGCTGTGCGATGTTGGGCTGGTTGTTAACCTCTCTGTGCCCCAGTTCCCTCAAGAAAACTAGGAGTGACGACAGTGCCTGCCTGCCTGCTCCACAGGGTCACTGGGAGGGGAAATGAGGTCATACGTGGTTACGTGCTCAGGGCCCAGAGCTCAGTACGCACTCCAAGTGTCTCAGCCACGACTTCCTGCTGTCCTGTCAGTTCGGCCATGCCGCCTGGCAGGGTAACAAGGTCAGCCCATCGGGGCCAGGGATTACCGACCCCAAACAGGTACCTCTGGGCTCATCCCGCCAGGGCAGAGCCACTGCACAGGGTGTCAGAACCCCCCAGAGCAAGGACAAGGGACCAGGAACAGACCTGGGAAAACAAGAACCTCGGCCCCAGGGTAACCTCTCCTCCCCTAGCAGGTCAGAGTGGGGCGGTTTAGAGCCCCTGACTTTTCCTCCCGAAAGATAACATCTAGGCCTTGGTTGTATTTCAGCTCCAGGCCCAGAAAAGTAGCAGAACCAGACGAATGCCCCCCCCCCCCCCCCCCGCGCGCGGTTGCCGTGGTAATGACCCCCCTGCCCCGGCTCCCACCGACCAGTTAGTGGAGACAGGGCCCTGGGCGTCGCACCTGGAAAGCTGATAAATTAATTCTACCAAGACCCTCCCCCTGAGACCTCCCCTAAGATTTCCACCTGCAAGAAAGATCAATACGCTTTGGAAAAAGGACCCCATGTGCGCTCCTCCTCCACCCCTTTTCCTTAAATAAGTCTGTTTCCTCTGGTCGCTGTCTGGGATGGCTGGCTATTCACCTGGCCTTGCACCACCTGCATTAACCTTTCAGGGGTTATCACCCGCAGGATGTGTGAAACCACTTCAAACACACAACTGGGTGGGGGGGGAGAAGCACTTTTCACTCCCTCTCACCCAGCCTGCACTCCTCTGGACCACGCAGAAGGACACACAGGGGAGGCCGGGCAGGAAAGCGACAAAGACGAGAAGGAGCCGGTCCGGCACGGAGGACCGACGGAGGACGTGCTACGAGGCAGCTGCACCAGAAACATGTCCTTGGGGAAAGATGTCAGGCGTGAAGAACACATGCCATGCAATTCCAGGGACAGGGCACTCCCAGACTGGGCAAGCCGGTGGAGACAGGGTAGGTCAGAGGTCTACGGGGTAGGTCAGGGGATAGGGGAGCAGGGAGTGACTGCTGATGGAGACGGGGTCTCTCCCTGGGGAGATGAAAAGTTCCTGGAATTAGATAGGGGTGGTGGCTGTGCAACGTTGTAAATTTACCATAAAGTATTAACGTGTTACACTTAGCCGAAACCAGTTTGGCTCAGTGGATAGAGCGTCGGCCTGTGGATTGAAAGGTCCTGGGTTCGATTCCAGTCAAGGGCATGTACCCAGTCGGGGATGTGCAGCGGGCAGCTGATGGATGTTTCTAACTCTCTATCCTTCTCCCTTCCTCTCTGTAAAAAAACCAATAAATATATATATATATATATTTTTAAAAGTACACTTAAAATGAGTGAGTTTTATAATCTGTATATTATATCTTTACAAGCTTTGGAAGGGGAGGAGAAGAAAAAGGAAAAGAAGGAGGAGGAAAGGGGGAGGAGGAGGGGGGAGGAAGAGAAAGAGGAGGAAGAGGAGGGGTAGGGGGAAGAAGAAGAGGAAAAAGGGGAGGAGGAGAAGCCATCAGTGAAGACAAATGGGGAGGGGGCCAGGGCAGTGAGGCTGCAGAACTGTCCACCTCAGCCCAGCAGCTCTGATGTCTGGCTTGTACGTGGAAACTGACAAGAAGTGTGACAGGTAACAGAGCTGAGTGACACGTGTGCCTACATCCGGCATGCATTAAAAATAACCTAAATGGTCATGAAAAATGGCCTTTTCAGTTTAGAGAGAAGGCCCTAATGCAGAAGGGGTTAAAAACAAGTAATAAAATGTAAGGTTGAAATATTAATAGATTGCCTCCGTCCTGCCCCCTGGTGGCCACTCTTGAACATCGCACAAGGAAACTGGTGCCTTCCTTAATCTGGAAGATAGGATGGGGGAGGGGGGGGGAGACTGCAGATAGAATGCCCCCTGGAGGATGCTCAGGTCATTTCTGATGTCATGTAACCTGGAGTCCTGCCTGTGGCACCTGCCTATTTACTGTATGAGCCTAGGCCAAGTCATGTCACTTCCTCAAGCCTCAGTTTCCCCATAAACTGTGGCGAGGATTCGGAGAGATAACGTGTATGACCCAAGACTGCCAATAGCCCATGTGAAGGCAGCTGGGTATGGCTAAATTAAATATATACATAAATAAATAAATATATATTTTGATCCAACGTGTAAAACTGGTGAGATTTCACATTAAGATCAAGATCCTCAGTTTTCCTTGCAATACCAGGTGGTCCAACCCCTCTGGGCAGGGACGAGCTGGAATGCAACAGTGCTTCCCTCCGCCCTCCCCCTTTACCACCAAAGCCCCGCCCCTGCCCAGCCCGGCTTTTGCCTGAGCTCCTGACAGGATCTCGAGGGAAAACACCTGCAAATGGGGGTTCAGAAGCCTTCTTCACCCCATTTCACAGAGGAGGAAGCCGAGGTCGGGGGGGAGTGACGTTTTTAGCCCACGGCCATGAAGCTGGGAGGAACAGGCCTAGCATTTACATGCTGGGGAACCCCATACCTCAGAGACACGGGCCCGGGCACAGGCATTGCTGACAGGCACAAAACTGTGCGAGCACAAAGGACCTGTGAGCAGAACCAGAGCCGCCTCGCTGAAGAAACAGCTGTCTTAGAGGCCCCCGCACGGGCCTGGGACCCAGGAGGGGCCTCATGAGCAAGCGCAGTGCTCAGCGCATCTCCAAGTGTCATGGAACTCAAGTCCAAAAACTGAAAAGGAAAGGAAACCACTGAAAATCCGAGGGGACACAGGCTCTGGAGGACGGAGCTTCCCTGGGTCCTGACTGACCAGCCTCCTTCCACAGGTGAGCAAACAGGCTGAGGGAGAGGAGGTGCTGGCCCAGGAGACGCAAACACAGTAGTAATAATAACAACAACAATAACACTTATTAAGGTGTTTGCTGTGAACTTGGGACCGTGACCCTATCCGACCCCCACATCTGCCCTGTGAAGTAGATGCTATTATTATCCCCGTTTTACAGATGAGGAAACTGAGGCCAGAGGCCCATTTGCGTGCAGAGCTAGAATCTGAACCCTGGCGATCTGGCTCCGCCAGCCTAACGCCGCCTCCCACGAGGGCCAACACCACCACCAGAGACTGCTGTGTGCTAGGCCAGTGGTCGGCAAACTCATCAGTCCACAGAGCCAAGTAGCAACAGTGCAACGATGGACATTTCCTTGGAGAGCCACATTTTTTTTAAACTTAAACTTCTTCTAACGCCACTTCTTCAACATAAGACTCGCCCAGGCCGTGGTATTTTGTGGAAGAGCCACACTTAAGGAGCCAAAGAGCCAAATGTGGCTCGAGAGCCGCAGTTTGCCGACCATGGTGCCAGGCCCTACGCACATTCTTACTCCGTCCCCCTAACAGTACAGAATCGAGAATCGTGATCCCATGTGCCAGCGAAGAAACGAAAATACAGAGACTCGAAGCAAACAGCTCAAACAGACTAAGCGGAGAGGGTGGTGGGATTCAAACCCGGGACTTTCAGACCCCAGCACGCGCTCTCTTAATGGGTCCATGCCCGTGGCTGGGGTCACCGCTCCCCATTGGGCCGGAAACCTGGGAGGGCGGAAGGCCTTCTCGGCAGAGCCTCCAAACCTCCTCCACGTCGGGGACCGCAGCCCGGCGGGTAGGACACCACCACCTTCCCAGGCAGGCGCCTGCCTGGCCTTGACCCCCCAGGCCCCCGGGCCAGCCCGGACTCTCCGCACAGCCACAGGCCCCGAGGTGTCCCAGGACCGGCCCCGCCTGCAGACCCGCTCCGGCCACGCCGGCGTCACTCACCACGAAGGCCCCGCTCCTCCTGTCCTTGCAGAAGCTGTGGCTCCTCCGGGGGCCCAGGGCCACGGGGGACACCTGCTGGAGAGGCGGATCGCTGTCCTGGAGGGCATCCTCCCTCCCCAGGTCTCGTGGCGTCACCTGAGACAGGACACAAGGAAAGGACTTTACTGGGGCTTTGCCATAAGCAAGAAGAATAGGTCACACCACGGGAGTCCATTCTGTACCTAAGAGGGGAGGGGGGGAGGATAAAATTAAAGCTGCAACACTCCTCCCCTCTGTTCTTCCTCCCCCCCCCCCCAAACCCCATACACACACACTGCGACCCCACAGCTTCAATGATAGGAGGTAATATGCAGGATCAGCAAGTCTGGATGCAGCCTGGGCCTCGGCCATTTAATAACTGTGTGCGCTCAGGTGAGTGCCTTGACCTCTCTGATCCCTGGCCATGTGGAAAAAGGCCAATAATAACAGTATTCAGCTTCTGGGTTCACAGAACCAAGCTGGGATCTGCACACAGAAAGTGTATGATGGAGTGCTGCCACCAGGGGGCGGACGTGTACAGGTCCTGGGCACCTGACTTGTCTCACACTATCCTCCCTGACATGCCTGTCAAGGGGGAGCCCATAAATGCCATCCAGCCCTATTACTACCCCTGGTAACTCTGGGTGCCCTCATTTTAAACATCCTCCGCACATCAAACACACAGGCACACATGTGCAGAGACACAGAGACAGTCTATAGCTAGGTATATAAATGGTCCAAGGTACACTAGTCTGAATCCTATCTTTCTTTTTTTAATTTATATTTTATTGATTTTGTACAGAGAGGAAGGAAGAGGGATAGAGAGTTAGAAACATCGATGAGAGAGAAACATCGACCAGCTGCCTCCTGCACACCTCCTCCTGGGGATGTGCCCGCAACCAAGGCACATGCCCTTGACCGGAATCAAACAGGGGACCTTTCAGTCTGCAGGCCGACGCTCTACCCACTGAGCCAAACCGGTTTTGGCTGTCCCTGGGAGCTTTCACAGCCCAGGGTTAGGCCGGGCCTGTGCACAGAGGATGGCAGGTTCCATTCCCCACCGAGGACACCCCCACCTGGAGAGCAAATCCAATCCCTGGCTCCGCAGCGCTGGGGGCGCGCGTGCAGGAGGCAACCGATCAGTTTCTCTCCCCGCCCCCGCCTCCCTCCCACTCTTCCTAAAATTCAATGGGAAAAATATCCTCATTCCTCAGGTAAAGATGAAAACAAACAACACACACACACAAGACGATGATTTTCCAACCCATCGTTCCAGTTCGTGGGGGGCCAGAGCCCCTCTGGGCAGCTCGGGGCCGAGGCGGGCAGCCACCCCGGACAGGACGCCTGTCCCTCCCAGGCCGCTCCCAGCTGCACTCACCCAGCGGGGCCGGTGCAGACACACCGAGCCCCCCAGCGCGCCCCTCCGCGGGGTGCGAGGAACCGGGGTACCCGGGGGACCCCGCGAGGACATGGGGAGAGCGTGCCAGCTCCACAACGGGCAGCGGCCCCGGCCAGGGGGCATTTCTCTCTCCTCCGCGCTGAACGAGACCAGGGTCATTCGAGGACCCGCTGGACCTGTGCATGTGCAGGACGCAGGCACGCACAATGACGTAGGCACGCACGGGGCACGTACACACGCTAGCTGTGGCTCTGGCCACCTAGCCAGACCTCTCTGGGCCTCAATGCTCCCATCCGTGCAGCAGCCGGGAAAAAGGAGCCCTCGCTCTGAGGGCTGAATCCCAAAGCTCTCCAAAATGCGTTTACGAGAAAAGGCAAATGGCCGATCTGTGGATCAGCAGAAACCCTCAATGCGAGAAGCCCCTGCGAGCTTCTTTAAAAAAAAAAAATATATATATATATATATGTATTTATTGATTTCTTTCTTTTTAAAAATATATTTGATTGATTTTTACAGAGAGGAAGAGAGAGAAACATCGATGAGAGAGAGTCATCAGATCAGCTGCCTCCTGCACACCCCCCACTGGGGATGTGCCCACAACCAAGGTACATGCCCTTGAAGGGAATGGAACCTGGGACGCTCTATCCACTGAGCCGGACCGGTTTTGGCTGCCCCTGGGAGCTTTCACAGCTAACCAAGGCGGACCCCACCCCGGAGATCCCAATGGAACCAGTCTGGGTGACGCCCCGTCGTTGCTGCTTTTTACGATTCCGGGGGTTCCTCCCACAGACAACCGAAGTTTTGTGGGGGGAAAAAAGAAAAAGGCAAAACCAAGAATATGCATTCCTACTCGCTTGTATTTTCAGAGAGAAACTCTAAAGGAATTTGTACAAACAAGAATGGAAGTAATTACTGGGTGGGGAGGAATGGGAAGATGGGGATCAAGAGGTATGGGGGAATGTTTTCACTCCATACCTTTAAATGTTTACAGAGCCACGAGAAAATATTCTGTCTTCTGAAACAAAAATAAGTAATTTAATTACGTGAAATACAATAACTGGGCGTGGGACAGAGTTTCGATAAATGTGTTCTGAGTGAAAAAATAAAAAAGAGAGAGAGAGAAAGGAAGGGAAGGAGGGAGGGAGCGGAAGAGGGAGGGACCCCTTTAATTACAATCACACTCATGCACAGGACATGAGCAGAACTGGCTGTAAAATCAAAAAGTCCTCTTCTGAGGAAGCAAAGGCGTGCCTCCGAATGCTCAAGGACATCCTACTTCTAACCCCCGAACTGGAACCAATCCAGAAGTCCATCCACAAGAATTCGGATTAAAAAAAAAAAAAAAATGGGGCTCAATCCCATTATGAGATACTTTGCAGCCAGGCAAAATAACAAGGTAATAGAACTGTTTTTTACTGTTCAGTTAAAAAATAAAAAAAAATAAAAAAATAAAAAGCAAGCTGTAAGATGTTCTGAAGATCGAACGCTGGCGTGTTTCATGGACAGTATGTCCTCCACGTTACCTCTGCCTGTGTCTAGCCCAGGGTTCCTCGGCCCGGGAGCCGCGTTCGTCCCTGTGAGGCTGATGACTGTCTGCAGGGGAGCGTCCTGGGCATGTGGAGGGGCAGCACCCCTGGTCTCCAGCCACTAGATGCCAGGAACACAGTCTCCCCTGGTTGTCTCGACAAAAAAGTCTCAAACTCTGTCCAATGGGCCCTGGAGACAAACTGTGCAAGACTGAGAAGCGTGAGGAGGGCATGGGCCTGGCGGGGCATGCCCAGTTCCTGCACCAGACTCAACCTTTCAAGGGGGATTTTCTTTCTAAAACGTCTGTTTCTATCATATTTTAAGTTTTATTTTATTTTTTTTAAATATATTTTATTGATTTTTTTACAGAGAGGAAGAGAGAGGGACAGAGAGTCAGAAACATCGATGAGAGAGAGTCATCGATCAGCTGCCTCTTGCACACCCGCTACTGGGGTTGGGCCTGCAACCAAGGTACATGCCCTGGACCGGAATCGAACCCGGGACCTTGCAGTCCGCAGGCCGACGCTCTATCCACTGATATCCAAACCGGTTTTGGCTAGTAGTTTAAGTTTTACACACGCATGCCTTCTGCAATAAGGAAAACACAACAATTATAAGTAAACATATACGACTGGCAATCTATAGTGCAGGAGAGTCCCACGGGATCTCAAAAAACTGCCCCATTGGCCGCCATCTGGGGGACGGAAAAGGGGATAGGGTTCCCAGGGGAACACTAGTTTAGGCACTTTGGTAAGTGTCTGAATTTTCAGCAACCAACGTTGTGCACGTCTGGGTCGCTTGCATGGATTTTCGCTTTTTAAAGATGAAGAACGAGGTATCTCCAGGCAGGAGAGGAGAGCGACGGGAGCTGGTCCAAGGCCTCCCGGTCCTTGGTGAGGAAACGGATCCCCTGACAACGGCGCTGCTGGGCCCCGAAAAGGCACTGCCCACGGCTTCAGTGTCGCATTTCCCCGGCCTCCTCCCTCCATATCCCCGCGGGGGTGAGGACGGGTGGAAACCCTCTCGAGAAACGCGTGCAGAAGCCAGGGGCAGCCCTGAGCTCGTGCCCAGTGGGTGCCCAGCGCATGCTGGGTGCTTTGTCTCCGTTCAGGAACAGGACTTAGAGGCAGGGATCCCTGTTCACTCTGGTGGGGAAACTGAGGCTCGAGGAGGCCAAGTTCCTGCTTTGCACACAGCTGGTAAGTGGCAGGGTAGAGATGTGGGTTCAGAGCCAAACTCCACCCCTAACTTTGGATGAATGTTCATCTCATGATCTCCATTGGTGTAATGCTGGTGTTGCATTTCCACAACATCCCTTTCCAGGTTGGACCTCTCTCTCTCTTTAAAAAAAAAATATGTTTTTGTTGATTTTGAGAGAGAGAGAGAGGGAGAGGGATAGAGAGAGAGAAACATGAGGAGAGAAGAACATCATCGGCTGGCTGCCTCCTCCACTTCCCCCCACTGGGGATGGAGCCTGCAACCTGGGCATGTGCCCTGACTGGGAATTGAACCGTGACCTCCTGGTTCATAGGCCGACACCCCAACCACTGAGCCACACCAGCCGAATTGTGTGAGGGTTTTTCCTTCCATTACGGAGCATGGTGCCAGGCAGGATGGAAGAGTCTGAACGTTAAAAGCTCCGGAAACAGCCTCAGGCAAAGACAGGCGCAAACGGGAAAATACAGGCTCCAGGTTCCTGGGCCCTTGGACAGGACGACTCAGACGTGGTCGATGCTGCTCCTCAGAGGCCTCCAGTGAGAACGGGGGTTAGAGGCCCAGAGTGGTACCTTCATCACCTGCCTTCCCTTCCCTGCCTCCCCCTCCACTCCTCATCCGGCTCCTCTGAGGATCACCTCTGAAAACACTGCTCGCAAGAACCTGCTTCTGTGCAAACCCAAACCACAAAAGAGGCTCACGTCAGATGGCTCATTCACACATCCAACAAGTACTTCTCGAATGTTCACAAAGTGACAAGCAGAATGCTGACCTCTGGGGTACAATACTGAACTTGACACAGCACCCTGGACTACAGCAGGTGCTCCATAAAGGACGCCTACATTATCATTCCAGGCCAGAGGTTTCAAACTCAGGGCTAAGTGGAGCCAGCCAGCCGACACTTATCCTTTTATTCATTTGGGATGAACAGAATTTTTTAGTAAGCTGTCCTCATTTCATGGGGAAATAACGTATAAAAACCTGGATTGCCGAAACCGGTTTGGCTCAGTGGACAGAGCGTCGGTCTGTGGACTGAAAGGTCCCAGGTTCGATGCCGGTCAAGGGCATGTACGTTGGTTGCGGGCACATCCCCGGTAGGGGGGTGTGCAGGAGGCAGCTGGTGGATGTTTCTCTCTCATTGACGTTTCTAGCTTTCTATCCCTCTCCCTCTCTGTGGAAAATCAATAAAATATATTTATTAAAAAAAAACAAAAACAAAACAAAACAAAAAAAAACACCTGGCTTATTTTTCTTCAGGTTCTCTTGATAAACCGGATCTGCCGTCTCAGGACCACCATTCATTCTCACTGGTCAAGAAGCAGCAGGAAATGAGCGGCAATTGGCCCTTGAGCCACGGCCTGAGCTTTCCACGAGCCACAATCCCCGCCCCTCCCTAGAGTCTCGCCCCAGCCTGACTCCCATTCCCTTACCCACCTGGCCCACGTAGGTTCTCAGTTTGACGCCCCTGGCCTTCACGTTCAGCCAACCAACGCCTCACAACCCAGAAACGGCCTTCAGACTCACCTTCGGGCTGTCTCGGGCCCCCGAGTCCCGCCGACAGGGCCCCGTCTTGGTCTCCTTGGCCTCCGAGCTCTCCCCGGGGAGGCTGGGCCTCCCTCCGGGCTGCTCTCGCCGCCTCTCTCTGGCTTCCTGCAGGATGGACAGGCCCTCTCGGACTTTGGCAGGGGCACCCTTCTCCGAAGAGGCCCTTTTGACGTCCATCGGTGACCTGCCGTACGGCGGGGGGTCACCCCCCGGGGCCACACGGCCCTCCTCTCCCCACCCGGTGGATTTCCTCGGGGCCCCTCTCTCCTTGTCCGCTGGGGAGGATCTGGGCAACACCCTGGCTTGGCCGCTGGGGTCCTCCCGGGCGGCTGGGTGATCCTGACGCTTCGCGCCGTGATGTTTACTAGCAAAGGCCTTGGCTTCGTCCTCTGCGGTTCCCGAGATCCTCTTCCCGGGACCCCCGGGGCCCGGGGAGGCCGCTGGCTGTTTCTCGGGAGCCCCGGGCGGCAGAGCCCACAGAGGAGAGCCGAGTTTGGGGCTCGTGGCGGCCCCCGGGGTCTCGGCAAGCTGCTTGCTGGAGGCTGGACTAGGACCGTGGTTTGTTTCAGCAAAGCTGGCTTGTCTCCGGGGACCCTCATCTTCGGGCCCCTCCTTGAGGCTCCGCCGCCTCCGGTCCGCCCCGCCTCGCTGGCCTGGCCGCTCCTGGGCCCAGCCGGGCTCTGCGGGCGGCCCCTCCGTCCGCTCCGGGGCCTCCGGCTTCTTGTACTCGGCCATCAGGGCGTCGATGTCGAGGACGCTGGACCTGTAGCCACGGGTGACTCTGTCCGGGGACGTCTCGCTCACCCTCTCCCTCCTCCTCCTCACGGGGGGGTCCCCGGCTTTCGGGAAAGCAGGGATGGTTTGGGGAGCGCCGCCGGGGGGCGTCTTGCCCCCACCTTCCCTCCAGTCGTTCTGAAACCCAGCGCGGCCTTCCGGTCGCCGATGGACCCATCCGGCGGCGTCTGCGTCGAAGATCCTTTCGGTGGAAAGATCCAGAATCCTGTCCCCGGGAGGCGACCAGACATCGGCTGGCTTCAGAGCGTTGGAAAGGCTGGCGCCGTCAGGCTCTCTGGCCTGCGCCCGGCTCTTACTGCCCGCGGTCTCCAGCGGCTCCTCGGGCTTGGGGGAGACCAAGGTGGGCGTTAAAGGATGAGGCGAGGGAGGCGGAGCTGTTTTTCTAGAATGGTCCGTCAGGGTTCCGGGCCCGGGCTTAACAACACCCTTTGCTTTCTGAGCATCGGGAATCTGGTAGGTCACTGCGAAAAAGGTGGCCCTGGGCTCCCCGGACGGCCCTGGCCTCACGGCCGGGAGAGCCGGGTCCCCCTCCGGGGCCTCCACCCTGCTGAGGGGTGGCTGAGGCCTCCTCCCGCCTGCGCTGGGGCTCGGATGGTCGGGGCGTGGCTGCTCCCCCTCCGCAGGCGGGAAGCTGAACTCCTCAAACTTCACGTCGTGGGGCAACGTCCGCCGCCTCCACTTCTCGAACCTCTGGTCCCCGGGGTTGCCCCTCCGCATCCGGACTTCAGGCTCGGGGGCCGGAGCCCCTTTCTGCAGGAGCCCCTGCGGGGGTGGCCGCGCCCGGAGGAGGACGGAGGGCTCGTCCGTGGCTCTGGAGGGGGCGTCGGGAGGGGGGCAGCCGCGGGGGGCCGCCCTTTCTCCCCCCGAGGCACAGACTCCGGGCTTGTTCCTGGCCCCTTCGGGCCCCTGGCGCTGGGCCTGGCTGCTGGCGGCGGCCTCGGGGCTGGCTGCCGAGCCGCTGTCATCGCTGACCACCAGGGTGGCTCTGTGCCAGTTCCTGGCCGCCCCCCCTCTCCGCGTGGGCGACAGGCTGCCGCCCCCCGACGTGCCCTGTGGCTCTCGGGGGCCAGGGGTGGGCCCGCTGACCTCCTGAGTCCCTCGGGCTTCCCAGATCAGACTGGCCCTTTGGACGGAGCCGGCCGGGCGGTGCGGCCTGCGCTCCGGGTCGGCGGCAGGGGCGACGTCGGGGGGCGGCTGCCGCCCCTTCAGCGATGGCCGGGCCCTGCCGCCGCCGCCGCCGCCGCTCCGGAGCTCCACGGCCTTCTCCTCGGGCGCCGCGGGGACGGCCTCGCTGTGTGCTCGCTCCCCCACGGTGTGCATCACGTCGACCTTGGGCTCCACCCTCTGCGACCTGGGCGGGTGCTCCGGGCCCTTCAGGACGGGGTGACTGCTGCGTCTCTCGCCCACGGGGGACCGCTCCCGGAGAGGCGTGTGATGCTGTCTGGGGTCCCCGTTCACGAGGGGGGTCCGTCCCGCTCTCTCGGGGTCGGGGATCTCCGACCACCTCCAGTTCTCTTTCCTGAGGATCGTCTTTTCCGGGAGGTCCTTCCCCAGCCACAGGCCTCTCTCGGGCCTGGACCGGGGCTCCGAGACGTGGGTCACGGCGCCGGGGGGTGTGGCCGAGAGACAGCGTCCCGACTGGTCGGCCACCGTGTGTCTCTCCACGTGATGCTCAAACACGGTGGCCCTCACGGTCTGGAAGGTCCCCTCGTCTTCCGGGGTGCTGTCCGGGGAGCTCGGGGCCCCCGCCGAGCCTGCCCCGCGACAGCTGCCGGGGACCTGGTTAGCGCTGTCCTTCCGCGGGGCCGGCCTGGCCTTCTCCCGGGGCGGCCCAGGCTTCCAGGGGCTCCTGGGAGCAGGTGTTCCGTCCACGCCAGGCCCTTCCTTTTGCTAAAAAAAAGAAAGAAAAGAAAAGAAACTTAAGTTAAAGGATTTGAAACGGAGAGGGAGAGGCTGAAATGGCGGCTCTTAAAATTATAAACCGTAGCAATTTAAAGACAGACCATCCAATGTGGGGTGAGAACGTGAAAGTCGTGCCGAGTTCTGGACAATTCAGAGCGCCTGTCATGATTTTAAAATTCTCGTTTCCTTTCACCCGGCCCATTTCCTCTCAGGATTTCTTCGTTGCTCATGAGCACAAGGCTCCGTGAGCAAGAAAGTGCAGACCGCACTGTCTGTGAAAGGCAGTGACACAGACAACGTGAGCGCCCGTCTGAAAGGCGGGGGCTGAGATAAGGTGACCTAACGTCCTGATTTTTAACAATCTGTCCCGGGACGAGGGACAAATTGTTAAAATCGGGACTGTCCCGCCAAAAGCGGGACGTCTGGTCACTTTATGCTAAGACCATGTTGATCCTCCAAACGGTGGAGGACCACACAGGCCCTGTCATAGCATCCAAGACACACAGAACGTCCCGTCGCTGAGAGAAAAGCAGCTGCAGGACAGCGTATCTTCATGACTTAAGACCATTTAAAAACAGAACAAAACCGCACCTGGGTGTGCATACGCAGGTAGAGGGACAGTGGAGTAAAGATAAAAATCCAACTGTGAGGAAGAGGAAGGACTAAAGATGAAAAAATCATCTTTTAATCCGACATTCTTTGGTTCTGTTTGATTTTCTTTTCATAACATGAACGTACTACTTCGTCATTTTTAAATCTCTCTCTCTTTTTTTTTTTTTTTTTCTGTTAGAGCTAAGTCTACTTCAACAAGTTAAAGAGAATTAGCCATAGGACCCACCAATTAATTCCATTCCTCCTGGGTATGTAACCCAAAGGATTAAAAGCAGGCGGTCAGGGCACATACAACACTCAAACCAATGAATGCACAAATGGAACAACAAATCGATGTTTCTCTCTCTCTCTCTCTCTCTCCCGCCCCCACTTTCTATTCTCCCTAAAGTTAATTTTTTTAAAAAGTTTTCAAACATATACAAAATTACAGAGATAATAAGTTCGCCTCAACCCATGCCCTAATTTCAGTGACAATAACATTTCACCCAACTTGCTTCACCTGGCTTCTGTTGTTCTCGCTCTTATTGCCACTAGGATATTTTGATGTGACTACAAGGCATTTTATTTGCAATGGGCCCCAAACTGGAAACAGCCCAAATGTCCATCCAAGGATGAATAGGATACAATGGAATAATACTCAGCAAAGAAAAGGAATGAATTATTAATATACACTCCAGCGTGACGAATCTCAACGTAACTATTCTGAATGAAAGAAGGAAAACCGAGGGGGGCGGGAGAGATAAAGAGCACTGGTCCCATTTATAGAGCAATCTAGAAAATGCACATGAATCTATTGCAACAGAAAGCAGGTCAGTGGTTGCTTGAAGGAGGAGGAAGAAGAGGAGGAGGGAGGGACTGAGAGGAGGAGACCTGGGTGTGCTGGGTGCTGGTTATCCTGATTGTGATGGCAGCTTCCCAGGTGTGCCGTACACACGTCGAACTGTTTACCTGCCTGCTTTCCATGTGCGTGCACTGTCGGCCAGTTAACCCTCCACAAAGCGGTTTTAGAAAATTACAACTCTGCCGAAGGGATTAACCACAACCCCGTGTCACCTAGGCGTTCTTTGATGAGTTCTTTTTTCTTCTTCCCAAATGAACTAAATAAAGATACTTTTTGAGCGATTTAAGTGCCGGTAATTTGCCCCCTGTGGCTGCTAGGTGAAAGAGCGTAGAAGGCAGCAGGGGCCATCATTAGGGAAAGGGAAGGGGTTTCCATGGACATGGCTTCAGCTTTAGTCACTCCTTAACAAAGCAGGCCTTCTCGCCATGTCCCTTTCCCTCCGTGCCCAGAAAAAGCACAGGCCTGGCGATCGCGTCTGTAAGCAGCATCGAACGCGAGGGAACGGGGGCTCGCAGCCAGCACGCCGGATGGGACTTGCACGGTCTCGGCATTCAGCTGTCTCACTGTTTGCAGGAGGCTCCCGATTCTTCCCGGGTCCCCATGCCGGCGAGTGTAGCTACCGCCCATGTGACTCCTCACCTTTTCTCTCGGCTCCTTGGCAAGCTCGCCACTGGGCTCCGGGCACCTCTCATACTTGACATCGCTGCTTGAAGCTGAACTCGAAAACCTGGGACAGAGATCCAGGTACAGAGAGATCCGGGTTACCTGGCTGGGCCAGCAGCCACGACTCGCCCCTCCTCCATCCCACACGCCACAACCCGCCCAGGGACCCAGCGTGGAATCGGAGGTCATCAAAGCAACAGCGCCCGATGTGCTCTGAGAAAAGAAATTTCTCTTTCTGGTCACCAGAGCAACAGAAAAGGGCCCCCCAGCAGGGACGGCCTACCTTAGACACAGCATCATGGGGGGACCGGGAGCCCCAGAGGTCCCAGGAGCCCCAGGCTGGGGGGGAGAGATCTGGGTGCTAATGCCAGCTCTACCAGCTTCCCAGCAGCGTGGGAGCCTGGGTCAGGCTTGTGACCTCGCCTGAGCCTCTGTCTCTTCATCTATAAAATGGGGGTAATTAACACCTCCCCATCGCCTTTTGTAGGGCGGAGAAGAGGCTGCCCAGAGCCCTAATAGCTACCTGAGGGCGTTCAGGGAAGACCTGGGATGCAGCAGGGAGGAATAATTAATGGTTGTTAGCAACCTCAGGCACAACAGCGGCCCCACTGCACACCGGTCACGGGACTGGGCCGGGGGAATGTGTGGGGGCACGGGCCTGTCTTTGCCTCTCCGGGTGACGGTGGCCAAGTTACTGTCCCTCTCTGGGCCTGTTTCCCCACTTGTGAAGGGGAAGAGGGAGAAAGGGGAGCTCTGAGCTAGAATTTTATCATCTCTGAAAAGTTCCTTAGAGTGGGATGCCTACAGATTAGTTTAGGGTGGGGGGGGGAAGGGTGGGCTACAGAGGAAAGAAAGGAACTCTGAAACCTGACCCACACTTGGAGCCTCCGTTTACCCATCTGTCCAATGGGAATAATCCAAGGCACTGCAGGGAGAGGAGGCGTGTGAGGTCCCTGACATCGGTGGCCCTTTCTCTGTTATCTGAACTCAGGGGTTCTCAGGCCACACAGGAGAATCACCCAGAGCTTTAAAAACAATCAAGCAAGGAGCCCCTCGCCCGGCAAACTGCGGCTCTCGAGCCACATGTGGCTTTTTGGCCCCTTGAGTGTGGCTCTTCCA
Organism: Pipistrellus nathusii; assembly: GCA_963693515.1. Lineage (NCBI taxonomy): Eukaryota > Metazoa > Chordata > Mammalia > Chiroptera > Vespertilionidae > Pipistrellus > Pipistrellus nathusii. The sequence goes on from OY882876.1 coordinate 5,436,995, forward strand.
CAAAATGCCACGGCCTGCGCGAGTCTATGTTGAAGAAGTGGCGTTGGAAGAAGTTTAAGTTTAAAAAATGTGGCTCTCCAAAGAAATGTCAATCGTTGTTCTGTTGCTATTTGGCTCTGTGGACGGATGTAATAAGTTTGCCGACCCAGGCCCTAGACCAACCGAATCAGAATCTCCGGAGGTGGGACCCAGGCACTGGTACTTTTTCTCGATGATTCTGAATGCTGAGGGCACCGGTCTAATTCCGGCCCAGCTGGCTGCCCTAGTTCCCAGGGCTGGGAGGGCAGTCTGCCCAGAGGTCCTGCCCCCTGGAGGCTCCATCCCGACAGAGCACGTCAGTGGCATGCATGTCATTACTGAGCTAGTGGACACGCCCCGCGGCATCTCCCTGTAGTAACCCAGAGCCATTTGTGGGAAAACAAAGGCACAAGAGATATCAGAGGCTGGGCGAACCTAGAAAAGGACGACTGACAGGGTTAGTGCTATCACTTAAAGCTACAACGCCCTGAAGGCTTCCCATGGGCAGAATGATTCCCAGGATTAAGTCGGTCTTAGAAAAAAAAGAAAAAAAAGAAGAAAAAAAAAGCCGAAACTGGTTTGGCTCAGTGGATAGAGCATCAGCTTGCAGACTGGAGGGTCCAGGGTTCGATTCTGATCAAGGGCATGTACCTTGGTTGCGGACACATCCCCAGTGGGGGGTGTGCAGGAGGCAGCTGATCAATGTTTCCAACTCTCTCTCTCCCTTCCTCTGTGTAAAAAAATCAATAAAATATATATTTTTTTTAAAAAAATAGAAAAGCCGAAGCTGGCTTGGCTCAGTGGAAGAGCGTCGGCCTGGGGACTGAAGGGTCCCGGGTTCGATTCCGGTCAAGGGCATGTACATTGGTTGCGGGCACATCCCCAGTGGGGGGTGTGCAGGAGGCAGCTGGTCGATGTTTCTCTCTCATCGACGTTTCTAACTCTCTATCCCTCTCAATTCCTCTCTGTGTAAAATCAATAAAATATATTTTTTTAAAAAATAGAAAGGTCTTAGTGTCATTAGATGAAGAAACCGAGGTTCAAGTTATCTTGACCCATCTGGCTTTATTTTGCCGTGGGGTGGGGGGTTTTGGCCACATATGAGGTGACCGCAGACTTTAGGAGAAGAAAGCTTAGCTATGGAGACAGGCGGAGCTGGAATACATCCACTTCCTCACGGCACTCTACCTTTCCCACCCTGATCTGTGAAATGGGCACACTGTCTCCCGCGTGCAAAGAAGAGACAAGAAAACCCGGCCCCTGGTCCCCCTGCTGGCAGCTCATCTGAGAAATGGCAGCTAGTGCCCTCGTGAGGCTGCAGGTGGAGCCAGAGAGGCGGTGGGGAGGTGCCTCATCCCGAGAGGGGAGGGAGGACTGGTGGGCGGGCGGTTTGAGGTAACAGAGTGAACCCCAGGAGACATTCCCACTCACAGTTTGGTCAAATCCACCGACTGTGGCCGAGCCTGGAACGCCCTCCTCCTGACCTCCGGCTTGACCTGGGAGCTCTCGGCGGTCCAGCCTCGGATCCGATCCCGGACGCTCAGCCCCGCTTTCTCGGGCTCCGGAGCAGCCGAGGGGGGCTCGGGGGCGGCCGGTGGGGGGGGCTCAGACCCCGCTGCCAAGGCCGAGGCGGCGCCCTCCTCCTCGAACAGGCTGCGGCGCTTCTTGACGCTGCCCCTGGAGACCCACTCCCCCGGGGCCCGGGCCTCCCCGTCGGACGCCGCGCTCCTGCCCTCCGCCGCTTCTCGGCCTCCGCCGCCCGGCCTGGGCGAAGGGGACTCGGGAGCCTTCTCTGGCTCTGCCTCCAGCCTGGCTCTCTCTCCCTCGGGCTTCCGGCCGTCGGTGGGGGGGACCCTGGCTGAGCCCCCCGCGGTTCTGAGGCCGCCCAGCTCCGCCTGCTTGGAGAGCCACTTCTCCCTCCGTGCGTGGATCTTCTGGGTCACCTCCAGGAAGTCGGAGTCTGCGTCAGCGGGGGGCGCCTCTGCTTTGACCAGGCTCTCCCCGTCCACGGGGGACCTCGGGGGGGGCCTCTCGGGCCCCCGGCGCTGGCCGGGGGGGCCTGCGGCGGCCTCGCCCGCGGCCTTCCTCAGCAGGGCCTCTCTGCTCTCGGCCGTGAGGTCCATGGACACGGGTCGGGGCCTCTTCACCCACGTCTTCTCGGGCGGGGCGGGGGGCGCTTTCCCCCCCGCGGCCGCCCCGCCGGGGCCCAGCCGCTGAGGGTGGATGGCGTCGGTGAAAATAGCTGACACGGGCCTTCTCTTGGGGAGAGGCCGGGGCTCCAGCGCGGCGGGGCTGCCCGCGCCCTCCCCGCCGCTGGCCTTGGACGGGGGCTCACCGGGGCCTGCGTCCTCTCCGGGGGCGGCCGGCCTGCTGTCCTGGGTCCCCCCGGGCCTCCGGGCAGGCAGGGCGGGCTTGGCGGCCACTTCAGGCCTCGGGCCCGAGGGGGAGTCCTGAGACACGCCGGCCCCCTCCCTGAGCCCCTTCCCCAGGGCAGGGCCGGCTTTGGTGGTTTCAAAGAGGATCAGGGTGCTGGGCCGAAGGCACGGGGCCTTGGGGTACATGGACGAGCCTCTCCGGGGGCCCCCGTCGCCTGCCTCCTGCCCCCCCAGGCCGGGCATCTTCTCGCCCGGGGCCCTGGCCGCCGCGGCCGCCTGGGGGGATCCCCCGGAGGGAGAGGGCCTGGCGGGGCCGGGCCCCGGGGACTTCCCGGCCGGGGCCTTCTCCCTGGAGAAGGGCTTGGGGGCGGCGAGTGCGGTCCCAAAGGGGAACAAGCGTGTGTGGCTCCGGAGGGGGCTCGCCGAGGGGGCCGCGGACGTGTCGCCCGCCTGGCGGAAGCAGGTCCGCGTCAGGGTCTCCTTGGCGATGTCACCGAGGCTTGGCACTCCAGGCAGGGTCGTGATGGAGCCCACCTCCACCCGCGTCACCATGGTTACGGTTGGGGATCCATGGGGCTTCCAAACATCCGAAATGGAGAAGCCACTGCTGCAAAAAATAAAATAAAAAATTGGGGGGGGGGGTTAAAATTCAGCCGGAGCCCGAGTTCTGGACAACAACTTGCCGCTGACTTCGCCGGCCCAGTCCCTCCCCTCCATCCCTCGGAACTCTGGCGGTTTCTGAAGCTCCTTCCAGATCAAAGGGCAGGGGGAAGGCGCCGCCAACATTCTCCAGGACTCTCCCTCCTGACTCAGCTCAAGTCGAGGTGACCAGGACTTATCTCTGCCGTGCAGATTAGGAAATGGGCTCGGAGAGGCCCAGCGTCCGGCCTGAAGTCGCTCAGGAAGCCAGAAGCGGGGCCGGGATGCGACACGCACTCTGCAAGTTCCCGCATCGGCCCCGAGTTCCCGGTCTCCTGTCACCGTTTTCCCACTCCAGAGCCTGCCCGCTGGCCTCAGGCAATCGGCGGAACCCCTCAGGAGCCTGTGCGGGGGGCCACGCTCAGAGAGGGTGAGCGACCAGCCCCGGCTCACACAGTTGCCCAAAGCCAGAGCCCCTGAGGTCACAGAGCGGGTGAATGGCCCACAGAACCCAAGCCGCAGCCCCCAGCCTCACCGGCCGGCCTGGCCTTTTTCTCCCCCCCCCTCCCTTCCAGATGCCTTCCGTCCGAAAAGCCACCTTGACTTGCCACTCACCGACGGCGGTCATTTGCCTTTGGGTTCCTTTCTACCGGATGCCTACTTCTCACTGGCTGTCTTCAAAGTCTCAGCGAGAGCAACAGCTGATGGTGAGGGCAGACATGCCACGACCGAGAAATCTTACCCTCCTCGCCACCCTGCGAGGTGGGTGCGGTGATGACCCAGCCTCCTTTGTGGCTCGGACAGAGCCCCTTGTCCACCCAGCTATGTATGACCTGCTCTCCCCAAGCCTGAGTCCTCTGCTCTCCTTAATCCCCCGACAGCCCCAAGGGCCGGGCAGGGTCGCTATCTCCACGACAGAGATAAAGGCCAAGGGCCCAGAGAGGTCGCCTGACCGGCCTACATCACACAGCTAGAACCCAATGGCCTCGGACCCTCGATCCATTCAACGCTGCCTTTTTAAAAAATGATGCTGTGTTCCTTTCTGGTCTTAAAAAGCGCCAGAGGAGTCACCGTTCTTGATTCCCACCCCTCCCACCCTGTCCCCACCGTCAGTCACACCAGTGTGCCCATTCCCCTAAAAAGCTGCCCCCAGCCTGCCCCCACCTGGATGGACCAACACGGGAGGGTGTTTCCGTTCGATGCCAGCCTCCCGCTCCCCGCCCGAGGCCCCGCACGGCTGCCCGGCTCTGACGCACACGCTCAGCACCCGCAGGAGAGAAAGGCGGACAGATTTTGATATTTTCTCTTCCTTGCACGCGCGATGGTGCTAACAGATTCCTTCTCCCCGAACCAGAGAAAGCTGTCTAGACACGTCAGAAGCAGAAGGAGAGGGGCAGAGATGGAGAAGGAGGGAATCTGGCAGAGGGAGAATGCTACCTGCAGTGACACCCACCTTCGGAGCCAGCCCCCGTGACCTCTGGCAGCCCTGCTCAGGGTCACGGACACAGCCTGAACACGAGACGACTAACAGGACTCCGAGGAGGACAGAGAGAAAATTCCCAGGCACCCTCGCAGGCACCCTCCACCCCCTGGACACTCCAGCCCCCACTTACCGGAGCCGGCAGGCCCTGGCAGGGGATGTGTGGCTGCCAGAGAAAGCCAGTGGTGTCACATCTCATCGCCAGCAGGGCTGTCCCCGCCCTCCCATGGCAGGAGTCGGGGGTGGAGGCGGGGGGGGGGGGGGGGCGTTCAGGAGGAGAAGAGGAAAGACTGAGTCTCCGCAGGACTGGGGAGACAGGGATGGCAGCCCCGGTTCCAGCGATCTGGGCACAGACGGAACAGAAGCTCTGGAGCGCCAACTGCGTCCGCTGGCATCTCCCCCAGCCTGTCAGACTCACGCTCCTCCCGGCTTTTCGATATCTCAGCCTTACATATACATGCGCACACACAAGGGCCGAGTCCACAGTAGGTGCTCAGTAAAAACCGCCCCCCCCCCCCCGTTCCTCGGATATGTGTTTATTGAGCACCTACTGTGTGCACGGAGGCTAATAGGAAATGTCCCCTGCTTTCAGGGAACTCACAGTCTCGGGTGGGGAAACACACACAAGCAATGGGCCATAAGCATCCGTCACGGTCCATAAAGGGATACCTGGGAGCACAGGGCGAGGAGGAGGAACCGCCTAGAACTGGCGGTGGCGGTTCTGGAAGGCTTCCTGGCTTAGGGGAGACGACTCCCAAACACTCAGGTGCTGGCTGACTTGGGAGCTGCCTCTCCCCTTTCTCCTGCTCCAGGAGGGTTTGCACGTTGCATCTCTCGGTGGTTCTCAAATGCTGCCTCAGGGCCTTTGCACATGCTGTGCCTGCTCTCTAAAAAGACCCCTCTTGCGCAGACACAGGTCCACCCCTAAGATCACAGCTCAGGCATCCCTGTCCCTCTCCAGCCTGGTACAATCTCCCTCTTACAGGTCCACGGAGCCCCACAGATAATCGGCAGGCTTCATCACAGCTACACAGTTACACTTAATAGTGCATTAGTTCCCGGGTAAGCCCCCAGAGGGCGCCCTGAGTCCCCAGTAATCAGCCCAGTGGCCTGGCATATCATACCACCAATTACCTAATTACTGAGGGTTGGGGAGAGAGAAAAACATCGATGTGAGAGGGACACATCCACTGGCTGCCTCCTGCAGCACACCCCCTACCTACCAAGGGATCGAGCCTGCAGTCTGTCGGTGCACAGAACGACACCCAATCCACTGAGCCACACAGGCCAGGGCGAGCCATCTCTTTTTTAATCATCGTGGCCCTGGAGGACAGACCGGGAGCAAGGCTGACCTGGGAGGTCAGGAAGCGACACTAGACCAGGAGACGGAGGGTGTCAGTCAGGCCTCAGGCAGATCTGGAGCAGGGGGTGGTGATGGATGCATATGTCTTTGCGTTTGCTAAACCTGCCAAGTCCACAGGCTTTGGTTTCACTGAACTGATTTGCAAAATTTAAAATTCCATTTCCTATGATTTCACGCGGTGAAAACCATTTTTTTTTTTTTTTTCCCTTCTGGGAATTGAGTCACCAAGTCCAATAGCGGCTGAAATTAGGCAGGTGTCTCTCAAGAGCATTCATTTATTCATTCGTCCATCCTTCTGACCTTCCTGCCACAAAGCGGGCCCTGGGCTCGGGGCTGGGGGTGCAGCCACGGAGCCCAAAGTCTCCGGGGAAATCCGAGAGAACGGCGCCGGGAGGCGGCCAGAGAAGCGCTTCCATTCAAACGCCAACCGTTTGGCAGCTTTTCCGCTCGGATTCGGAGGCGTTGATTCATTCTAACAGCTGTTGCCAGTTCTTCATAATTATACCCTCAGACCCGATCTGGGAGCTCACCAGCCATTCACTCAGCCATCTCTGGGTGCCGTGCTCTGGGAATGCCACCATCTGGTGAGGGGTGCGAGCCAGTCCTGACACCCTGCGGCGTCTTCCGGAATGTGGCCTGGCCTCCCCAAGTCTGCGTCTGTGTGGGGCGCCGTGCAAAGGGCCGCGTGCATGCCCGGGGCCTCCCAGAAGAGCCAGGATGCAGAAAATGCGTGTGGTTCCTCCATCCACAGGCCCCAGAGGGAAGCAGCCCCATGCCTCACGCCACTGGGACGCAGGCATCCTCTTCTCCTTCCCCATGGCGTTCACCCACTGAGCACCCACTGCGGACTGAGTTCTGGGGACACATATCCAGAAAGCCTTGTCCCTGGGGAGCTGATAGTCAAGAAAGGGGGAGCAGGCCCTGGCCAACCACACACCAAGGGTGCAGGTTTGATTCCCCAATCAGGGCACATATTAAGAAGTAACCAGCGGTTTGGCTCCGTGGATAGAGCGTCAGCCTGCGGACTGAAAGGTCCCAGGTTCGATTCCAGTCAAGGGCATGTACCTTACCTTGGTTGCAGGCACATCCCCAGTAGGGGGTGTGCAAGAGGCAGCTGATGGCTGATTCTCTCATCGATGTTTCTAACTCTCTGTCCCTCTCTCTTCCTCTCTGTAAAGAATCAATAAAATATATTTTTTTTAAAAAAGAAGCAACCAATGAATGCACAGCTAAGTAGAACAACAAATCCTCTCTCTCTCTCTCTCTCTCTCTCTCTCTCTCTCTCTCTATCTATCTATCTATCTTTCATCAATAATTAAACAAAATTTGTCTAAAAGAAGAGGGGAACAGAGAATGAACATAATAAGCAAGATGCACAGAATGGTAGATAAATGACAACGAAGGAGAGAGTGGCCAGGGAAAACTTCACGGAGAAGAGACATTTATAAAGTCCGCCTTCCCCGCTGACATGCCTCCCATCTACCCTCCCAGCAGCAGCCAGAATGGGTCTGAGAGGTGAGCACCACCACCTCACTCCCCTGCGCCAAGCCCACCCGGTCTCCCCACCGAGCTCTGGACAAAGATCAAACTCCTTCCCTGCGGCCCGGCAGGATCTGGCTCCTCGTCATCTCACCAGCTTCAGTCTAATGATCGACACCTCCCACCCATCCGTCTGTCTATCCGTCTGTCTGTCTCTCACATGCACACACATTCTTACTTCACCACAATGAACCCCAGACAGGTCACAGGACACGCTGTGCTTTCCTCCCTGTCAAGCCTCCACACTGCCATTTCCAATAACCTGGCTGATCTCTAGCCATCCCTTCGATTTTCAGCTCCAAGCTGCCACCTCCTCCTCCGGGAAGCCCTCCCTGATGCCCCAGGGCAGGTTCAGGTGAACTCCAGGGAGCCTGGCATCAAACTCCTGGTACTTCTCCCTCGCCCGGCACTGAGGTCACACCCCTGGTAACTGCCTCTGTTTCCCCCCCTGGACTGGGAGCTCCTGGCCAGGAGGGACCTGGGTCCAGTTCACCGCTGTATTTCCAGGCTCTGACCACCACACCGGACATAAAAATCAGTGTGCAAAAGAAATACATGAAGGGAGAGCATCCTTGAGAGAGGGAAATAATAACGTCCAGTGCAGGCATGGGTGTGGAGAAACAGATATGCTTGCCTGCTCATCTGCTCCCGGGGCCAACGTAAGTCATAAAAGCAATTTGGCGATATTCCCTTCCAACTAATATTTTCTGAGTCGGGCACCATACCAAAGGACTCTGTGCACGTTCTGCCTTCTCCCGTTTAACAACCTTGTGCCTTTCAAATTGTCACCGTTCTACAGATGAGGAAAAACGCAGTTCAGAACATGAGCCAGATCCCACGCTGTTCGTAAAAAGCACAGCCAGCGTTCAATACTCCGGACTCCTATCAGTTGGTTTTCCCCCAATCTACCCCACACCCAAACTGCTTCCCCGCCCCCCCCCCCCCACTTCCTTTTCTCTCCCCTGGACCAGGTACAGCTGCTGGTCCGCAGCAGGAAGAACATTACAACTTATCTTTGCGCCTCTGCCTAAACATCCGCCTTTTCAGTGCTCCCGGGCCGGTTCCTTCCTGCTATTTGTGCTATTTCTGAACTGGCTGAAGCACTCCCTGAAACCATTCATTAAGCTGTCCTTTGTTTGTTTGTTTTTCGCCTAGAATCAGGGAGGGGCAAACTGTAGTCTGCCGGCCAGCCACATCCGGCCCGCTGCCTGCTTTTGTAAATAAAGTTTTATTGGAACACAGCCCATTTACTTACATACGTGATCTACCAGCTTCTTCCTAGGTCTGAAGACAGAGTGAGTAGTTGCCTCAGAAAGCCTACAGTCCTCACTGGTAGGCCCGTGGGCAGACAGGGTCTGGGGACAGGTCTCCTAGATTGTGGAAAACTCAGTCCCCTGAGAAACTGGACAAGGATGTGACATTTCCCTGTATTTATTTGTTTGTTTTTAAAAACATCACCAAAGATATTTAGTCCGTTGATGTTTAGAAAGAGAGTGGAAAGGAGGGAGGAGGAAGAGAAAGAGGGAGGGAGGAGAGAGAGGGAGAGAGAGAGAGGGAGAGAGAGAGAGACGTCAACTGATTGCCTCCCACACCTGCCCTGAGGGGCTTGAACCTGCAGCCTAAGTACTAGCCCTTGACCAGTAGTTGAACCCTGGACCCTTAGGTCTGCCGGCTGATGCTCTAACCCAGTGGTTGGAAAACTCATTAGTCAACAGAGTGGCAAACCGTGGCTCTCGAGCCGAAGTTTGCCGACCACTGCTCTAACCATTTAAGAACACCGGCCCGGGTGATATTCCCCTCCTTCAACCATCCCAAGCTCTCTCACCGCTCAGGCCGTGGCCCAGCCCTCCACCGGATCTCCTCGGGTGTGCCACCCGCTAACCGCAGGAAATTAAAAAGTGCACGCGAGCAAACGTGTTTGGCACAGCCCAAGACCTGGTGTTCCAAAGCCCATCGACGCGTGCGTTTCCAGTGTAAACGGGAACTTTTGGGTCAAAAGAAAAATGAGATCAGATCGGGCATGTCCTTCAGAAACTTGCCTTTTTGTTGTTGTTGTTGAATGTCAAAATTGGTCCTGGACATCTTTCCAAATCCCGAGCTGCACGACCCACACCGTGGCTTCCGGTGCTTAGATGGACCACCCCCACTCCTGGATCGCCAGGCTGTCTCCCACCCCTGACCATGAAAGCCTGCCATGGACACCCACAGGCACTAAAGGGTTGCCTAGAACTGGGCAGGCTGGTTCGAGGGGTGCACAGCTTTTTTTTTTTTTTTTTTTTTTTAATATATATATTTTATTGATTTTTTACAGAGAGGAAGAGAGAGGGATAGAGAGTTAGAAACATCGACGAGAGAGAATCATCCATCAACTGCTTCTTGCACACCTCCTACTGGGGATGTGCCCGCAACCAAGGTGCATGCCCTTGACCGGAATCAAACCCGGGACCCTTCAGTCCGCAGGCCGACGCTCTATCCACTGAGCCAAACCAGTTTCAGCTGCACAGCTTTTTTAGAGCTTTTGAGAGATGCAGAATAGATCTGCACACCTAAGGGAAAAACATCCCCTGCTGACTTCATTCAAAGCTTGAAGGTCATGCCGAAACCGGTTTGGCTCAGTGGATAGAGCGTCGGTCTGCGGACTGAAGGGTCCCGGGTTCGATTCCGGTCAGGGGCATGTACATTGGTTGCGGGCACATCCCCAGTGGGGGGTGTGCAGGAGGCAGCTGGTCGATGTTTCTCTCTCATCGACCTTTCTAACTCTCTATCTCTCCCTTCCTCTCTGTAAAAAAAAAAAAAAAAAAATCAATAAAATATATTTTAAAAAAAAGATTAGGGTTCTCAGCCTCTCCCTGACCCAGTAAAGATGTCTAACGAGCCATCAGCCAGGGCCCCGGCTGGCCATGCCCCCACTGGGAACATGACTGGTTCTTGTTTATGGCAGAAGCATCACACGCTTGATTGTCAGGGCGATGAGAGCTGCTCACAGAGAGTCTGGGTCAGGCCCGGAGGCCGTGTCCAGCCTGGCCGTGGCCGTGGACAAGGGGCCGGGAGGGAAGACCCGACTGGGAACAGCAGAGGAAGTTCAGTCTCAAAGCTCAATTCAGCGCCGAGCAGCACAATGGCAGATTCAGAAAAGTGGGAGACAACGCGCTCGCTCTTTAGGGAGCCTGAGGAGTGCATGTTGCATTTCAGAAGAGAGAGAGAGAGAGAGAGAGAGAGAGAGAGAGAGAGAGAGAGAGAGAGAGAGAGAGAGAGAGAGAGAGAGAGAGAGAGAGAGGAGAGAGAAATCCGCTCCCTCAAAGTACAAATAGATTTCTGAAGGAACGTGCTTCCTTTGGCCCGAAAGCTGGCTTATGTGAAAAGCTCAGACTCTGGGAAGGTCTGGTCAGGATGCTCTCCACTCTAAAATAAGTGGCTGCCGTTGTCCGCTGCCTGGGACAAGGTCAAGACCGCCCCCAAAACAAGTCAACCTGCTTTGCACCGCTGGTCCTGCCTCCACACCCGCATTCCCTAAGCGTTCCAGGACTCGAGTGTCTTTTTCACTTATTCCTTGTCCACAAGAGCCCTTTATCTGTAGCACAATTTTCATGTGCCCCCCTGACAGCGCCCCCCGAGTTCCCGGTCTCCTGTCACCGTTTTCCCACTCCAGAGCCTGCCCGCTGGCCTCAGGCACCCCGGCGGAACCCCTCCCGAGCCTGTGCAGGGCGCCACGCTCAGAGAGGGTGAGCAACCAGCCCCGGCTCACACAGTTGCCCAAAGCCAGCGCCCCGGAGGTCACAGAGGGCGTGAATGGCCCACAGAACCCAAGCCGCAGCCCCCAGCCCCACCGGCCTGGCCTTTGTTCCCCCCCCCCTTCCCGATGCTTTCTGTCCAAAAAGCCACCTTGACAGGTGACACGGCCTCTCCTGGCTGTGCCCCCCCCCCCTTCCCGATGCTTTCTGTCCAAAAAGCCACCTTGACAGGTGACACGGCCTCTCCTGGCTGTGCCTCCCACGCCCTTCACGAAACCCGTTCCTCCTGGACCAGCTTCCAGCACCTCGTAAACTCATCAGGGCCTGGCCTGGCAGCCTCAGGGCATGACAGACAGGCCCTGCTCTTGGCACAGAACCCAGGGGCCTCTGCTGGGGATATGTGCCCGGCCCCACTGAGATGATCCAAGTCTATTCAATTGCTTTGTCTTCCCACCTATGAAGTGAGGGGCCCTCAGAAAGCCTGGTATTAATAATTACCATCATCAGATCACTAGCTGAGCCCTGATTTTGTGCCAAACAGCACATTAAATGGGTTTCCCCCATTCTATCCACCCTCTGCGGTGGGTCATAGGATTAGACACACCTGATGGATGCAGGTGAGGCCTGGGGAGGTTTAGCAATTTGCCCAAAGGGTGGAGCCGCACTCCCCATCCCACCCTATTCATCCTGGCATCATCAAGAGTTGCTGTGTTTGCTGAAGCCGGTTTGGCTCAGCGGTAGAGCGTCGGCCTGCGGACTGAAAGGTCCCAGGTTCAATTCCGGTCAAGGGCATGTACATTGGTTGCGGGCACATCCCCGGTAGGGGGTGTGCAAGAGGCAGCTGGTTGATGTTTCTCTCTCATCGATGTTTCTAGCTCTCTATCTCTTTCCCTTCCTCTCTGTAAAAAATCAATAAAATATATATTTTTTTTAAAAAGAGTTGCTATGCTAACCAAAACCGATTTGGCTCAGTGGATAGAGCATCAGCCTGCAGGCTGAAGGGTCCCGGGTTCGATTCCGGTCAGGGGCATGAACCTTGGTTGTGGGCACATCCCTAGGAGGGGGTGTGCAGGAGGCAGCTGATGGATGTTTCTCTCTATCTCTCTCCCTTCCTCTCTGTAAAATATCAATAAAATATATATATATTTTTAAAAAAGAATCAACGTTTAAAAAAAAAAAAGTTACTGTGTTATCCGTTGCTACCATGGACTGGGGACTATGCAGAGCGCTCCACCTTTAATTAAGTCAACTTAATTTAATTCAGTTCATTGAAGGGATTACACTTTCTTCCAATCTGTTCAACAAATGACTTTCTGGGGTTGAGAATAGTATTCTCCCCATTTTAGAGGTTGGTAAACTGAGATTTCAGGAGGCAAAGATTGAACTGAACCATACGTTATTTACCCGCTGGAAGGAGTCATGACTTATAACGTTACTAGAACAGTTTATTTAGACCCCTGTGTCCCTCCGCCTTAAACACAGGTGGCAGAGGAGCGGCTTTGGGTAATGAAAGGTTCTGCTGCATGGCGGCTCCGGGAAGGAAGGCACGCGTCCACTCAGGGCACAGAGCATCGTGGTTTAGACTGAGGACTGCCGCATGTCCCCGTGGTGACCCTCGCCCCCTCGGCCCCAGGTCCATCACCATTACCAACTGGAACACAGGGGGCTGACCTATCTCTACCTCCAAGGCCGGAATTCTGTGATACATACAAGAGGACACCAAGGATCAATTCCCAAGGTTATAAGGCATTCTCCTAGGATTCGCTGGGGGACACACACTGAGTGGCCAAATTATGATGATCTCTGAATGCATAATGATCTGGCCACTCAGAGTGTGTGTGTGTGTGTGTGTGTGTGTGTGTGTGTGTAAATAATATATTAGAGGTGTGGTGCATGAATTCATACATGTGGGATCCAGCCAGCCTGGCCACGGGAAGGGAACATGGGCGGTTGGCCAGCCTGCCTGCTGGTCGAACTTCTGGTTGAGGGGACAATTTGCATATTAGCCTTTTATTATATAGGATATACACAGTGGCCAGATTATTATGTATTCAGATATCATAATAATCTGGCCATTCAGTGTATAATGAGTTACAATGAGTACAATCAATATTTTACCCTCTTTTAAAAATATATTTTATTGATTTTTTTACAGAGAGGAAGGGAGAGGGATTGATAGTTAGAAACATTGATGGGAGAGAAACATTGATCAGCTGCCTCCTGCACACTCCCCACTGGGGATGTGCCCGCAACCAAGGTACATGCCCTTGACCGGAATCGAACCTGGGACTCTTGAGTCTGCAGGCCGACGTTCTATCCACCGAGCCAAAGCAATTAGGGCTCAAGCAATTTTTTTATATGTAACATGTATGCACATTACTATGTGCATTTATATATATATGTATAGGTATTATTAAATACTTTCCATGTCTTGTATATTTTATATAATCCATGTAACACAATGCTGGCCATTCTATACTTATTTATATATTTGTTTACATGATATCAACATAGTATATACTTATTTATATGAAGTGAAGATTGTTTTTGCTCAAGGATTTTATCAATACCGGTTCTCCCAGCTACAGGAATCCTGAGCCGGCTGCCACCACCACCACACGGCACCCTCGGAAAGCTACCGGCCACTCCGCGGGCCCAGCTCAGAGAAAGGCCGGACCGGCCTGGCCAGTCAGTCCAGTCCGGGCCTCATGGGCTAGCCCTCTTTAAAACAGGACGTGCCCTGGAGGGATGCTGAGCGATCATGACCCGCACCCACTCCTATTCTATCTGCCGCTCACATCTCTCCCGGCCCCCACTTCTCCGCACCCGCTCCCTGGGGCCAGCCCAGAGGCCCCCAGCAGCCTGCTCCCTGGTTTCCTCCACACACAGAGCAGATTCCATAGAAGGCCCATCCCAAGCTCTGGGGCTGGGGGACGCAACCTCAGACAGCAAACCAAGACTACCTGCCTGGACCCCGGGTGGATGCACCGGCTTCGAAACCAAAGCCTAAAATAAATGACAACATACTCCTGAAACCAACACAAATAATGAACGCAAACTGTAATTGAAAAATAAACTTTAAAAAAATAGCCTAGCCGGCATGGCTCAGTGGTTGATGTCGACCTATGAACCAGGAGGTTACGGTGCGATTCCCAATCAGAGCACAAGGTGGGGCGTGCAAGAGGCAGCCAATCAATGATTCTCTCTCATCACTGTTTCTATCTCTCTCTCTCACACACACACACATGAATAAAGCAACTTGGTGAACATACCAAAAAAGGTCATTTCTATTAAAAAACAAAAATAAAGTGAGTGATAGTGACAGTGATGGACTCAGGACCAGCCAGGAGCCCAGCCCACAGGAAGGCAATGTCCACTAGGGGGTATGCATGCTGTTCCCCTCCGTTTCAAATCCTTTCGCTTTTATCTCTAAAAGACACGCAGAGGGACCCCCATGGAACCATCCCTGCTTTTTGGCCACTGGCACTGACGCTCTGAAAGGTCCCTCTGAGTCCAGAGAGGCCTCCACGGAGACATCCTGCCAGAAATGCCAGCCGGGCAAACATGGGGTCACTCCCCCTGAGTCACCGTGAGCCCCTCCCCTGCAGGCCGCTCACCCAGCTGGGTCACAGAAAACACTACACAATCTCCCAAATGCAGATAAACACCGCCTGCCCTCCGTCCTCCCAGACCCTCATTTTGCCCAACATAATCACCAGTTATTCCGAGCTCAAAGGACAGAGTGTCTGGGGGATAGCATGCAGGACTGGCAGCCAGGAGCCCCCGGTCCCCTGAACCTGCCCCTGTCACTCCGTATGACTGTGCAGAGCATGGATCTCCCGAGTCAACCAGCTGGGAGTCCAGTCCCACCTACAACTCTGCCAGCTGTGTGACCTGAGGCAGGTCACTCCGCCTCTCTGAGCCATGACTTCCCTGTCATGAGTATACAGTCACGTGCTTTTCTGAGGATTAAAGATTACATGGATGTGCCCTGGCCGCTTTGGCTCAGTGACCCGAGGACTGAAGGGTCGAGGGTTTGATTCACAGTCAACAGCAGGTACCTTGGCTGCAGTTTTCCCAGCCCTGGAAGGGGCACACGCAGGAGGCAACAGGTTGATGTGTCTCTCTCACATCAATGTTTC
The DNA here is from genome assembly GCA_963693515.1 of Pipistrellus nathusii. NCBI lineage: Eukaryota > Metazoa > Chordata > Mammalia > Chiroptera > Vespertilionidae > Pipistrellus > Pipistrellus nathusii. The sequence goes on from OY882876.1 coordinate 5,452,282, forward strand.
TCTCTCTCTCTCCCCCTCCTCCGTCCCTTCCATTTTCTCAAGAAATCAATGGAAAAAAATATCCTCAGGTGAGGATTAAAGGAAAAAAAAACTACACATACATGTGTGAAGTGCTTGCCACAATGCCTGTGGTCCCCACATGCATCGATCACTGTCCTCATCAGCAGTATTATTGATCATTTAGAGAGACCGGGGCGAGGGGGGAGCCTGTGGAATTAGACTGCCGGTGAGAGCCTGCACATGTGCAGGGGGAAGGAGTGAAACAGGAGGAGGGACAGGCTCCGCCTGGGATTCCCAAGACCATTAAGAGCTAAAGAGGCCTGGCCAGTGTAGACAGCAGACACTCGGCATACGGTGTGCGGGAGCTCTGCTCATCGTAAAATCCCTCCTCAGAATGGCGACCCGAAAGAACAGCCGCTCTGGGCTCAGAGCCCCTACTATGTGTAGGGCGGCAATTTCGTGCAAACGGCCCGGGATCTGGGGCAAATGCAGGAGCAGGGCGCTTCTCCCTGGTCACAGCCTCTGAGTTCGTTCACCTGAGCCACAGTAGCCCTCTGCCTGCAGGAGGCAGCAGAGCTCACCACCTGTTGGCCACCAGGGGCAGAGCCTGCCTGGGCACAGCGGGTGCTGGCTGAGCCTCGCCCAAACCCTCCCGGCACAGGTGCACCGCTCCCTCCTGCTGGTGGGACAGTTTGGAGGCTCCACCTCAGACGTAACCTGCTCACCAGCACACCCTGACGGTGCGCCAGTTAGTCAAGTCAACCACTGGTCCGGGCAACCTTGGCTCAGGCTCTGCCTCTGGGGGAGCCCAACCTGAGACACCCCCTTTCCTAGAACCCGTTCTCCCCTAGGGTGTGCTGACACAATGGGATGAGACACAACCCATTGTGAAATGGGTCCGTAATATGCTGACGACGATGACAAAGTGAGGTTCCCACGTTTGTGCTGGCTGAATTTTGAATTTTGTTGTTGTTGTTGTTGCTCTTTACCAATTCATTCAAAAGGTTGATTGACCCACTTATGCGTCTGCCCACATGTTTTATGATGGAAAGATTCCGATAACCCCAAAAAGTCAGGGGTCCCTGTGTGTACATAGAGTTTCGAGTCGGGGAGTGGGAAAGACGGGGAATGGATAAGGCAAGCGTGCCAGGACAAGACAGCAGCACATGGCAAGGCAGGTGAAGGGAACTGGCCGGTGATGAGAATCACGGGAGGGGCCCCACAGGCTGGGTAATCAAGGAAGGCTTCCTGGGGGAGGCGGTATTTCAGCTGCAAGACCTACAGGACCAGAGGGAGCCAGCCAGAGGAAGACCATTGAGGGCTAGTTGAGAAGAGAGCTCGGGGGACTGATGGGATGGCTCAGTGGAGTGCGGGAGGGGGCAGGGGCCAAGTCCGGAGAGGGGGTGCCGAGCAGATCCTACAGGGCTCCGAGGCCGCCTGTGACCCGGCAGCTGAGGCTCCCCCAGAATCACCTTCCTCTCCCGGTCTCCCTTGCATTCTGATCTGCTGCTCTGAGTGGGAGAGAGGGTGGAGTTACCGCCCGCCTGCCAGGAGCCTCACTGAGCCCCCAGTCCCAGGGGAGGCGTCTCACATGTCAGCACCCTCCATCCTGCGCGTCCAGGTGAGAATTGCTGGCTTCCAGATTGGGGGGGGGGGAGGAGAGGAGAAGGAGAGAGAGGGGGGCGGGAAGAGAGACACACACACACACACGGAGGGAGGTGCTTTGACATCAGCACCGGGGAAGTGGGCGTCTGAGCGGGAAGAGAGCTTCGGATAGGGGTTCATCGCCCTCAGACTCACGCGCCTCTCCCGCCTTTATGAGCTTCGGCAAGTTTCCTGTCTCCCTCGGCCTCTGCCTGCTCACCTGTCAAGTGGGTGAATAATCCCTTCTATTTCCAAAACCGGCAGAGGAGAGATTTGCTAAGAGCACGTGGTACGTGGAAAAGCCCCGGGGCACTGTTTATGAATCGATTCCACTGGTCTCCTGCTGGTCAGTGCACCAGGCACTGGCCTGGGAGCCGGGGCCGGCTGACTGGGGCAGGGGAGACATGCGACACTCACACACGTCAGCGATCACAAGCACGAGACCTTATGCACGTACAGTAGGCGTGTTCCCTCAGTCTGAGACCCTGTGCCCCACCCAAGCCCACAACCCATGGCTACAGCCTGAAGCCTGTAGGTCCAGGCTTCTGTCTCCTGGCCGAGACCCAGGCACGGCACCTTAGAGAACTCAGCTCTTGTCCTGACCAGTGTGGCTCAGTGGATAGAGCGTCGGCCTGTGGACTCAAGGGTCCCAGGTTCGATTCCGGTCAAGGGAACGTACCTTGGTTGCGGGCACATCTCTAGGAGGGGGTGTGCAGGAGGCAGCTGATGGATGTTTTTCTCTCATCGACGGTTTTAACTCTCTCTCTCTTCCTCTTTGTATAAAAGAAAAGAAATCATCTCTTGCCCGGTCAGTGTGCCTCAGTGGTTGAGTGTTGGCCCATGAACCAGGAGGTCATGGTTCAATTCCCGGTCAGGGTTGTGGGTTCGATCCCCAGTAGGGGGTGTACAGGAGGCAACCGATGAATTGTTTTTTCTCATCACTGATATTTTCATCCCTCTCTCCCTCTCCCTTCTTCTCTCTGAAATCAATAGAAACATATATATATATATATATATATATATATATATATATATATATATATAAATTTTTTTAAAAAGAATTCAGCACTTTAGGGGCAACTCAGTTCCAACAGGGTCCAAGACCAGCCGCCTACCCTCACCCCCTCTGACAACATCTCTGAACCTGAGAGCCAGCCTCTCGGGAGATTAGCTGCGGGCGCGGTCACTTATGCCAAGGGCGGTGTCCGTCCGCCCGGGCGTGAGTCATGTCCTGCCCGTGCTGCAGAGGACGGGAGGGGTCCACCAGACCCACATCCCAAAACGCCGAGGGGACGCGGCCGTGCCAAGAAGCGGACGGCAGAGAGCGGGGCGGGCGAGGGCGGACCGGACCAGCTCAGGTCCTGACCTCCTACAGCGGCGGAAATGACCCCGAACACGAGCTCGAAAATGAACCCGGGACAGAGGTGATCTCCTGGATTCTTCCCCATTACCCCGGCACCGCAGGTATTGTTCCCTTTCGCCCGTGAGAGAGGAGGAGACCGAGGTTGAAGGAGATGAACTGCCGTGGTCACTGCCAAGTCACTCATCTCGTCACGTTCCAGAGGCCAAAAGGCCAAACCACAGCCGGGCTGGCAGGAATGAAGAGAGGGGACGATCTTAAAGGCACAAGGAGGCAGGTCCCCCCTGAGTGCCGGGGGCTGCCCGGCCGGTAAGTGAACAAGGGGACGCCCATGGCCCCGGCTGGCATCTTCAGCTGTGGGTCCCGAGCCTCAGTTTCCCCAGCTGGACAAAAAGAGCCCGGCACGGTGCCTGGCACCCCCACCCACCCCAGCCCTTCCGGCCTCGGAGGAAAGACAGGCATCTAGGCTCACGGCCCGGGTCCGAGGCCAGCCCGCGTGAATCTGTCCACTCCACCCTTGGAGGCAGGGCCAGGCCAGGGACGCCCAGAGGTGGCCTGTTCACGCTGAGTCCGGTTAGAGGCGGAATATTCTACCACCCAGAGCCAATACCACAATGGAGGGCTGGGCTGGCATGTGCACACGGCCGGCACACGTGTGTGCGCGTACGTGTGCGTGTTTCTACACACATGCTCGGGCTCAGGGGTCAGATTTGCAGGGGGCTGGGTGGGTACGAGACGTGTGTGTACATGTGGGGGTGCTGGCGGTGAGTGCGGGACAAGCACAGGTACAGCAGGGGGTGGTGTCGGCGCTGGCTGTGCAGCTTCCTGCCGTCACTAAGAGGGCCCGGAGGTGTAGGAACTGGAGGGGATGCCATGTCTCCATGTGGGGGTCGTCTTTTCCTTGTGCTTTGGAGGCTAAAATAAGAATTTATTCCCCGCCCCATCATTAAATGTATCCACTCCCCCACTCAACACAGAGGAAACGGAGGCCCCCTGTCCACAACATGAACATGGATGAGGCATGAAACGTAACCGTCCCCTGGCATCCTCCAGGCACCTCAAAACGGGCCCTCGGTTACAGCAATGAACGGCAGTTATGACACCCCTCTGGGTGCTCACAGGCTAGGCCAGTGGTCGGCAAACTCATCCGTCCACAGAGCCAAATATCAGCAATCCAGCGACTGCAATGTCTCTGGGAGAGCCAAATTTTTCAAACTTCAACTTCTTCTGACGCCACTTCTTCAAAATAGTCTCGCCCGGGCCGTGGTGTTTTGTGGAAGAGCCACACTCAAGGGGCCAAAGAGCCGCATGTGGTTCGCGAGACGCGGTTTGCCAAACAACGGGGCTAGACTAAGGGCAGACGGGACAGGACTCAATGAGGAGCCCCAGAAAGGTTTCCAAACGAACTGTGTGGCTGGTGAGAGTCAAGGGGGCACACCAAGAAGGGGAGAGAGAGAGAGAGAGAGAGAGAGAGAGAGAGAGAGAGAGAGAGAGAGAGAGAGAGAGAAGAGCAGCTTGTGCAAAGGTCCTGGGGCAGGAGTGCCATGGGAGAGCTGAAAGTGCACAGCACCCCGGGGGCGGAGGACACCAGGGCCTCAGGGCTGGAGAGATGGGCCCTGTTTAGAAACAATCTAAATGTCCAGGAGTGGGGGCTGGTGCCACAACGGATGCGCTTGTCCCAAGTGAAGCTTCCGAACACCAGGGATGTGAGAAACCGTGCGTGGCATGCGTTTAAGTGCAGAAAGGAAACTGCAACGCTGCTTACATCTGGGGTTTTGCTCCCCCTTCAAAATGTAATCAGCATGATCCACCGACATGAAAAACAACCGCCTCCCCCCGCCCCCCAAACCCAAAATCCCCCCCGACCATTTCAGCGCTTGTCCGACCGTGCTGTGCTGGGCTTCCGGATGGTTTTTCTCCTTCCTACTGCCGGGCCTTTATCGTGTCCAACCCAGATATATACTTTTAATTTTTTTATTTTTAATGTTTAACAACGAGAAAAGCTCCCTGCCATCTCTGTCCAGATCCCCACACCCTCACGAGTTTCTGGGGCCGAGTTTTTAAGCAGACACACTTCTTTTTGGTACAAATCTCAAGCAAACAAGAGTCCACTTGGCAGAGGTCCCGGGTGGGGGGATGTTCCCCCCTGCACCCTCCCGGTACCGACACTGCAGCTAAGACAACAGCCAGTGTTTTCTCGGGGGGCCGTGGGGAGGGGGCTGGGGAGCTCTCGCTCAGGCTCGGGAACTCGTCCCAAATAGTTTCTTCCACACCCAAGGACCCTCCCTTTCCCGTGGCTCAGGGTCAGCCCGCCTCCCACACTTACTCTGAGCCAGCGCGTCCCCCCTCGGGAGTCCTGACCGGCCCTGAGTTCCTGGGGCCTGGAAGCCCAGAACCTTCCCTCTTAAAGACCACGAAGCCCAAACTCCCCGTCCGACCCCAGAGGAGACTGAGCCCCGAGAGGGGGACGCGAATTGCCCGGGGACCTCCAGGAAGTGGGGGGGCCAGGTCCACACTTGAGCCTGGACCTCCGCACCAGGGTCATTCGTTCACCAAACAAGCATTACTTTTTAAAAATATATATATATTTTTTAATTGATTTCACAGCGGAAGGGAGAGGGAGAGACAGACAAAAACATCAAGGAGGAGAGAGAACCATTGATCGGCTGCCTCCTGCATGGCCCTTATTGGGGATCGAGCCCACAACCCAGGCCTGTGCCCTGACCGGGAATCGAACTGTGACCTCCTGGTTCATAGGTTGCGTTCAACCACTGAGCCACGCCGGCCGGCGGCAAATAGGCATTATTTAGCCTGTACCAGGTGCCAGGGGCTGCGCTACCACGGATGGGGTCTCGGGCCCGTAAAGTGGAACTTCCGGTAAATGAAAGAACGAAGCCATTTCTGAGCCGAACGGGTCTAGGAAGGCAATGCAGCAGGTTGCAGGTAAGTAAGAGTCCGGACTGGGAGGACGGGAGGATACTCTGAGGGGGAGACACCTGAGCTGAGACCTGGATGAAGAGAGGGAGCCGGCCAGGCGAACAGCCGGGAAAGGCGGGGGGGTCCAGAGTGGAAGTGACCTCGAGGCAGCTCACATCCTTGCACACATCCCGGGAAGCAAGGGGAGATCTGACTAACAGAAGGAAAGAAGGCACCCGGCCCATGTGGTTCAGTGGTTGAACATCGACCTATGAGCCAAGAGGTCCATCAGGGCACATGCCCGGGTTGCCAGCTCGAGGCCCAGGGTGGGGAGTGCAGGAGGCAGCCGATCCATGGTTCTCTCTCATCATGGATGCTTCTGACGTTTCTCCCTCTCCCTCTCCATCTCCCTTGCTTTCTGAAATCGATAAAAACATTTATTAAAAAAAAAAAAATCCAAGATGTCTGGTGTTCTCGTCTCTAGGGCGTCTCCACCTTCTGCTTCAGCCACAAAGGTGTCTGTCCCTGCACTGGCTGCTCCCTCCCCTCCCACCCCGGCGACTTTGGACCACACGGGACCTTTGCCCGCGCCGTCCTGCCTCCAGCTCTCTGTCATTCCTTCAACGGGGCTGTTTCTGAACGGCCCATGGCAGTGCCCCTGCCCCCCGGCCCTGCCCTGCTTCTATCCTCTGTAATTATCCTCTTTATGGGTTACTTCCTTTAGTATCCGTCCGGAACACAGGTTGACAAGCTTTGGGCCATGGGCCACAGGCCACAGGCCACATCTGGCCCACCACCTATTTTTATATGGCCTGTGATCTAAGGATGGCTTTTGCATTTTAAAAATCATTTTGGGGGGGGGGGGGTGAGGGTAATCAAAAGAATAATATTTCATCATACACGAAAATCAAATCTCAGGGTCCACAAGTAAAATCTGAAGGGCGCACAGCCACGCCCCCTCGGTTACCCACTGTCCCTGGCAGCTTGTGCAGTAATAGGTCAGCAATTGTGAGGGAGTAATATGGAAAAAAAAAAATCCAAAAAATACTCACTATCTAGGCTAGACTTTTATGGCTGCCCCTGCCCCAGGGCGCGGGACCTTGTCCGCACTTCCTTGGGCGAGTCCGCCAGGCAGGTGCTCAGACAACACAGGAGGTAGATGATTAACACGAGGCCCCCTCCCTACAGGGGGGGGGGGCGAGCCCCAACAGGGTGCCCAGCGTCCCAGGCTGCAATGGGTGAATGAATGAACGAGTGAATGAATGAGGATCTAAACCTCAAAGAGAAGCCACAGGCATCATCCCATAGGGCACCTCCCAGGTCCCCCACCGAGTCTCCCCGAGAGCACCAGCCCCAGAGCACCAGCCCCGGAGCACCAGCCCGGGAGCACCAGCCCCGGAGCACCAGCCCCGGAGCACCAGCCCGGGAGCACCAGCCCCGGAGCACCAGCCCGGGAGCACCAGCCCCGGAGCACCAGCCCGGGAGCACCAGCCCTGGAGCACCAGCCCTGGAGCACCAGCCCGGGAGCACCAACCGGAGAGCACCAGCCAGGGAGCACCAGCCGGAGCACCAGCCAGGGAGCACCAGCCAGGGAGCACCAGCCGGAGAGCACCAGCCCCGGAGCACCAGCCCCGGAGCGCCAGCCTGGGAGCACCAGCCCGGGAGCACCAGCCCCGGAGCACCATCCCCAGAGCACCAGCCCGGGAGCACCAGCCCCAGAGCACCAGCCCCGGAGCGCCAGCCGGGCCCGAGGTTCTTTCTGGGAGCCCACACTCTGCAGGGAGGACGTGATTCATTCCACCGGGAGAGGAAGGAAGTCAGCCCTCAGATCTGGCACCAAATGTAACCCCTCTCCTCCACGCACCTCCCCCAGACACCACCACTACACACCACACACCACACACACACCACACACATACACACACCACACACACCACACACCACACACACCACACACACCACACACATAGCCCTCTATGACACACACACACACACACACACACAGCCCTCTATCTCACACACACACACCACACACATACACACACCACACATCCCACACCACACACACACACACAACACCGCACACACACACACACACCATGCACACACACCACACACATATACACCACACACATACACACACCACACACACCACACACCACACACACACACCACACACATATACACTCCACACACCCCACACCACACACATACACACACCACACACACACACACACACACACCACACACATACACACACCACACATCCCACACCACACACATACACACACCACACACACACACACACCCCACACACACACACCACACACACCACACACATAGCCCTCTATGACACACACACACACACACACACAGCCCTCTATCTCACACACACACACCACACACATACACACACCACACATCCCACACCACACACACACACACAACACCGCACACACACACACATGCACACACACCACACACATATACACCACACACATACACACACCACACAGATAGCCCTCTATGACACACACACACACATACACACACAGCCCTCTATCTCACACACACATACACACCACACACACACACACCATGCACACACACCACACACATACACACCACACACGCACACACACATACACACGCACACAGCCCTCTATCACACATACGCGCATACACACACACACACACACACACACAAACACCCCACACACAGCAGAGCCATCGGGGTGGGGGGTGGGGGCATCACGGTCACTGCTCAGCTTTCTCCCGGAAGGAGCACCCGGACTCTAACACACAGAAAATCTCAAAAGAAAGGCCTTAATTCAGAAAGACTCCTCCCTCTCCTCCTCCCCTCCCCCCTCAGGCTTTCCAGGTCTCTCCCTCCCTCCCTGGTCCCTCAGCACCAAGACAAAGAGGAGCCCAACCTGCTCCCTCAGTGGCTGAGCGCTGACCTATGAACCAGGAGGTCAAGGTTCGATCCCCGGTCAGGGCCAGGCCTGCGCTGTGGGCTCTATCTCTGTCCCCGGGGCGGGGCGTGTGGGAGGCAGCAGATATATATATATATATATATATATATATATATATATATTTTTTTTTTTTTTTTTTTTTTTTTTAAAGAAACAAGAGGCAGCAGGAAATAGAGACCTTCACAACACTGGGAATTTCACATCCAGCTCATGAGCTGGTCTCTCGGGAGGATATCAGCACCCTCATCCCTGGGGGACGGCACCTAATTCAGGTTTAATTCCCCGGGCAGGATGTGCAGTTAACCGCCTGCCGTCTGTGAGTGCTGTGGCCCAGAGCCCCCGAGGAGAAGGAGCGGGCACAGAGCGGGCACCCCGCCCTCTTCGCCAGAGTGTTCGGGGGGGGGCTGGGGGGGTGAAATCTGGGCCCGAGACCCAGAGGAGAGGCCGGCTCCTGACAGCTGTTCTGCAGCTGATGCTCTCTGACTTCGGGGATGCATGTGCCACCGCCACAGAAGAGAACTGTCATCTGGGAAATAAAACACCTGTCTGCGCAGCCGAAAACATCCCCACGTGTGAGCATACCAACCCCCATGGGACGCTCAGAGGGGCTGAGAGACTCACGGGGGGTCACACAGCAGAAGGGCAGGTCCCAGCCCCCAGCCCTCTGGCTTCCACACGGGTGATGTGGGGAGCCCGGATGCTGACGCCCTCCCCGCAGGTGAGCCTCCTTTTCCCTCCCGACTCCCAGTGCCAGGCCAGGCCCGTGGCCTCTGGGCTCTGAGCCCGCCCCGGAGCCTGACCTTGGCAGAGACCAGCCTGGGCTCAATGAACCCGTTAGATAAAGTCTCGTCACTACTCCTCTGGGGTTCCGGGATGCCCTGCACTTGGGTTACCCGACACCCGCAGGGCCTTTCCAGCCACAGCCTCGCCCAGGGGACCACTCTCCCTCTCTCCCCCTTCCTCCCCCCAGGCTCCTCCCTCACACACCCTCATTGCCTAACTGCGTGCACCCAGGCACACAGTCCAAGGGCTGGGCGTTAATAGCACTGACTCACGGGAGACAAGTCGTTCCAGGGAAATCTCCGGGCTGCTCGCCTCTCCTAACACTCCTGTAGCGCCTGCTGATCACTCCCCTTTCATATATATATACCCATTTTGCAGATGAGGAAACTGAGGTACAGATATATATATATGTTCTTGATTTTTCTCAGAGAGGTTCCTCTGTACCTCAGTTTCCTCATCTGCAAAATGGGTATGAAAACAATAACGCATGCCTCCTGGGGCCACTGAGAGGATGAAACCACGCAGGTGCTCGGTATGTGAACAGCTGTGCCACCGCGGGGGCCACTACCATCCCCCACAGCCGGCTGGAGGACACCCACGCATACATGTGGGCCCGCAGGCGTGGATTTCGGCCTTGCGGCTGTTTAATGCCGGGTGCCGCTGATGAGTAAGGAACGGAGACTTCCCACGGGCAGGGAAGAGGAGGAATTAAACCCGTTGAGGCCAGAGGCCAGTGCAGCAGTAGCTACATGTCCCTGCTCAGAGCCAGGGCCAGGGGTCCTCTGCCCTCGGCTCCTCCTGCTCCCCCGCCCCCTGCCCCTATGAATCTAAGGAGGAGAAGCCAGTCCCCGGCCCCCACTATCAGCACATCAGGCCCCTGGGCCTCACTGGAAACCCCAGGGGTGGGGTGAAGGGAGACAGGTGCCCCCAGGTGGCCACAGAGTCTCAGGGTCCCAGACACTCTCAGGCCTTTCTGTTCCCCGACCCACAGGCTCCAGGAGGCCAGACCTGGGAAGTGCTCCCCAGGGGAGCTGGCGGTGGAACTGCCTACCATTGACCGACGGGGCCTCTCCCAGGCCACCAGCCGATTCACCAAGTGCCCAGAGCAGGCAGAACACAGAGTCCCTGGCCTGGGACCAAACATCTCATCCAGAATCCCGGGACAGGAAGGCTCCTAAGGAGTCACACTGTCCACCCCTGCCCCCCCTCTACCTTCATCGCCCTGCTGGTTCCCTGCCCCCTCCCCCTTTTATTTTAAAGAAACACATCCCGGTCCCGGCAGGGTAGCACAATTGGTATATAATAGTATATATAGTTCCGATATACTCCAAGGTTGTGGGTTCGACCCCTGGTCAGGGCACATACAAGAATCAACCAATGAGTGCATACGCAAATGGAAAAAACAAATCGAAGTCTCTCTCTCTCTCTCCCTTCCTCTCTCTCTAAAATCAACTTTTAAAAAATAACAGCTGCCGAAGACAAGCCCAGCGCCACGCTGGTGAGAACGTCAGCATCTCCGTCCTCATGGGTTGGTCCTCCTGTCGTTCCCACGGTACAGAAAGGGAAACTGAAGCTGAGGCGTGAACTTGCCCCCGAGTTCAATTTTAACAACTTGAACCCAGGTTTACTGGACACAAGAACCTACCTGCTTGGCTCTATCCTCGCCCCCACAGACTGGGCCATTTACTGAGCACCTACTATGCGCACAGACCTAAACAGTCCCTTGAAGCAGGCCTCACCATCACACCCATTTTGCAGATGAGGAAACTGGTCCAGGCGCGGGACTGGCACTCGGGATGGTCTACCTGGGGGGGGGGGGGGGCCCTGAGCATACTCGCTGGGCTGGACTTCGGCCGCCACCACCCCCGACGGGCAGGGCCCCCCTAAGGCTCTGTCCAGAGGCAGGCGGCCCCGGGCCCCGCCAGCGGAGGGCTCCAGCGTGCGGGGACCAGTGGCAGAAGGGCCCAGACCTGTTCCTCCACCCACCCAGAGCTGGGTGCTGAAGCGTCTTCGTGTCACAACCTGCCCTGTGGGCCCGGGTCACCCAGGGGAGTGCCTGAGCCTGGCAGGTGGCCAGAGGGTACTGAGCTCCACCCAGGCAGCTCCAGGGCTTCTGCAGCCTGAGCCAGCTCACCCCTGCTGGGGGGACAGGGGGACGGGAGGGCGAGGGAGATATGCAGCAAGGACAGGTCCCTCCAGCAACGGGGGGGGGGGGGGGGGGGAGGGGGGAAGGGGGGGAGAGAAGGGCGGAGAGCGTGTCGGGTGGGAAGAAGCGCGAATTAGGAGCAGGAATCCTGACATCTCGTCCCAGCTCAGGCTCGGCTCCCGGCTGGCTGTGTGACCTCGAACGGAACACTCATCCTCTCTAAGCCCTTTGTTCCCTCCCCTGGAAAGGACAGCTTCCAAAGGAAAGGCACGCAGACCCAGACGGCCTTGTTGGGGCCGGATCCAGTGCCGCCCCTGGGGACTCTGCTCTGCTGCCTGCTGCACAGATAGGGAATGTGAGCGAACGCAGCAATCCTCCCCTCCCCAGGGCGGCCGCCAGCTCGGCATCCCCAGCGCCCAGGGCCTCCAGCCGGGGCTCAGGAGAGGGAGAGGGAGCAGCAGAGGGAGAGGGAGCAGCAGAGGGAGTGGGAGCAGCAGGCTGCTCGGGGGCCCCCCTGGAGACTGGACCGGTGACCTTGCTCGGGCCCCAGCCAAGCTGCTCACCTACGCTGGCCATGTCCCCCTGGGCCGGCCAAGCAGCGAGCCCGCTATGACTCCAAGGGAGTGTGGATGCAGCAGCACAGCCATTCCCACGACTCAGCAAAGCCAAAGCTCTCACCCTCTGCCAGTGAGTCAGCACGGCCATCGCCAAGCACCCAGGGGCACGGCAGGCCCGATGAAAGGAGCGGGGACTTTGGATCCCAGCTCCGCCCGTTCGGCCTGCATTTCCTGACTCACGGCCTGCTCCGAGGCTCAGTTTTCTCATCTGCAAAAAGGGATCGTGCCGAAACGGGTTTGGCTCAGTGGATAGAGTATCAGCCTACGGACTGAAAGGTCCCAGGTTCGATTCCGGTCAAGGGCATGTACCTTGGTTGAGGGCACATCCCCAGTGGGGGGTGTGCAGGAGGCAGCACATTGATATTTCTCTCTTTTCATTGTTTCTGACTCTCTATCCCTCTCCCTTCTTATCTGTAAAAAAATCAATAAAATATATATTTAAAAAAAAAAAAACCCACATGTATTTTATTGATTTTTTACAGAGAAGAAGAGAGAGGGATCGAGAGTTAGAAACATCGATGAGAGAGAATCATGGATCAGCTGCCTCTTGCACACCCTCTACTGGGGATGTGCCCGCAACCAAGGTACGTGCCCTTGACCGGAATCGAACCCGGGACCCTTCAGTCTGCAGGCCGATGCTCTATCCACTGAGTTAAACTGGTTTTGGCTGAAATATATATATTTTTTAAAAGATGCGTGTTAAGTTTTGAAAAATGTGTCCCACGTGGGCCTATCAACACCACGGAATATTATTCATCCAGGAACAGGAATGGGATCCTGATACACCTCACAGCATGGATGTGCCTGGGGGTATTATGAAAAGTCAGTCACAAAAAGCCACCCAGTGTATGATCCCGTGTATATAAAATGCCCGGAAAACCCCACAGAGACAGAAAGTAGGTCAGTGGCTACCAAGGACTGGCATAATTAGAGGAAACGAGGAAATGACAGCTAATGGGCGTAGAATTCCTTTTTGTGGTCACAGAAGTATTCTCAAACCGATTGTGGTGAAGGTTGCAGAACTCAGAGAATCTGCTAAAAAACCACAGAATTGCTGAAACCGGTTTGGCTCAGTGGATAGAGCATCGGCCTGCGGACTGAAAGGTCCCAGGTTTGATTCCGGTCAAGGGCATGTACCTTGGTTGCGGGCACATCCCCAGTAAGGGGTGTGCAGGAGGCAGCTGATCGATGATTCTATCTCATCGATGTTTCTAACTCTCTATCCCTCTCTCTTCCTCTCTGTAAAAAAAAAAAAATCAATAAAATGTATCTTTTGAAAAAACAAACCACTGAAGTGTACACTTTCCTAAAAGTGTACAGTTCTTTTTATGGAAGTGTAACTGACACACGGCATTAGGTTAATTTCGGGTGTACGTCGTAATGATTCTGGGTTGGTAAACGCTGTGAAATGATCGTGGTCCCCAAGGCCGGCCCCCGAAGAGGACGCACAGGGACTGACGCCCCATTTTACAGACGAGGAAACTGAGGATGGATGAGGTTGTATCCCTACCCATGGTCACAGAGCTGGTAAAGGGCGGCATCACTTCCCCCGCCCCCATGGATGTCACCAACGCCACCCTCACTTCTGAAAACCCGGCCCCTTCCTCTCCCTGGCAAGTCCGGGTCCCCACGGGTGTCTGGATGACGTCCTAGTTTACAGACTCTCTTCCCAGGTGTGGCTGCGCCTCCCGAAGCCGCGGCTGCAGCCAGGAGAGGAGGAGGAAGGCGCCCAGTGAGCTCATCTTACAGGGGCCACCTCCCGCCCGCTGGGTCCCAGCGGCTTTCTCTTGGACACCGCCCAGGCCTCGGCGGAGACAGGAAGCATCCCCGAGGGATAGAGATCGGGCCTGGCTTGCGGGCGCCCACGGTGCTTGGTGTGGGGCCGAACGACCCGACCAGCATTCCCGGGCTGAGCAAGCCCCCGGCTCTGAAATACCTGCCCGGAGAAGGTAACCGGGGATCCTCCCAACCTCATGTCCAACTCCCCCGGTTGTAAATGACAGCACTTCCAGAAAGGGGCTCATCACGCAAAACAAGAAAGAGCCCGCATCCGTGTAAAACGCTAGCGAGAAGCAAGCGTGCGCTGCGTGCGGGGCACCTTTCTGAGCGTGTCACGGATGTGAACTCGTGCAACCCCGTTTCACAAAGGAGAAACTGAGGCTCGGAGAGGGGAAGGGACCTGCCCAAGGGCACACGGCTAGGAGGTTCCAGAGCCAGGATCTGATTCCAAGCCCCCTGAGGACAAGGCCCGCGTCCTAAACCCCAAGATGCGCTGCTGGCCCCTCTCGATCCCCCGCCTGGCATGACGGACAGGTCTGAAAGTCACACTCCAAAGTACCAGCACTGGTTATCTGTAATACGGGTTCCTAAGAGCTTGACCTCCCCCTTTATATGTACCTGGGATTTCTAAATGCTGGGCCATGAATGTGAATGTATTGTAATCAAAAGAGAATAGAATTATGAGTTAGGAAAATGAAATGAGCCACCACCACGTGCCAGGCATGCAGGTGACAGGCGAGTAAAGCAGAGGGGCCCGCCACGGTACAAGACCCTCACGGTGCTCTGGAGGGATGAGCGCGCACAGTGGGGGCTTTATCCAACATCGCCACGCCCTTCACCCCCACATTCACCGTGTGACCTCAACTGAGAGCGCCTGGCCAGGCTGAAGGGCAGGCGCCAGCACCCCCGTTCCACGAACGCGGACACCCAACGAGGCAAGAAGGGAGAAGACGGAGGCAGGACGTGACCCCGGGGCTGTGCGGCCTCGAACCCCGAACCCAGGCAGTGACCTTGGTGGTCACAGGAGAGCCACCTTCCCGGAGGGTGACTCAGGCCTCAGGGCAGGAACTGGGCGACACCCAGAGAGCCCCTGGGGACACCCGGCTGACCCTGAGGAAAGCCAGGGCGGATGGCTCACACTGGCTCTGCTGGGTCAGCCAGTAGGCTGGGCATTCCAGAAATTCCTCCAAAGCTTCTTGCTGCCTCCACCCGCTCTCTCCCCCCTCCCCGCCCCTTCCTTTTCATGATCTGACAGAAAGAGAGGCAAGCGGGGCTGGGGTTGGGCATGTGGATAAGGACCACACTTAGAAGCACTGTCACTTCCGCTCCGGAGCTCCATGGACAGTAACCAGCATCTCGCCCCCAGGGAGGGTGGTCTGCTGGTGGCCCAGCTCCCCGGGCTCATCTCAGTCCTGAGAGTGGCAAGGGAGTGCCCCCCACCCAATGCCCTCTCCCCCCACCCCATCACAGCCTTGGGCATGCTGCTCTGTAACCACCCACCCATCTAACTCTCCAGGAGGGCAGGAGCTGTGTCCCAGGCAGCTCTGACACCAGGGCCCTGGCTCTGGTACACAGGAGGTGCTTAATAAATAACAACGATGACCATGATCAACGAATCCGAGAGAGAGGCAAGACACACCGCACGGGAAGCTCTGAGAAGAGAGAGTACTCCAGGGATAGTGGGGACAAGGGAACTGACCGGGTTGAGTCATTACAGGGAGGTCTAGGTTTGCAGGGAGCAGACCAGAGTTCAAATCCAGCCTCCACTACTTTTTTTTAATATATTTTATTGTTGTTTTTTTTTTACAGAGACAAAAGGAGAGAGAGAGCCAGAAACATCAATGAGAGAGAAACATCCATCAGCTGCCTCCTGCACACCCCCTACTGGGGATGTGCCCAAAACCAAGGTACCTGCCCTTGACCGGAATCGAACCTGGGACCCTTGAGTCCTCAGGCCGACGCTCTATCCACTGAGCCAAACAGGTTTCGGCTCCGCTACTTCTTATCTCAAACTGAGTGACACAAGGAGGGCTTTCTGTCTCTGAGCCTCAGTTTGCTTATCTGTAGAGGGATGAGTGATACCAACTCTGAGGACTGACGAGATGTATATGCAATACCTCCCTAGCCAAGGACCTGGCTCCCAGTAGGCCCCTGGAGAAAGGTGGTTTTCTAGGTCCGACCTGTCAAACGGCCAATTCTGATTCTTCCCAGAAGGGGTAGCAGGAATAAGAGGCTCTGGAATCTACTCATCCAGTTCTTCGGGCCCAGAGAGGGGAAGGGGCTTATGCAAGGACACGCAGCAGAGAAGCTGGTACTAGCACCCGGTATCAGAACCGTTCCAATGCCCCCTGGGCTCTCCCCGTGACCCAGGAGCCCTTCCCAGGCCGGGCAGAGCGCCTGGCCTGCAGGTGTCACTTCCAGGATCAAAGAGGAGAGGTTCCCAGTGCCGGGCCCTAAAATGAAAGGGAGAGACACACTTGGCCAGCTTCCTAGGCCAAAGGGCGCTTGGAGTTCCCCGACCAAGTCACTCCCCGGCCCGGCCCAGGGCACTGGGCGGGACTGGGCGGGCACAGTGCCCGTGGAGGCCCAGGCAGGTGGGGCGGCTGCGTGAGTTCACAGGGCGACCTTGGTGTGTACCCAATGGGCCTGCTGGCTGGCCTCCTCCTGCTGGGAGGCCCCCCACACTCCGAGTTTCCTTCCCCGTGTCAGGGGATAAACAGGATGGCCCCCAGAAAGGGCTTTCATCACTGAGGAAGCCAAACAAAAAGGAGAACAAACACCACAGTCGGCGGGGAGCCGCAGCCCTGACCTGGAGCCTCGGAAAAGACAGCGGTGTCCCCGCAGGTAGGACTCAGCCCAGAGGCGCGGGGCTCCCTGCCTGCCACTCTCCGGAAAGCTAGACAATGCCTTCACCTCTTGGGGCCTCGGTTTCCTCATCTGTAAAGTGGGAACAACACTAGCACCTCTCTTTATAGGATGAAGAGCTGAAGCTGGTTTGGCTCAGTGGATAGAGCGTCGGCCTGCAGACTGGAAGGTCCCAGGTTCGATTCCGGTCAAGGGCATGTGCCTTGGTTGCGGGCACATCCCCAGTAGGGAGTGTGCAAGAGGCAGCTGATCGATGATTCTCTCTCATCGATGTTTCCTAACTCTATCCCTTTCTCTTCCTCTCTTAAAAAATAAATAAAATATAAAATAAAATAAAAAGAAAGGATCTGATAAAATGAACAAAGTCATGTATTAGAGGAACTGGAATATAACTGGAATATCTGCCAATGCAAATGACTATTCCTGCCACTATTTCTGCTGGTACTGCAAGCAAGAAAGATTTATAGTGTCATGTATAAAGCAATTCTTTGGTATGACTTACACCTCCTTTTTCTTTTTTTAAACACCAGCTGATCTTTTTACGGGAAAGGGCTCCAGGAGTTTCACGGACAGCTAATGCACCTAATCCCACAATGACCCCACAGGGGGGAAATTTTAGCATCTTCTTTCTGTAGATGGGGACTGAGGCTCAGCGAGGCAAAGTCACACAGCAATGATGTGGTGGAGATGGGACGGAACCCTAGGATAGTCCAGCTCTGTCCTGCTTCACCACTGGGGAGAGAGTCAGGGCACAGGGGCTGCGGCCGGGCTGCGCAGATCCATCCACATTCCCCCCTCCCAGTAGCGGCCTTGGGCATGCAGCTCCTTCTCTGAGCCTCAGTTTTCCCATCTGTAAAATGGGGACACAAGAATCAAGTAAAACAATGATGTGCACAGTACCGAGGACAGCATGGATACTCTCTGCTTATTGTTCTTATTCTACAGTGAAGAACAGTTACTGCTCTCAAAAGCCAGGCCCCAGCAGGTGGAGGGAAGGCTGCCTCAGTCCTGCCCTTCAAGCTTCTGAAAGGCACAGGGGCCAGGACAGGAGTCACGGCGACACCTTGGCCCATCTGAGACTCACTTCACAGACAAGGAGATGCGAGGCGAGGCGAGGTGAAGCGGCACGCCCAGGGTCACACAGGAATGCCACACCTGTGCCATTCCGAACTCTCAAACCTCCTGACCCAGGTTCCTTCAGAAGCCACCCGGACATCCAGCAGAATCCCATTTCCCCCAAACGGCACAGGGTTCGACACGTAATAAGCTGTTGCCCAATGAACAAATGAATGGGGTGAGAGAACCAGGTAATCAGGGACCCAGTTACAGGCCCTCCAGCCACAGCAGAAGAGGAAAGAACCTGCTCTGAAAACATCTGCCTCCTGGCCCGGCCAGGTAGCTCAGCTGGTTAGAGCACAGAGCATCGACCCCATATGCCAAGGTTGCTGCCGGTTTGATCCCCGGTCAGGGCACGTACAAGAATCAACCAGAGAATGCATAAATAACTCCCTCCCTCCCTCTCTCTCTTTCTTTCTCTAAACTCAATAAATAAAAAGTAAAATAAAATAAAATAAAAACATCTGCCTCCTCACTCCTTCCTACTCCTTCCCCCAAGGCACCGTTTATTTATCATCTAGTTTATGCCGAGTCCTTCCCACTAATGACACAAGCACCCTGTATCCACCTTACAAATGGGCAAACTCACTGAGGCTGAGAGAGGCGATGAGACTGGTGGGAGGTCACATGACCCCTGGGGGCGGAGCTGGGATCTGGAGCCAGATCTGTCTCCTGTGCAGCCTCCCTTGGCCTCACCGTGTGCTCCCTCCCACTCCACGGGCTACAGGTGCCGCGGCCTGAGGAACTGTAAGCCACACCCAGAGCACAAGTCGTCATGGAGACGACCATCCCTCCCCTTCACATCTCGTGTCACAGGCACGGAGCACCGCTTTACCCGCTAACAAGCAGCTCTGTCAGACAGAATGCGTTATTCCCATTTTCCAAATGAGGAAAACTGAGGCTCAGAGAGGCGAACCGCCTATTCCAGGCCATAAACTCAAACCAGCTCTTCTTACCCTTACCCTGTCCCGATGTGTCCCACACGAGTCATGAGCCACGACTCCCACCACCACTCCGGGCAGCCCCTCCTCCCCTGCATGGACCCACGCGGCCCCGTCAGAAACATGACCTTGGCAGGCTGTGTCAACGGCTCAGAAAATTCATCCTGACCCCCTCTCTGCCTCCCCGATGTTGGGCACGGCTACGTGACTCGCTTTGGCCGACGGAATGAGGTCAGAAGTGACACCTTCCCAGTTCCATGGGGACGCATTCCGAGGCACCGCAGGTTCCCGCTGGGCGCCCTGGCCCGCTGCTGCCTGCCAGCCTGGGTATCAAGATGTAGATACACGGGGCAGACACGAACCCAAAGGCTGGAGTCCAGCCTGCCGGCCAAGCCCGGCCATCACTCGCAGACCCACAACCACGACACCGATGCTCGCTATTAAAGGCCACTGCGATTTGGGGGAATGTTTGTTAGGCACCGTTACCATAGAAAAACCTGACTAATACAAGGACCACGTACCTCCAGAAGGAAGCGTGTGGTCTTGTGTATACATGGGCAAATACCTTCCAAGACACAGTCCCCAGCCAGTTGGATCCAAAACAAAGAACCACAAAACCTGCTGCCTGGAACTGTAGCCTTCCCTACCACCACGCCAGGGGCTGTATCCCATGGCCACTGATAAGACACAGCCATCCACTGTGCATGCTCACAGAAATGTACAAACAGGGTGCCTCTCTCTCCTCTCTCTCCTCTCTCTCCTCTCTCTCCTCTCTCTCCTCTCTCTCTCTCTCTCTCTCTCTCTCTCTCTCTCTCTCTCTCTCTCTCTCTTTCTCTCTCTCTCTCACAGCCTTGGTCGGAGTGTGAAAAGTACAACCACTCTGGGAGGGAGAGAAACTGGGCAGGCTAGATCACCATTCTAATCGGGCTTTATCCCAGCCTGGGATAAAGTTCCCCGTCCTGAAGCCTGCCCTCCAATCGACCGCAGTGAGTGTGCAAAGGCGTGGACAGGGAAGTTGATTGCAGTGCTGCAGAGTCACAGCGAAAAGCAACTCAATGTCAGCCAACGGGGGATCTGTCCGTGCCCAACAACAGCACCTTCGCTGCTCAGCTCTCCGAACGAGTGGGCTTAAGTCAACACGTTCGGAAATGGGAGCGTGCCCAGATCTATTTTTAACTTAAGTGCAAAATGTATTGTCTCATAGCTGCTGTGAAAAGGCTATGTCTGCATATGCTGATTCATTTGTTTATTCCAGTGATTAACTGGAGGAAACGGGAGTGAATGAAGGCAAACAGCCTTTCTGCCTTCCGGGAGGGTAAAGGCTAGAGGAGGAAGAGGCAGGAATACCAAGCCCGCTAAGACCGCCACAAACAACAAGGGTCCTAACAGCAATGCACACGGCTCAGGCATGTACCTAGGCATGTGCTACGACTAGGAATCAAACCATGACCTTCTGGTTCATAGGTCAATGCTCAACCACTGAGTCACACTGACTGGGCAATAAATAATATTTTTAAAAGAGCTTAGGCCAGGCCCTGGCCAGGTCGCCTGGTTGGTTAGAGCGTCATCCTGAGAAGCCATGATTGCAGGTTCGATACCTGGTCAGGGCACATAAAAGAATCAACCAATGAATGCATAAGAAAGTGGAACAACAAATCAATGTTTCTCTCTCTCTCACTCTCTCAAAATCAATCAATGAAAAGCAGCTGTTCTGTTATATGCTTTATCCATAGTCTCTCCAACCCTCCCATTTTACAGAAGAAGAAACTGAGGTTCCAAGAAGGAAGCAGCTTGTCTGGGGTCACACTTCTATCATCTGGATGGGTGAGAGTGGGAAGAAGCGTGACCTCCCGGACAACCATCCTCTTATCTTCCTCTCTATCCCAAACCTGCTAAAGCTTTCCTATTTGGGTGTATAGGGAGGAGCAGGGGCGTGTAAAGAGAATCTTAGTCTAACTTACATGGTCTAACTTACATCCATTCAACACGTCCTTCATTCCGGATATACCAATCAATACGAGATTCTCCAAATGCGCTGTGCCCCTGCCTGTGCTGCTCCTTCTGCCTGGACTGCTCATTCTCCCCTCCTTGCCTCCTCCGCGAAAACTCAGCTCAAGTGTCGTCACCTGTGGTCACCCCCTCGCCTCCCACCCCCACACACATCCCGCCTGAAACACAGCCGAAGGCCAGACTGTATTAATAATAATCACGCCCATTGCTCAGTGAGCACAGACTAGTGCAGACACTGCCCAGCATTTCCATGCACTGGTTCACTGAACTCACACAGCAAGCCTATCTTGAGCCCATTTTACAGATGAGGAAGCTGAGTCTCAAAACAAGTACCTTGCCCAAGACCACAGCCAGGAAGGGGCAGGGCCAGGATTTGGCTCCAAACCTCCCTGGTTGGCTCCCTCCTTTCCATCCCTGCTTTCTCCAGAAAGCTCCTGAGTTTATCCCTGTTTCCCCTCCCAGGCCCGAACACCGACCTTTTCTTCCCACAGCAAGCTCTCCAATCACTAAACCCTGGACCCCTCTCCCCCCTTCCAACCCGCATCCTGAAGGCTTCAGCCCCTCCTCCCATTATCACAACTGCCCCTTCTAAACAATTGCTTCCTTTCACAAAGGCTTTACCCCTCCATTAAGGATTCCGCTGCCAGTGAAGTACTTGTTGAATGGATGAATGGATGAATGAATGAATGAATGAATGAACGAACATTTAAAATATTCTGCAGGGGCTCTTTTTCTCAGTGGGTCTGAGATGAAACAGGGGATGCTGACAGGGGAGAAATGCTCAGGGCCGGACAGTGGGATCCTCTATTCTCTTGCCAAGGTCAGCCCTGAGCAAAAGCCAGCCCCCACGACCTCCAAGGGGAATGAGGCCCTTCCAGCCTCAGAATCTGGGGTGAGGGCTGCACCCCCATCAAGAACCAGCACAGCTGCCTCACTGGCCTGGAGGGCAAGCTGATTACTCCACAGCCAGGGCAGATCCTATATTGCCCTGGGCCATAGCATAGTGACTGCCACATAGTAGGTCACACACACACACACACACACACACACACACACACACACACACGTGACAAAATGAGGTGGCTCACGTGCCCAACTGAAGCATGTGCCCAGACCCTGTATTGAAACCCGGCTCTCCCCTCGGGTAACTGCACCCTTGTCGAGCATGTAAAGCCTTTAAAAAACACCTTTAGGGATTCGCCCCAAAAGCACAGCTCCCTCAGGACCTGTTTCTGGGGTGAGAGGCCTGTGTCTGGGGCTGAATGCATGTTTGTCCTGGAGCCTGCATGGACCAGCAAAGGGAAAGCTGGGCCCAGGGAGAAGCCTTGTCCAAAGGCCCTGGTTACTGATTAGCCAAACCCAGAGCTGCTCACTGCAAGGCCTGAGGAGGGTGGAGGGTGGGGTGTGGGGAGTGCGGTGTGGGGTGTGGGGTGGGGAGGGTGGGGTGGTGGGGAGTTAGCAATCAGCCCCTTAGTTAGAAAGACCAAGCTAGACATCTCTGACCCTGCAGTTTACAAAGGCAACAAGCTGGCTTCCTGGAGCCCTCCCTCCCTCCCTCGGACACTGTGGAGAAAGCACAGGGATGGGATGTGGGAGAGGAGGGATCACAAAGGAGGGCTCGCTAGGATCTGTCCCATGCCATCATACCCACTAGCCTTCTTCCCAGCCAAAGACCAGGGAGGGTAGTGATCCCCACCTCACCTGATATTTTGCTCAGAGGAGAGGCCTGAACTCAGAGGGGTTAAGAGTTTTGCCCAAGGTCACAAAGAAGCTGCAAAGAAAAAGCTCCGTCTTTGTGCAACAGGTCCAAGCCCTCTCTCCGAAGGGAATGGCTGCTGCCTGCTAGAGAAACAAGTCCAGCGGCAAGCAGCTTGGGCCACCTAAGGCGAATGGCAGAGATCGCCCGCCCGGCTCCCGGGCTCAGAGCAGGGTTCCAGGGCCCGGAGCCCCGGCTGGAGGGGAGTGCGTGTGTGTGGTGGGGGGGGGGGGGGGGGAGTGTGCGTGTGGAGTGTGTGTGTGTGTGTGTGTGTGGAGTGTGTGTGTGGAGTGTGTGTGTGTGTGTGTGTGTGTGTGTGTGTGTGTGTGCCAGGAGGGTGTGGAAAGGTCAGGCTTGGGTGGGGGTCAATGCGCCACTTCCCTTCCCCAGGGCCCCGCCTGCAGCCCCTGGCGCCGCCGCCGGAGGGGTGGGGCCCGACGGGATCGGCCAGGGAGCTGGAGAGCCTGAGCCCTAAACCGATCGGGGCGCCTCAGCCCTGGGGAGGCGTGCGGAGCGGAGCGGAGCGGAGCGCAGGCCGGCGGGGAGGGCGCGTCCACAGCCCGGGCGCGCGGTCTCTCCTCGGCCCCCGCTGCCCGCAGAATCCCTTTGCCCGGAGCTCCGCTTCGCTCGGCACCCCGTTCCCCAGCGTCCACCTCCTGGGTCTCCAACCCGCACCGACGTCCATATCTTAGCACCTCCAGGCTGGGTACCCCGGATCTGCAGCGATCCCCCAGCTCCCGACCACCGATTTCCTCTTGGGCCAGCGTGGGGGGCGAGGGGGGCGGAGCGGGGTTGGGGGGGAAATACTAGATTCTAGTCTCCAATCACCGTTCGCCGTCACCCCCTGGCTGGAACCCAGTGGAGCCCCAGGCCGCCGGCCCCCGGCCCCTTCTGCGATCTACAACCGGGGGGCGCGGAACTTGCCCGCGGGATCCACTCCCTGGTCTCGGGGAAACAGATCTCCACGGTCCCACATCGGGATCGCCCCCTCCCCGCAGACCCGGGGCCCCGGGGAGATCCCCTGGGTCTCCCCGCCTCTCCCCCCGGCCAACTTTGCCAACTTTTCTCCTGGGGCCTCAGCCGATCAGAACTTAGTGGCCACCGCCGGCCGCAGCCTCCCCAGCCCCCTCGATGGCCCGGGACAGGGGGGTGCATTTTGGCCGGCCCCCTCCCCACCTCACCCCACCCCACCCCCCCGCGGCCGCCGCCGCGCAACCTACCCTGGAGCCGCCGTCAGCGCCGGCCCGCGGCGCGCCGCCACCTGCCCGCGGCCCCAGCACCTGCCTCCGCCGCCCGCGGCCCCGCGCAGCCTAGCCTGCTGGGGGCGGGGCTTGGGGCGGGGAAGCGCCCCCCGTCGCCATGGGAACCGCGGCGGGCGGGCGGCGCCTGCGCGGAGCGCCCCAGGGCGGAGCGTGACTTGCGGGACGGACCCGGGCTGGCCGGCGGGCTCAGAGATCGCGAGTCCTCCCAGGACACTCCTCCGGGAGACGCCCCAGGCCCCGGAGGCCGGAACGTGCCGTGCCCGACTCGGAATATGGCTCACGGCCCCGGCGATTCCCCGCGTCCCCCCCACAACGGACACTGACGCGCCCCCGAGAGCCTCACGCAGCCGGGGACCTCAGGAGGCGCTGGATAAAGGCTCGGGCGGGGTCTGCGCGGTTCACTGGCGCCCCCTGGTGGCGAGCTTGGAGACTGCACCCAGGGCCGCGAGCCTGGCCTGAGTTCCCCAAGTTGGGGCGCCTGCCCTTTTATGCCTTCTCTGCCATTGTGTTGAAGTGGGGGCTGAGGAGGGAGGCGTGGAGACAAGTTGAGAGAATCGGTGGAGGTCGCACTTGAATGGAAAATGCCGGTTTTGCTGTCCTTGACTCATTTCATTCCATAGATCTGCATTAAGCACCTACTATATGCTGGGTGCTTGGGGGCATAATGGTGAAGCAGCCTGCAACGTCCAGGCATTGGTGGTGTTTACACACATTTTAAACAGTAACTGCTCAAATTTAATTGCATTTGTGATACGTGTTTCTAGGGAAACATACAGAGCAGGAGTAACCGAAGGTCCTCAAATCGCATGTACATTTAGTAAATCAGACAATAACGTTAGGGGGTGGGGGAAGAACATCACTTTGTGGCTTCAGGAGAATTGGCAGGGAGCTCTCTGACCTCGTGTGTGTATGGTGTGTGCGTAACGTGTGTGTGTGTGTGTAGAAAGGGAACTCCTGTTACAGGAGATACACACACCATACTGTCTCGCTGAATCTGCATAACCATCCTTCTGAAGTTACGATCACCACCCCCCTTTTACAGCCTTGGTGAGCTGGAGGCTCCATGTCAGAATATTCTCCTTTATCATCGGGATGTCCTGAGCACAAGGATCAACGGGGCCCAATCAATGGCTTTTCAATATGACTTCCACTTCCCGGGAGAAGTGTGCGTGGCAGGAGTCAGAGGATGATCTGATAGGATACCTGCTGCCTCTCCTCTCTAACCTCATGGGGCCTTCCTATCTTTCCTGGTGAATCTCCTCACCAGCACATCCAACTTAGTCCTTCACGTTGGCATCTCCCCTCAATCCTAGAATTTAAGAATGGGAGAGAGGATAGCCTCCCTACTGACATCACCTGTGGAAACCCCAAACCCATATGTGTCCCCAGCGCTGACCAGCTTCTCCACCGCAACGCTAATCCCCAAAAGAGCCCAGGCCCAGTGTCAACTCTTCTACCCCCGTCAAACTACAACTCCCAGAGGCCTCTTGGCCCCAGAAGAGGCGGGACTTCCTGGCAGTCCCACCTTAGCTGATTTCCCCCTTCATTCCTGTGTCCTCCCTCCCAGGCATGGGGCTGCCAGCCAGCACACACCCAGAGATTATACTCTGACCAAAAAGGTGTCAGGTTGTACATCGTTTCCACAGCCAACACCCCACCCCCATTCCCAGTCCTGGCTTTTCTCTTCCTAATGAAAGAGGACGGTGCCACCCAGGCACTTTCCCAGAACCCTTTCTCTGCCATCTTCCACCCCCTCTTCCGGGAAGTCTGTCCTGATTTGGCTGACTCTTCTCAGACTCTCTGGCAGTTCTGTCCAATAGCACCTGTGCAATGACAGAGATGTTTTATGTCTGCGCTGTAACATTAGCCACAGATGACTGCCGAACATTTGATATGTGGCCAGTGTGACTGGGGAACTGAATTTTAAATTTCACTTAATTTTAATTAATTAAATCTAAATACGCATATGTGGCTCTTGCTCCCATATTGAACAGTAATCCACACACTCCTTGGCAAAGACCATGTTCATGGGTGTTGGCCAGCGTATATTTATCCACTTTGTTTCTCCTATAATTTACCTGCTTCTTGATAATGAAGCTTGGGCGGCAGCTGGGGATGCTGGGGGACTGGGCCATAACTCAGACCAGGCCACTTTAGGCGGAGCTGCCCACGTGACTGCAGCGATATAATCTTTGAAACATTTTCCCTCAAATTGTTCAGGCTTCAGCTTTAACATCAACTTCTCTGAGAAGCCATCCCTGCCATCCTTGACCACCATGCCTGGCCCCTGAATCTTCTCAAGCACTGATAACACTATAGCATAATTGCCCAATCACTTCTCTGTCTCACTTCCTAGACTGTGAGCATCTTGGGAGCAGAGATCAGAAGAGAACCTAGAACAGCTGACACTCAATAAATATTCTTGGAATTCAATGTTGAATAAATGTTTTCACAAGATACAACCAGACCTGCTTCACAGTCATGATACTAATGAAAGCTGTCATTTATTGAACAATCGTCTCATAGCTGCTCTATTATCATCTCCCTTCTGCAGACAAGGGATCTGAGGCTCAGAGAGGTTAAGAAAATTGCTCAGGGTCACACAGCCAGCATCTCTGAGTTCCCCCAGAGAACAGAGCCTGAGGCAAAACTTCTATGCTAATGTTTTCCTGGGGCTATGATCTGGACCCAACAGAAATGAAGGAGAGGGGACTGGGCGGCAGGGAAGGAGGAAAAACAAATACAAATCATGCCTACATCCTGGAGTTCTGTCACTCAGGGTGTCTCCGAAAAAGCCACGGGAAACATTGCAGGGATGAAGGGCAAGAACCTCATCTGCAGCGCGTCCCATCTCCCGTCCACCACTAATCACCGTTGAGCCCAACTGCTCCTCATTTCTGGGTTGTGTTGCCTGAGCCTTAGGGCAGCCAGAAGGGAAGGCGGTTTCTTCACCTGAGTCTGGAAGCAGAGGCCAAGAGATCCGCCCCTCCCCTGCCAAGAGTTCCGGTCAGGACGGCTTGGGCGGCAGCTGGAGATGCTGGGGGACTGGGCCGTAACTCAGACCACGCCACTTTAGGCCGAGCTGGCCAAGTGATTGCAGCGACTGGCCCAGGCCACCCAGGGTGGGAGGCAGGCAGAGACCGCACAGCGTCCAGTGCTGCTGGGAGCCGGGGAAGGGTGCAGCTGAGCACACCTGACGAGGTGCATCAGTCAAGCCTGATGCAGCGAGTAAACATCAGAACAGCTCGGGCTCACTCCCAAGCCCTTGAACAAATATTAATTGGGAGGGGAAAGAAATGTATAAATAAATGACTGAACGAGTGGGAAAAATCCCTGGCAATCACCTGTTCCAAGTGTCCTCATTTATAGGTGAGGAAACTGAGGCCGAGAGAGGCAGAGATGCCGTCACCAAGGTTACTCTGGTGCAGTGGCAGAGCTGGGACTTGAACCTCTGTCTCATGGTTCTGGTTCACGGAAGCCTCCAGTAGGTACGTGCTCATTGGTCACCCAGCATTTCCAGCAGGACAGGGACACCTCTGGCTCTCGCCTGCCCAGCATCCATCCCCCAACCTCTGCCACCAGCACCTCACTTTTCCTCCTAGAAACCACTGCACCACCACCTTTACTCCAGGTAGTTCCAGGGGGGTGGATGAACCTCCTGACACCCCTGCCCGGCCCCCAGTCTCCAGCCCTCAACACCAATCCTAGGTGCGGGACCCAAGTCTGGCCATCAGAACACCCCATTTCCCTGGCCACCGTGATTGGCTCCCAGGTGGGCATGTGACCCAAGTTTGTCCAATGAGAGTTCACCACAATATTTGCTGCAACTATGTGCAGGGGAGCTTTTTTTTTTTTTTTTTCCCCCTCTGGGGTTGCTAAGCCTCAGAAGGTCAGCCTGGAGGCAGGAGAAGCCAACACTGTGAGGGAGAATGTGCCCTAGAGTGAAGCCTCTCCAGCAGAAAACAGCTGAGAGATGGAGAGTGAGGGAGGACCTGAGCTGCTTGCTGCTCAGGCCTAAAGCTGCCCCACAGCACTTGCAGCGTGTAGCCCAATGCATTTCCCCTTTCTCCCCGAGCCAGCTGGAGATGCCTCTGCATGTATGGCAGAAAACCAGACCAGCACCCTCTCTGCAAGTCTCATGCCAGATGCTGGGGTAGAGACACTTCAGATGCAGTGCCCATAACTTTCATGGCCTGCAGGGGGAGGTCCTCGGGACCCAGAGAAATACGTAAATCTGTTCGCAGGACCGGAATGACCAAGGCAGAAAGGCAGAGAGCACAGTGGCCAGAAGGTCCACCCTGAGGTTTAGGTGGGGATCGGTAATCCCTGTCCGTGCCTTCTCCCCCAGAAACACCACACCCTCGCCCCACTTTGATTTGGGGGTGGCTTTTCCCTCTTTGCCCAGCCCGCCAGACAGCCTAGAGTGAAAGGCTGCTGACTGAAGGAAGTGGCAAGAAACACACACACACACACACACACAGCTTATCGCACACCTGGGCTTTGTGCACCGACCTGCGTGTTTCCCTCAGAGGCAAGGAGACTTCTTAGGAGGGCACAGGCAAAGTCTGACACCGGAGCTCAAGCAGAAGAGGCCACAGTAGAGGGGCTTGACCTGAAGCGCGGTGAGTCTGGAAGTAAGAGTGTTCTGAGGTCAGGAGGGAAGTATTGCCCAGGGGCCATAACGGGGTTCAGGGGTCTGTGAGCCCCGGAAATTACATACACTATTGTGTGTGTGATATGTGGTGCGTGCGTGTGTGTGTGTGTGTGTGTGTGTGTGTGTGTGTGTATGTACACAAGCCTGCACGGGGGAATGCATCCGTCGTTTTAAATCCTATTTTCAAAGAAATCCCTCACATCTGAAAGGTGAAGTTGCTGGTGTGGGACTTGGCCATCCCTTGGGAGGCTGGTTAACTGCTGTTAACCAAGTACCACAGACAGAGCGGCTTGTAAACAACACAAATCTAGTTGTCACAGTTCTGGAGGCTGGGAGGCGAGTCCAAGGTGAGACGTAGGCAGACCTGGTGCCTGGGCGGAGCCTGCTTCCTGGTTCCTAACAACCTCACGAGGAGGAAGGGGCCGGGGCGCTCTCTGAGGTCTCTTTTATAAGGTGCTAATCCCACAGGAGGGCACCACAGGAGGCCCACCTCCTATGCCATCACCTTGGCGGTTAGAATTTCAACATATGAATTGGGGAGGAGGGGGGAGAAGCACCTAAAGATTCCCTGCATTGCAATGGGGAAACTGAGGCTCTGAGCCACTACATTGCATAACGAGACCCAGCTCACACAGCCAACTTGTAACAGAGGCTGGAACAGAACCAGAAGTCCAGCTTCCTTGGCTGTGCCACTGGGAGGAGACAAAGGGTTAAAGTCCTCCCTGGTCCGACGTGCCCATCTTCAGCCTGGACATCATGTGCCCGCGGGGGGTTAGGTGCCCCTGCTCCGTGCCTGCGTGCCTGCCCCAAGCATGGCCCTGCGCTGTCTCTCGGTGTGGGGCCGGCCTTTCGCTTCTGGGCATCGAAGGGCTGGTAAAAGGCACGCCTCAAACTTCCCTTAGGCAGGCGTCATCACACTCAGATACCTGTCTGTCTCCTGACAACCCTGCCTCCCCCATCTCAGTAATGGCAGCTCCCCTGTCCCAGGTGCCAAGGTCAAAAGCCCTGTGGGCATCGTTGCTGCCTCAAGGCCTCTCACACTCTAAGTCCACTCCGTCAGCAATTCCGGCTGGCTTGACCCTTGACCTTCAACAAAGATCTAGACTCCATCCACTCCTTGCCCCGCCCTCCTTCTCTGTCGCTCCACCCCATCCAGCAATGTCCCTCACCTGACTGTCTGGAGCTGCCTCCTGACTGCCTCTCCCTTGACCTCCCTTCCATCTGCTCTTCATCCAGCAGCAAGAGCCATCTTAAAACACAACCCAGGTCATCTGACTCCTCGGCTCACGACCATTGGCAGACTCACGCAGAGATCTCCCCAGCTCACTCAGAGATCTCCCTGGCCAACAAGGCCCACCACTCACCCCTTCTCCTTTCCTCCCAGTCGCCTGGGCCTTTGCTTCCTCAAACACGCCAGGCACCCCCGCTCACCCCAGGGCCTTTGCACTGCTCCTCCCTCTGCCTGGAACACTCCTCCCCCACACGCCTACACGGCTGCCCCCCTCAGCTCTTGCTCAAAGGTCACCTTAGTTGAGGCTTCTATGCCCATGCCCCAGCACTCACCACCCCCCTTCTCTGCTCATTTTCCTCTGGCACTTATTAACGCCTGGCACCTTATTTGTTGGCTTGTTTCTTTCCTTACTGTCTTCCCAACAAACGTGTGGGCTCCGGGAGGGCAGTAATTTTGCTAAATCCCCAGCACCTAGAACAGTTCCTGGGTGGATTGGGGGGAGGGGGAGTGGGTGGGTGGGTGGAAGGACAGATGGGCCATACTTGTTCTATCCTGTTTATCTGTCTGGTCCACAAAGCCTGAGCTCCTTGAAGGCAGGGATTTAGGTTCTGTTCACACTGTATCCGTGAGGGTCACACAGAGCTGGGCACATGTAAGGTGAATAAATGATGTGCCCCTTCAGCTGGGAGGGATACGGAAGCCAGGATAAGAGAGGGGGCTTGGCTTGGGGACATAAGGCTCTAGCAGCTACCTCTGAACTCCCAAGTCCCAGCTCTCCCGTGCTGGCCGACTAGGGCTCCCCCTGGACTGTCCAGGCTCTGTGGCTGCAGCAGTGGGAGGGGCGACTGCCCGGGCAGCCCCAGGACACCACTGGGGTGTTTGACCTTTAATCTAATTCTTTAATATCACTTTGGGCTTAGGGCCCAGAGTCGGGTGCCCGATGCCCGGGGCGAAAGTCGCTGGTCCACCGCTCTGGCAGCTGTAAAATTAGCCTTTGCTTTGTCATCTGTAAAACGGGAACCAGACAACAGCGCTCCCCATCCAGCAGCCGTGCGGCTTCACTGAGACAGGAGGCTCCACGTGGTTATCAACGGGGCTGGTGGGAGCTCAGGAAGGCTGACCGCCACTGACAGTCGGGGCTGAGCGGGAGGAGCAACGGGCCGGCCCCTTGCAAGCGTCCCTTAGCTGGAGTCCCGCTCGGGGGAGCCTGGCCGGATGTGGTTTGGGGTTATAATGCCTCATTTAGCTTTCTGGGCACCCGGACAGTCGGCGTGATTTTCCCAGGTGACATTGAGCACATTATCTGGAGAACAAAACTCCTTTCAAGGTCAGAAACGCCCGGAGAGCCACTGGGACGGCCAAAGAGGCAAAATCACGGACCTCGGTCCGCCCGGGCTCCCCGGCTTCCTGGCTGGAATTACACCCCTTGGGATCCTGCCAAGCCCCATGGAGAGGCTGGTTTTGGTGGAGGAGGGAGAACAAATCCATCTTCCCTCATTCAAAGGGTCAGCTCTCACTTGCTGGATAGCAGCCACGAGGTTATTTTAATCCTGGGAATAAAAAGTCTAGGCCACATAACCTCCACCTACTTACCTACCTACCTACCTGACCAGGCTTCTCTCTCCTCCCCGCAGCAACACCCACGTGATTTTATCCCTTCTGACCTTCACAACAACCCCACCCCCGCTTTCCAGAGAGGTGAGGGGACATCCCCAAGGTCACAGCACTGGGAAGGGGAGTTCTACAATGCCGGCCTGCTCGGGTATGGGACCCAATGCCACCTGCCCCTTGGGATTCCTAATTCGCTCTCACAGATGGGGAAACTGAGGCCCAGAGAAATGGGGCCACTTGCTCCAGTCACACAGCCGGGAAATGGCGGAGGGACTGGCTAGCATCCAAGCCCGAGGCTCCTGCCATGTGTAAAGTGCTGGCCAGGCTTAGCGTCCCAAAGTGAAAGCAAGGTTGAAGAGGACGGGCTCTGGGAAGTCTGTGTAGGCGCCCTTGGCTTGGCTGACAGCTCAGCTGCTTTTGACCTTGGGTGTCCTTGGGTAGGCTCAACCCTCTGGGCTGTTCTGGCCATCAGGGACGGCGCAGGCATACATACCACCTTCCTGCCTCCTCTATTATTGTGGAGACTTTATATGTACTCACCTTTTTATTTAAATAAATGTTAATTCTAAACAGTGATTCCTTTTGTGCCAAAAACAAAAACAAAGCCACCACTACAAATACAAGGAAAATCCAGCTGTGTCCCCAGGTCCCCAATGGACACCGCTGCCTACTCGGGGCTCCGTCTTTGAGAGAGAGAGAGAGAGAGAGAGAGAGAGAATGACAAATAAATGCCAAGACCCATCAGCTTCCACAGAGACTTAGTCTTAGATGTAGAGAGGGACAGAAGGAGAACTAAGAACTAAACAACCCCGGCATTTTATGACTGAGTGACACTGAAGGCTGGGTCCAGGAGCCACTGGAATATGTCCCCCAAGGACCACCGGAGGCACCGTGGCATACACATTCCTCATTTGAAAAGCTCTGCAGCAGGTTCTCTATGTACTGGAAGCACAAGGTTATGTCATAAACCCTCTGTATTTGTGGATGTGTGTGTTGGAGGAGGGTGTGAGGGAGGGGTGTCATGCTTACCCCTTCAGGGGTGGAGGGAATGCTATGGGGTGCTTACTGGTTAGTGGTTGAAGGGGGGGGGGTCTCACCTTTCTCTCTCTCTCTCTCTCTCTCTCTCTCTCTCTCTCTCTCTCTCTCTCGGATCTAGACAGGGGGACACAAACTTGGGGAAGAGGAGTGGTAGGGATTTGGCTGGGGGAAGAAGGGGCAGGAGTACTGCCTATTTCCAGTTCTCCCGATTTGCCAGGGGATCTTGGGCAAGTGACATAATCTCTCTGGGTATCCATGTGGTTTTCTAAAATAATGCCATTTACTTAAACGAGAGATACCTGCATAATGATCAATATCAATTTTGCAAAAAGACCTCCGAACACAAAGATACACACTAGGTAATTAAAACGGTAACTGATGGGCAGGGGTTCATGGGCAAGGTGGTTGCTAGAAACACAGCCTGTTTGTGTGACTTAGGAAAGGTGGCTCCACTGGGTAGATAGAAACAGTCCTTTTGGACAGAGCAAGGCTTGATGGGCAGAGAGAATGAATGGAAGAATGAACGAACAAATGGATCTGAGGGGCCCTTGCATGAAGCAGTGATGATAACATGCAACGCACGGTGGGATTATCCAAAAGTCTAAGCACTAACATTTATTCGGAGACTTGGGGTCCCTACTTCCAGGACTTGTTGGGGAGAACCACTTCTCCACACCAGGGGTTGGCATCTCCTATTGCATCGTGAGGCTGAGGGGAGTCTGATGACCTGGTTTGGGGGTGGGGGTAGGGGCACCTTTGAAGGCCCCGTTTCTCTCCTTGCCCCACTGTCTCCACCTCTGATCTTGCTCGTTGACCCCCAGGTTACTGACTCGCCACAATGGTGGGCAGCGTGTGGGTCGCTCTGGGACTCTCCCTGACCTGCACCTCGGCCCTCAGCCTCCTCTCCCCTGCCTGGTTCCAGACGCCCACCTTCTCCTTTGGCGTCCTCTCCTACTGCTCCTGGCCTTGGGGTGACCACTGGAATCAGAGCTGTGGGGTCTTCAGGTCCCTGGATGACATTCCGGACTTGGCTTGGAAGGTGAGTCCTCAGCTCATCCCTTCCCTGGGACCTGGGGGTGGGGGAAGGAGGACTATCAAGGGCCGGGGAGCGAAACAAAGCCAAGTTCTGCTCCTCCACCACAGCCCTGACCTGAGCCTCTGACTCTGCAGGGGTGGGGTGGGGTCTGGCTATTTGCTTTTTAGCAAACACCCAGGATGATTCTAAAAGCAGCTGTCAGCCCTTAGAGCTCCTTTGTACCAATTAAGACAATGGGCCCCTTCTTCAGGACACTATACTGCCATCTGCCGGAGAATTACTGAAATCAATATGCAAATCTAGGATCCCAGTGCGTCTGAGTGGTGCAGTGTGCAACCCAACACACCTACCTACCTGGCCACCCTCTACGCACTGCTAGGCTGGAAAACCACAGTCCAGGTGTTGGAAGTCTCTGTTATGAGGCACATTACCAAGTTCAACCATGGGGGCCGTGGGTAGGGCTCCCAGTCCAGTGCCCGTAAGGAAAATTATACAGCCTTCAAAACCTGTCACTACAAAGATGATCTGCCGTACAGCAGGTAGTCAGGTGTGGTGGTTGCACATTTAGATCTTAATCCTGGATCTACTACCCAATTAGCTGTGTGCCCTGAGGCAAATGACTCTACCTCCTTGGTCCTCAGTTTGCTTACGTGTAAAATGGGATAATAGCACAGACCTCTTGGGGTCTCCAGGACTCAGTAGCTGTTTCAATATGCAGGGGAACACCCTCCTGTCCCCACCCAGTCAGACCCTCCCTCCTCTCTCCTCCTGGCAGGTCTCAGCTGCGCTTCTCCTTGGAGGCTGGCTCCTGGTGGCCGTCCATGCAATTCTCCTCTTGTCCTGGGTGCTGGCCCCCAAAGAGCTGTGGCCAAGGAGGGGCAGTGGCAAAATGCAGGGGGTGCAGGCCGCTGCAGGTAAACCCACCGTCACATAGTAAGCAGTCCAGACAGGTTGTGGGATGGATGATGAGTGAAAGGGAAAAACATGTAAGCAGAATCTGGCCTCCTGGGTCAAATCTCAGAGATAAGCCCTAGGAGTGAGTGTAGATTCTTTCTGGTCTTTAGCAAGGTTCACCTGATTCTCCTGCTCTGGGAGTGCCCAACGTAAGGAGGTGTCCAGCCCATTTCCTTAGCATCATCAGTGCCCACAACAGCACCTCTAACAATTCTGGTGAATGAACTGGTGAAAGAATGAATAAGTGGGTGGATAAGTGGGTGGATGAATTGGTAAGTGGACAATGGATGTCTTAGTAGATGAATGGATAAGGATGAATGGGTAGATTGCAATATGAATGGAAGATGGAGATGGATGGATGGATGGATAGATGGCTAAGTGGGCAGGTGGCTGGATGTTTGGATGAGCGAATGGATAGGCAGAGAGAGGGCTGGAGAGAATGAGTGAATGAGAATATGGTTGAATGGGTGGAAGAGTAGATGGACCAATGGGTACAAGGATAGTTGAGTGATGGGTGGATAAAAGGAAAGAAGAATTATTGTATTAACTTTGCATGGTGACAGACTGTGACTAGGCTTATTGTGGTGATCACATCGTAAGGTATATAAATGTCAAATCACCATTTGTTTCAGTTGTACAACTGAAACTAGTATTATACTGAATGCCAGCTATAATTTAATAAACATTTTTAAGGATAGACAAGCTGATAAATAAGTGAATGAAGGGACGAATGGGTGGATGAATGGACAGACGGACGGGTGGACAGGAGGGTGGATGAGTGAGGGCGTCCCAGGAGGGAAGGTTAGCCCAGAGCCCCTGACACACTGGCTTCCTTCCTTGCTATCTCCAGCCACCACCACCGTTATGGGCCTGCTGGCTTTCCCTATTGGCCTGGCCTCCCCATTTGCCAAGGAGGCCTGCGGAACCTCCTCTGTGTACCGCAGTGGACAGTGCCAGCTGGGCTGGGGCTACGTGACCGCCATCCTCAATGCAGTCCTGGTCAGCATCCTGCCTGTCATCAGGTGGCCCCGCACGACCAAAGTACAGGGGAGGACCGTCCGCTTCTCCAGCGACACTGAGAAAATCATCCTTATGCCAGAAGTGAGCAAATAAAATGTTCTCAGGAGCAAAAAGAGCCCATTTTATAGCTATATGAAATCACCATGTACCCGGGTTCAAAATCCACCTCTACCGCTTCCTTGTGACCTCAGGCAAGCCACTTTACCTCTCTGGGCCTCACTGTGTTTTTCTGTAAAATGCACCTCTCTGGACCTCACTGTATTTTTCTGTAAAATGCACCTCTCTGGACCTCACTGTATTTTTCTGTAAAATGCACCTCTCTGGACCTCACTGTATTTTTCTGTAAAATGTACCTCTCTGTATTTTTCTGTAAAATGAAGGTGTGTGAAATATTGCCTACCTTACCCGGCTGTTATGATTGGAACTCAGGGAAATTGGGGTCATAACCCAGAAACCATTCCCACCCGGGGATCACTCTTGTGCATGGACTTGGGGTACATGGTACACTGTTTGCAAAGTGGCCTCAATGATTTCCCTGCCTGTATCCACACCCCTTTTCTCCCTCCCTCCCTCCCTCCCTCCCTCCCTCCCTCCCTCCCTCCCTCCCTCCCTCCCTCCCTCCCTCTCTCTTTCTTTCTTTCTTTCTTTCTTTCTTTCTTTCTTTCTTTCTTTCTTTCTTTCTTTCTTTCTAAAAAATATTTTTATTGATTTCAGAAAGGAAGGGAGAGGGAGAGCTAGAAGCATCCACGATGAGAGAAGCACTGATCAGCTGCCTCCTGCATGCCCCAAACTGGGGATGGAGCCCTTAACCTGGGCATGTGCCCTGACCAGGAGTCGAGCCATGACCTCCTGGTTCATACTGAGCCATGCCAGTCAGGCCCACACCCCTTTTCAATGTCACTTAACAAAGCCTCCGGTGGGGTAGTGGAGTCTACTTCCCATTCTCTGAGTCTGAGCTCAGCTACGTGACTGACCAAGAGAATATGGTAGAAATGGCCTGCTGCCAATCTCGAGCCTTGGTCTCCAGAGGCCTTGCAAGCTTCTGCTCACTGTCTTAAAAATGCCGTCATGGCCATGTAAACAAGCCTAAGGTAGCCAGCTGGAGGACAGGAGACACAGGGCCCCCTCTGCCCCACTGGCTGGCCAACAGCCAGCCCAGCTGGTTACCAGCTGGTCACAAACACATTAAGTCCAGCTGAGACCAGAAGAACCTCCCAGCTGAACACAGCCCATATTGCTGACACAGAGTCACAAGCTAAATAAATGTCTGCTTTAGGCCACTAGACGTGGGGTGGTTTGTTCTGCGGCATCACTGGCGGGAACAGCTAAGATCCGAGGGTGCAGGGTGATTCACCTGCCTTGAACTTTTGTGTCCATTGGGAGTGTGAGCCACTGTGGCGGGAGGACGGAGTCTTCAGAAACAAACGTTTCTTTCTTTCAAAAAAAAAAAAAAAAAATTCCCCCAAACACAGAGACAGAAACAACCCAGCTTCACACACCTCTCGGTTTATATATGTTTTCTCTCTATATAGACACGACTCTTCAGTAAACAGTTACAAGATGTGCTGGTAACACTGAGAAAGGGCACGCGCTGCAGACAGAACAACTCGCATATGCTCAACTCCGGGACACAAGGACGCGGCACACAGACACCTGAATAAGCAGAGAGCTGAACAGAGAGCAGCTAGTCCAAGCCACAACCACGACGTGTCTCTGGACACCACGAGAGAAGGCAGAGAGGAGATCTTGTGCTGTGCTGTGTGACTAGTCTGTCAAAAAATAAATAAGAACCAGAGGGTCTAGGACCTGGGCCGTGCTGAGGAAATGTCGCCTGCCATGAGCAGCTACGTGGCAGAACACACTTTTCTCGGAGGGGCCTTTCGCACGTTTTTCCCATCCCAGGAAGCTGGGGAACCAGGGGGAGAGGATGTCCGCTCTTCGGGAGCGAGGGCCCTCTGGGCCTGTCGGTCCCGCCCAGGAAGCCCCACTAGGGGACGGTGGGGACTCATACTGTGACTGAGGGAAGAGCTTCAATGTGCTTACGTGTCTCCTGCCATCTCCCAAACCCGACCTGCCATTCTTGGGAAGAGCAGTTCCCCGACTTTAGGTCCCCCAATTCCGGGGCACTATCAGAACCCAGTGGGCAGGACCCCTTTCCCGGAGGACAGGTGGGCAGCTGAACCACCGAACTCAGGATCTGTCTGTGAACTGGCGACCCTTTAAGAGAAGACATGGTGGGGACCATTTCTGGTCTGAGCCACCGTGGAAAACACACGCATCGCCCTGGCTGCCCTCTGTCTTCCTCTCTCTTCGTCCTGAGTGAGCAAGGGCACTTGGGGAAAAGCTGTACCAACACACACATTCCAAGCTCCTGGAGCGCCAGGCCCACTGTGTGCGAGGACAGGCAGTCTTTCCTGGGGGAATCACAGAGGGTTCCGGGTGAACCCATAAGATCCCCGGACTGTCTCCCACCTGCAGACACTTCCGGGGTCCCACTGCCCTGCAGGAAGAGTCCCTTCTTGAAAAGAAGTCTCTCCCAGAGTCAGGTGGAGGGGGAAAATGAGAGGATACAGCGTGAGGCCTCCCACGTGCCTTTTCTAAATGGGAGGGGCCTCTGAATCAATAAATATATATATATTTGGAGAAAAAAATAAATGGGAGGGGCCTCAGGACAAGGCGGCTTAGGTAGAAAGAGAACCGGTTGGGAGTTACATTGGTAGCCCCTCCTCTAAGCCAGTGGGGACATTTGGCAATATCTGGGGATGCTCTGGGTTGTCACAATGGGATGGGGAGGAGGGTACTACTGGCATCTGGTGGGTAGAGGCGAGGGATGTGCTCAACATCCTACAATGTGCAGAACAACCCCTACTCCCCACCCTCCCGAAAAAGGATGACCCAGCCCAAATGGCAACAGTGCCCAGTGCAGAAACCCTGTGGCCAGCCGGTCTTCCAGGCTGTTCTGGAACATCAGAGTACAGAGGGCGCCCCACAGACTCCTACACCAACTTCCAAAACAATCCCATGCCCAATCTCCTCAGACACGACAGTCTGGAGGGATGGGGAGAGAAGGAGAGGCGACGTCTGGAGGCCTTGAACAAAGATGTTCCCTCCGTCCACCAACAATTCCCGCGAGGAGAAATCCACACACAGGCGATCTTTGGTCAAACAGGAAAAACGTAAGGCTGAACTCAAGGGGCAAGCCCTCGACCCCACCGGCCCGGCGGCCAGAGTCGGGCCAGTTTCTCTGTGCACAGAAGTCCATGCTCACAGACAGACACCGGGACCGCGCCCCCAGGTGGCCGGGAGGAAAAGTGGGCACGACAGGCAGGTGGCAGCTCGGCGGATGCTGCCTGGGGGAGGCGGCCCTCACTTGTTCTCAATCAGAGTCTGCACCTTGTACACGAGGTCCCGGGCCAGCTTCAGGATCTGCTTGGTGTTGTGTCGCTCGGCCATTTCTGAAAGAGCAGAAGGCGACAGCTCGTGAGCCTCATTCTGAGTCCATCCTCAGGACACACTGCTAGCACCTGGAAGGGTCTCTGTGGCTTTCCCACCATAGTCATCTAACCTCATCCCCAGAGGGATCTGGAAGCAGAGACCTTGGGGAAGGACAAAAAGCCATTTGCCTAAGGTCACCCGACTCCTGAGTGGCAGAGCTGGGACCGGAATCCACATCTGTTCTGATTCCCAAGGCTGTACCGTTCCTATTCACGTCAACTGCCTGCCTAGCCTGCTTTCCCTACACACACCAGCCCTCTGAAGCAGACACTGTTACCCATTTCACAGATGAGAAAGCAGATGTTTACAGAAGGGAAGTGACTTGTCCATGGGCGCAGCTGGCTAGTGGTAGAGCCAGGATTTGACCCATGCTTCTTCGGCCAGATCCCAGGGGAAACATATCCTCAGCATTGCCAGAGGATGACTCACCCATTGGGAAGAGACACATGAAGTGGGCAGAACCCCCTCCAGTCCCTCCTGTGTCAATCTCAGTAAATCTCTGCCCCACCTAAGGCCCCAGGGAGGGGCTCTCTGGAAGCCTGTGCCCCTCAGATGAGACCCCGGGCATGTGGGTACCGTTAAAGAACTTGATGATGTCTGTGAAATCCATGTTGTTCTCCAAGATGATGTCACGGTAGACCTCCACCAGAGCCAGTGCGATGAACAGGACGTAGTGGGTGGACGAGACGTGTTTGGCTGCCCAGATGGTCTCCCAGACAGAGAAGACATCATCATAGACAAGTTCTGCCAAGACAGACACCAACGCACACACACACATGGGGAGAGAGTCAGCCCCCGGGCTCATGGTGCTGCCCACCCTCTGGGAAAACTCCAGGCCAGCTGTGCTCCGAGCTTCTGGCCTGGTGCAGCAGACAGAGCTCAAGCCAGGAGCTAGGAGACCTGGACTCTGCCATTTGACCATCAAAAGCCTCAGTTTTCCCCATCTGTAGAATGGGCTAACAAATAAAGTGGGTTGTAAATTTCCAGCTCTGACATTCTGCAAGTGGAGGAAATGTGCAGTTTGGCTGACACTAACCTATCCCTATTCTACCCCTTGAGCAGTCTCCCCCTCTCTTCCTTTACCCTCCCATTTCTTTTAGCACCCATGGGGGGCAGTAATATCTCCCCTCTCTTCTAAACATGTTATAGAACTGGCTGTTGTATCTGGTTCTAGTGAAGAGTTAGAATAGGGCAATGGTTAAGTGCAAGGCTTTGCATACCTAAAACTTACATAATGTTACTATGTAACCCCAATAAATGTAATCTGAAAAGAAAAAGAAAAGAGAGCAAGGCTTTCTATGTCCAATAAACTCAGTCTGAATTCTAGCTCCATCAAGGGCTAGACGTTGGGCTAGATATTCTCTCTCCTCATCTCAACTGGGAGGATGCTCACAGTAGTAAAACAGTAGTAAGATAATATATAGAAATGGCTCAGCACAGTGCTTGGCACTTAATGAACACTTGTATGTGTTAGATGTTATTCTTAGTATCATCCCAAATTAGCGCAATAGTAATCTATTGTGTTCTACATAATATTTAAGTCCCATGTGAAACATGCTCCAAAGGCTTCAGAGTTCTTGGTTTCTGATAAGCAGCATAATAGAATGGAAGGGAACTGGTCTTAGGAAGAGGGGAGCTCAAGTCCTGGCTCTATTCCTCCCAGCTGTGAATTCAAATTTTCTCAGTCTCAGTTTCCTCATCTGTACAATGGGGACTGCAACAATACTACTGCATGGTGTCACTGCAAGATAAGGTAGGTGAACTGATAATGGAAATTCAATAAACAGGTGCTGCTCTCTTCAATTAAGAGTTTGCTCTGTAGTATCTCTTCCCTGAAGTTCTGCTACAAAGAGTCTGGGAACAAGGCCCCAGTTTGAAGTCTGTACCTCGTTTGAAATCCAGCAGGAACCAGCGGTAGCAGAAGTAGAAGTGAGTGTAGTCCCCATTCTGATGCATCAGCTCAAAGAGCTCTGAGTCCAGGATCTGTCAGAGGAAGGAAAGGTGGGATCAGCCTCCTGGGAAAAGGCCAGACCAGAGGGGAGAGCTGGAAAAATTATGGTCCATCCCCATACCAGACACTAGACAGCCTTTAATAACCAGATGCAGTATCATTTTATGATATGTGGATTATATCTCAATAAAGGGGTGTGTGTGTGTGTGTGTGTGTGTGTGTGTGTGTGTGTAATATACCCAAAAATTACTTTGAGGAAAAAGACCAATACCATCAAACATCCTTTTAGGAGTGGGGCCATGTCTTGGTCATTGTGTGGTGATAGTGCCTGGACTGAATAAATGCTCAGTGAAAATGAATCTTATAGAATTGATTTGAGTTGCTGACTTAAGATTGAGCTGAATTAAAATTTTTAGTTCAATTCAGAGGTTAAGTGGACTTGAGGTTTTTTTAAAAAATATATTATGTTTATTGATTTCAGAGAGGAAGAGAGATAGAAACATCAATGATGAGAGAGAATCATTGATCGGCTGCCCCCTATAAGCCCCACATTGGAGATCAAGCCAAGTGCCCTGACCAGGAATCAAACCCTGACCTCCTGGTTCACAAGTCAACACTCAATCACTGAGCCATGCTGGCTGGGCAGACCTGGATTTCTGAGTTGGGCTGAGTTACTAAGTTGAGTTAAACCAGGTGTGGCTATTAAGTTGACCTAAGGTCTATTGGGTTCAGTTGGAATAAGTTATATCATTGAATGGGACTGAATCATACCTGGATTAGTGACCTCATGTTGGCAAAGTGTGTGTCCATGGCGCCTCCGTGGGGGAAGTTCTGGTTCATTCTCTTCATAAGCTCCGTAAAGCAGCTGAAGGTGAGGGCCTCTGGGGAAGAGCACAGGAGAAACCATCAACTCCACCACTGCCCAAGGACCTGGAGGCCCCAAAGGGATGGCCCAAAGCTGGGCCACAAATGAGACAATGGAATGCTGGTGCATTCTACTTCAAGGCAGGGTTCATGAAATTCTCAAGTCTGGAAAATTCTGTATTAAAACAGCAAAGGTCAATATTGGGGACGTTATACAAAGAAATGCTAAAATAGTGTTGAGAAAAGCTGCTTTGAGAGTCACTACATATATTAAGAAAAAGCTTGCTTTCCTACGGCAGCCTTCTAAGCACCTGTCCTGACACAAAATGAAGTTCACCCCTGCCCCGCCCCCTCAATAGGAAGGAAACTGCGCCCCCAGCCCTTGGGCTGGAATACGCACTCACCGTCATCCAGAATGACCAGCAGTGGAGCCAGGAGGTCACACATGCCCTGGACATAGCCGATCTCAATGTGCTGCCAGATGTAGCTAGAAGAGAGAGACAGGGGCTCAATCTGGACAATCACAACCTGCCTCTCCCACCCATTCTTCCTTTGCTTCCTCTGTGGTCCAATTCCCCACCCCTCACCTGGACCTCGCCCTCCACCTCCTGCCTGCATCCCATTCCCAATCTCACTCTCTTCAAACATCACATGCTCAGCACCAGGATGACCTTCCCAAAGTCAGGCCCAAGGAGGTCACTGAATGCTCAAAACCTTCATAGACCTCCCCTGTGTAACAAGACAATATCCAAGCTCCTTACTAGTAAATGGGGGCGCAAGGCATTGACAGTCTCTTCCCTTCCATATTCACAGTCTCACCCATCACTTCCCAGTACTTCTTCCTGTCTGGCCACAGGGAAGTATTTAACTTGTACAAACAAAGCACATGCCCCTGTGCTTCTGCAGTTCCCTCTGTCTTGAATTCCCATCTGCCACTTAAAAGTAGTAAATATTTACTGATTATTTACTGTTTACTCAGCCTACTATACATATATTGCATCATTTAATTTTCAGAATAATACAAAAAAGGAACCATTATTATCCCATTTCACAAATGGAGATAGGCAGAGATAAGTGACACAGAGTCATATGCCTCAAAATAAAGGTCAGAGACAGGATTTGAACCCAGGCACTCTCAGCTCAGGGTATGTGCTCCGAACCTGTAGGCCAAATGGTTTCTTCAGTTTTTCCTAATTTTGTCCAAGTCCATCTCGATTGTCACCACCTCTATGGTGTCTTCCATGATTTTTCCCAATGCTATAACCTAGCAAAAATCAGTCTATCCTTCCTTCTCCCCAGGCCTTTTCATTTTAATGTAACATTACTATGTTACAATATATTTGTATTTCCTAGACTAAATTTTGGTTACTTGGGGGACAGTAATAGAGAATAGTTAAGCAGTGGTGCTTATTAATAAGAATGTGCTAGTGCAGGGATTAGTAAACGTTTTCCGAGAGGTCTAGACAACAAATATTTTCAGCTTTGTAGGCCACATCTTCTCAACTGCTCAACTCTGCAGGAACAGTCACAGCACTGTGCAAAAAAAAAATGGGCATGGCTGGGTTCTAATAAAGCTTTATTTACAGAAACAAGTAATGAGCTAGAGCTGGCCTGTGGGCCATAGTAGTTTGCCAAACCAAGTTAGAGTAGCAGGGAAAGAAGTCCAGGATGTATTACTGAGTGCAAAAATGAAGTTGTAGGAAAAGTTTGTAGTATAATCATGTAGGTAAAAAAATTTTTATACTATAACTTACTTCTTCTGGTGAGTGGTATTGATGACTGGATATGGGAGAAGTTTCTCTTTATATCTATGAACTGATTTCCTTGGTTGATTTAGGTTTTTAATCAGCATGGGTTACTTCCGTACTTTTAGAAATAAAAGTAATTTTTAATGAAAAGTAATTTTTAAGTAGCCCCAGATCTTGGCTTCATAAAATAAAGC
This sequence comes from Pipistrellus nathusii, assembly GCA_963693515.1. Taxonomy (NCBI): domain Eukaryota; kingdom Metazoa; phylum Chordata; class Mammalia; order Chiroptera; family Vespertilionidae; genus Pipistrellus; species Pipistrellus nathusii. The sequence continues at coordinate 5,496,248 of OY882876.1, forward strand.
AGATTCCAGAGCCCCAAAGATGTGGGAGTGAGTTCCCACTCAGCCACTGCCCAGCTGGAGGCCTCTGAGCAATGCTGTACCGGAGTCTCCATTTCCTCACCTACAAAGAGGGATGATACTTATCTCAGAGGCTTGTTGTGAGGATTAAGTGAGATGATGTCGGTAAGGGGCTCAGGATAGAGCCTAGTATACAGTACGTGCTTAATGAATGTCCTCTATTATTAACACTATTATGACTGTTACCTTGTCAGTGGGGGCTGGAATAAGATCTGGTGGGCATGGTGCCGGCTGCAGTTCTAGCTGGGCTCTCTGCAGCCCACATTCTACCCTCCCCATCCCACCTGATCCCCTCCAGATGCAGCCCTGCCCCCCAGCCACCTGCACATGATGTTGCGCAGCTTCTCCAGGTTGGCGGGCGTGAAGTACCAGTAGTTGCGGTCGCACCTCTGCACGTCCTTCTCAATGCGGTGCAGGTTCACGGTGTACAGGTCCAGCAGCTCCGGCTGCCGGCCCACAGGAGGGGGAGAAAGCAATTACACCCCAACTCCTCTCAGAGGCGAATTTTAGAGGTTCTCACCCCTCCCCTTCCCCTCTCCTGTAGTCACTGCAAGGACATCCTCTGTCTGGCCCAGTGGAGGGTTTGATTTGGTTTTGGTTCTCAGAAATCCCCTTTCCCTTTGTATGAGCAATATTCTTTTAATTTTTTCTTGGAGAACACAAAACAATCCTATGGTGCATGGATGTATCACTCCCATTTTATAGACGAAGAAACTAAAAGAGTTCTAACGGTAGCTGGAAGTGTGCCCCTCTCTGCCGGAGACTGGATGAGAAGTGGAAGAACGGAACAGAAGTCCGATTCTGGAAATATGCTGGGCCTGATGCCTTGACCCAAAAATCAGGATGACATGGCTCAATATGGCAAGGAAAAAAAAAAAAAAAGAACATTTCAAGGCCAAAATGAATCCACAACGGCAACAGAACACCAAAGCTGGCTTTTGCTTGAGGGAAGCTGCTGACACGGGAACATTTAGGCTTGGATTTCATGGTGTTGTGATCCCCCCCTCACCCTCAAGGTAAGGAAACTAGTGAGACTTTCCACATTCAGGCAGGACCCCAAAGAGCCAAACTCAAAGATTTAAAAGATACTGGACCTGCGGGTAAGTCAAGATGCTCATCGTCAAGACTGCTCACAGGGTGGTACGCCCAGAGGACCCGACTCAGTAATTTTGAAACCACCCAGGAAGACAGATAGGCTCAGGAAGATGAGCCTTAACTGGTCACCTTAAACCCAGGACTGTTTGACCCCTAGGGCTGTGTTCTTTAAGTATTTTATCATCATTCCCCCAAATGGGCTTCCATAGTGAACTCTCTGGGATGGGGAAATGCAATGAACGAGGGCTGTGTGGAAACTGAGGTTTGGGGTACACTCCCCCCCTACTGCAGCTGCAGGAAACGGGGTGGAGAATTCTAGACACTTACGGAGTAGGTGACACCGCTGGATGACACAGGGGACGTCTCGTTGGCAGCTGTGCTCACGGCCAGAGAGGCCAAGGCTGGGAAGAGACTCTCCATCTCGGGCTCCTCTGAGAGGTTGTCCTCACTGTCCACCCGGCTGCACTTCACCTCGCTGCCCCCCCAGCCCTCCACCGGGGGGCCCTCCTTTTCAGGCAGAGCCACGTCCATGCTGCCTGGGATGGACATGAACTCGTCCATGCTCTCATTGGCGAGGAGGTCACTCTCCAGGCTGTCCTGCACGGCCAGCTGCTCACGCGGAGCCTCGTCCCGGGAAGTGGTGGCCTCGCTGCTCTGCCCCTCGTCCACGCTGCTGTCCCCGGGTCGAAGCACCAGGGAGGCACTGCGCTGGGCGTCCATGACGCCGTCCTCGGTACTCAGGCTGGGCTCCGAGTGCTCCGAGAAGCCAGAGGAGAAGTTGTGGGAGGAAGGATGGCCGGAGTCCGGGGAACAGGTGCCATTCACCAGGTTCCCATTGGGGATCTTCGGCTGCTTCTCCTCCAATTTGCCTTCTGTCTCCACCTGCTCCACTTCGTCCACAGACTCGAACACCTGAAGACAAGGTGCACAAAGACAGATGGACTAGGATGGACACTGCTTCCAGCAGGAACCTCAATGCTCATCAACAGGGGACTGGTTCAAATATGGAACATGCATGTGATGGAATACCACACAGCCAGTAAAAGGAGTGAGGCAGAACAAGGTGCAATACATGCTCCCATTTGTGAAGAATAAAAATGCATAGAATAACCCAGAAAGAAACAAGGAAGCATTGCAGTTGACCCTGTGGAGGGATTACTAAGGAATTTACATGGATATAACATGCTTAGTTTAACCTGTTTCTCATGTTGTTAACTAATATTTTACTTAAATTATCTACAACTGTTCGTATGGTGAAAGTCAAAGCCAAATTTAGCTTTTTCTATAATATTTTAACTCTTTTACAGGGAAAATAGATTCATGTTACTTACATACGGTAATAAAAAACTCAATCTTTAATGCTAGTATAACAGCTAAAACAAATAAACCCTGAGTGACTCGGAGATGATGGGCAACCAAGTTCATTATTGCTCCAGGTTGGAGGAGGGTGATGGGCAGATAGGGGGCGTGGCCTCGGGAAGGTCACCTGTGTGCTGCTGCTGGAGTCACTCTGCAGGCGGATGTTCTGGTGGCCAGAACTGCAGCTCTGGGAGGACTGAGAGAAAAAGAGGCAGGAGGGAGCCTGGGTGAGGCTGCAGCATCCTGGCTCAGAGCCCCTGCACTGAGCCCAGGAGGGGTTGCTGGGGCAGGAGTTTAGTTTCATTTAGTCTAGTTTCATTTCTTTTTTAAAAAAATATATATTTTATTGATTTTTTACAGAGAGGAAGAGAGAGGGATAGAGAATTAGAAACATCAATGAGAGAGAATCATCGGTCAGCTGCCTCTTTTACAACCCCTACTGGGGATGTGCCCACAACCAAGGTACATGCCTTTGACCGGAATCGAACCTGGGACCCTTGAGTCCGCAGGCCGACGCTCTATCCACTGAGCCAAACCGGTTTCGGCTAGTCTAGTTTCATTTCTATTCCTGACTTCAGGAGGTCCCCTCTCAAGGCCTCAGGTTCCTATCTATGTAATGAAAGGGCTCTTGGGTCTCCCTATCTGTTCCCAGGAGCCTCTTCAGAGGGCGCTCCACCAGCCCCTGGGCCTCCCCCTCTCACCCCTGTAAGCTGGAAACCCCATCTTTCACTGCTCTCTACTTGAGACTTCTGGCTAACATTTTAGTTAGACGCAGAGTAATTGTATGAATGACCCGATTTTTTTTTTATTCCCTCTCTGTATTTGTGCTTTTTGCCCTATAACTTCTACTTCCTGCCTACTCTGATGCTAGGCTTGGCCATGTGACCTGCTTTGGCCAATGGGATGTTAGCAAAGTCACCAGGGCAGAGCCTGAAAAAGAGCTTGTGTATGTCTCTCTTTATAATCTGTGTCCACTGTGAGAACATACCCAGGTAACCAGCTGGAGGATAAGACGTGGAGCACAACTGAGTCAGTCCAGGCAGGTGAGAGTGCTCTGTGAAGGTCAACAAAACTTGAGTTGACCTTCAGAGTTCAGAACAGCCTTGCTGACAAACAGACTCATGAGAAAAAGGAAACGTGTGTTGTTGGAAACCATTGACCTTTGAGGATTGCTTGTTATGCAGGATTAGTGTAGTAACATGATAGCTGATACATCACTAGTGAAGAGAAGAGAATTAACTTTTTTTTTTTTCAGCTCCTGCTTTGGGCCACTAAACTGGAGACTCTGTGAGAAAGGTATGTCTGACTTGGTCACTGAAGTATTCCTGATCTCTCAGAACATTCCTGACAGTACCTGGCACATGGTAGGCACTCAAAAAGCATTTGTTGAATAAATAGAAGTCTAGCACTGTGGTAGAAGCTTTATATACACTACTCATTTAAGCGGCACACAAATGTCCCCTCTAAATGATTATTTCCCTTTGACAGATGAGGAAACTGAGGCCCAGAAGTATGGGTGCTTACCTGAACCTCCAGGGATAGAAAATGGGCTAGAGCTCAAACTTAGGTCTGTCAAACTGCAAAGTCTCCTTCCACCCAAAAACTAGGGCCAGACACCCAGCCCTCACCTTTCCTACCACAGCCTGACGGAGAGGATCCTGGCTTCCGCACCCCACCCTTCCCTCCCTCAGGTGACCTGCCCGTCACCTCGTTGCTGATGGTGGAGTCCCTGTGCATCATCCGGTGCAGGTGGCCGTCCAGGCTGGCCCCTGAGGAGCACTTGGCCAGGGCGGCTGCGTGGGACTCCCGCTCCCTCTGCCGCACGATTGCCTCACAGCCCAGCCATTCGGACATGGTCTGCGCGTAGCAGGCATGGATCTGCTCGTCCACCTGCAGGGCAGATGCAACGTCACCGGACGTGCTGGGTCCCCTGGGGAAAGCCAACGCCAGTGGGAAGACCAGGCGGCTCTGACCTGGGATCCTGAGCCCTGGAAGCACCCGTCTAACATTCAGTCAATCGACATTCACTGAGCACCTACTATGTGCCAGGAAGGAGAGAGGGAAGGTAACAAAGAAGGGTGTGAATCTATAATTATCTCAAAATAAATGTTTATTTTTTTTTAAATGACAGCCGTGGCTTGTGCTGTATTTCTATGGGAGAGCGCTGCCCTCGAGCTTCCTGGCTCCCCCCAGCTCCCTTCCCCCCCTCGGTCCAAAAGGGACCGGAGCTCCGCGAGCCTCCCAGTTCCTGGCTCCATCAGCTGCCGAAGACCCCGGTGCCCGTCAGGGTAACCAACCTCCTTCCTCTCCGTCTCTGTCATCCCGAACTGGTAGTGGCCCAGCAGGAAGGGCCACACGGCCTTGCGGATCTCGGGCTGGATGCCCCCATAGTAGATGAGGCGCAGCAGCTCCTGCTCCTCGTAACTCTGTGGTGGGGAGACAGGGGGCAGCAAAGGGTTTGTGTGGTCAACGGAAAGCCAGGGGCCGACTCCGTGATCCAGTTCTTCTTTTCAGACCGAGCCCTTAGGAAACCTGGCATGAATGAACGAAGCCATATGGACCCAATACCCACTACAATGTGACATAAAAGAGCAAAGCCCTGGGAACCCCTCAATTGCCCACCAATGGGAGAACAGTACACCCCGACAGGGGAACACCACACAGAAAGCTGAAAGGTGCATCTATGAGAACCTACACAAAATGATGCTCAATGTGTACTGTTAGTGGAAAAAAACAGGATGCAGATCATGTCTAGTGTGAACCCATTTTTATTAAAAAAAAAAAAAAAAAAAAGGAAAAGCCAGGGTATAATGAACTTATATTTCTACTTAGTTTTCTATCAATTTCGTACATTGTGCTTACTTGGGAATATTATCTTTGAGTTTTTCATCTCAACTAAACTCTAAGAAAACTGTTTTAAAGCAAATTAATCCACAGTGAACATTAGTAGCTGGTTCTGCACACACTAATGATTTGGGGGCACACTAGGATGACTAGCGTCTCCCTCTAAATTAGCACCTCTCATCATTCGAAATAGATTCAACCACATTATGAATTCCTGCTCACTGGGGACTCATAGCACTTCATGCAGGATTGAGCATACAGCTGGTGCTTAATAAATGCTTAGCCACTGATGGGTTCTTACTCCTTCCAGGAGAGCATGTGTATTTTCCAACCTCCTTGATCCTCACCCCAATAGGCAGAAGCAGACTATGGGTCTTAGTATGCTTGAGTTTGGGTATGCAGAACCCAAAGATATCACAACATCCTGAGTCCCCACAAGCAGATAGGTCTATTCCTTAGATTGCAAGATGCTCCCCACCCGCTGCAGTCCCACCACAGGCCGAGCCAGGCCAAGCCTTACTGTGCTGTCCTGCAGGTACTGCTCCCAGATCCCAGCCGTCAACCCGTGTCTAGCATCACAGGGCAAGTCTGGAGACACAATCCTGTGATTGACCAGGGCTGACAGGTGGGTCCTCACGGTGGACAGGTGTCTGCAGTAGGCAAGCCCTGTGGGGGGAGGTAGAGACAGGATCATCACCCACCATCCAAATCTCCATGCCTTGTCTCAGAGTTTCCAAAATGCTGCCCATAGTCTTCCCGAACCCTCACAACCCAACGAGTTCTCATCACCCCCTTTTCCAGGTAAGGAGCTTAGGCTCAGAGTGGGGAAGTCAGAGAGGGGTCTAGACTGCTTAATTGCTCCGTGACCGTGGGGAGGTCCTATCACCTTTCTCAACCTTGGTCAGGGTGACGCCACCTCCACTAGAATGCAAGGTATTTAACTCACAGGCTGGAAGCAGAGTAGGGGTGGGCTCCCTGTGCCTCTGGGTGCCTCCAACCCACACACAGAGGGAAAGGGAGTGGGAGAAAAAGTGGAGCTGGATAAATAAGGTCCTAGTGAGCCATAAGCAAGAGGATGCTGAGGGCACTGGTTTGCTTTCAAATATGGCCCTGCACTCTCAACAGAATGCCTGCCAGCCTTCACCCAATCCGTCCTGGGCACCTGGAGGGCACAGTGCCTAGATCACGAGGCACTCGGCAAATACTGGCTTTTGCTGGTTTTGACTGCATATCTTTCTTCTGGATCTCCCCCACCATCTCATCCTTAACTCCCAAAGAGGACCCTGAACCTTCCTGAGCCCGAGGATTTGCCTCTATCACAGTGATGATGATGATATAATGGCTAACACTTACACAGCACATACTATGTGCCATCGAGCTGCCACCTGAGTTTACATAACTTCCCTCATTTAATTCTCGCCACAGCAGGTACTCTTATCCCCATCTTATAGATGGAGAAACGGAAGCACAGACTGGTTTCATCACCTGCTCAGATTTCATAGCTACCGTGTTTCCCCAAAAATAAAACATCCTCCGAAAATAAGACCTAGAGCATGGAAAGATAAGACATCCCCTGAAAATAAGACCTAGAGCAACTTTGGGAGAAAAAAAATAATATAAGACACTGTCTTATTTTCGGGGAAACAGGGTAGGAAGTGTGGAGTTGGGATTTGAACCCAAACTGCCTAGTTCCAGAACCTGGGCTCTCAGCTGCCACCAGGGATGAGCCACATCATGTGATGACATCATTCAAGATCCCTTTAAACCCTCTCCCCTTCCTTCAGAAAGATTTTCCATTTGGGTTCCATAAATACTCACCCAATGCCTGCTCCATGCCAGGCCCTGCATTAGGCACTGGAGATGGGTCAGCACAGAATAAGCAAAAGCCTTGATCTTGGAGAGCTCACACTCTCCCAGCCTCTCCAGGCACTCAGGGATAGGACCTGCGCTGCTATTTCTCAGGCCCATGCAGCATGTGTTAGCATTTTTCTAGAATCCTGAAATACACACACTTAGGCTGAGAGACTGGGGCACTAAACCCTGCTAAGAACTGATATAGCAGTGTGTGTGTGTGTGTGTGTGTGTGTGTGTGTGTGTGTGTAACAGAGCCTTCGCGTCAGGCAAGCCTGGGTTTGAGTTTGTTGCTTATTAGCTGTGTGACTTTGGGCAAGGCTTTCTGTACCTTAGTTTTCTCATCTGTTAAAATGAAACCATCAGAGTTCTTATATTATGAGTTTCCTTTTTAAGTTATTGGGAAGGGATCAGGCCACCTTTCGCTTCTGCCCACAGGAAAAGGGAACACACAGTTATGAGCACCTATGGCTGTGCAACACTAGCTGCAGGGGCCTTATACACGCTTCTCATTCAGTCTTGAAAACAAACACTCTAAGGTGGGCACTGGGAATGCAGTGGCGGATAAACCAAGCCCCTGCCACCAAGAAACCCATTGTTCACTGCCCTCTCTTAGGATAAAGGCATATTTATCTCCAATTTAGTGATGAAGAAATGGAGGCTCAGAAAAGTATCGCTTCACTAAAACCAGGCAGCTAGGAAACAGAGGAGCATGGGTTCAAGCTCCAGAGCCAGGCTCCTTCCCCTGATATTGATGGCATGTAGCAGGCACTCAATGAATGTTCTCTGGAGATCATGATGGCAAATAAGGTCAATACGCACATCCATAGAAGGCTCTGGAGAGGATCTGGTACTTCATGTTGTCACAGAGAAGCTTCAAGGGAGCCCTGCCGGTGGAGGAAAGGGAGACACTTAGGGCAGACCCACACACAGCCCAGGTTTCCTGGAGAGGAGACGACTCGGTATTTCTAGGAGCAAATTAAAGCCAGCCTGTCAAGGGGTATTATTTCTGCTCATACAGCATCAATGCCCCTTCTGCTATCTGCTAGTCACTCCATAACTCTGTCCTCATGGTTTGGGTAGAGCCAATTCTGTCCAGTGCATGACTCACATTGGAATCACAGTAATTGGACCAGAGATGGTGATGTAATCCAACCTGGGCCTATGAGAATCAGCTCTGGGATTTTTGTTGGGGTAACTGGAAAACAGACACTCTTTTCCCTGATTAAATTCCAAAGCCAATGGGATATGGGGCAGTGGCAGCTGAGATCCATTTTTGCTACTGCATAGAAGGGCCTGCCGAAGCATGAAACTATCATAGAGGCAAGAAGAAGCAAGAGCCAAAGAAAAAAACAAAGATTCCCGTTTTGAGCATCTAGATCCAGCCATACCTGAAGCCACTGTACCCGTGGACTTTCCAATTCTGTCAGCAGATTTTCCTTTTTACTTGAACCAGTTTGAAGTGGGTTTCTGACACTTTCAGAAAAGAATTCTGACTTCTGAAGTGACCCACCTGAACCAAAGTGAGCCAAACTGGGACTCAAGAGTCTAGCTGATTGCAAAGGAGGTGATGTGGCATAGATTCTCCTTGCATGGGAATTCTGGGGGGCTTTTTTTTTGGCTGAAAGAGGAGAGAGGAATAAGGCCCAGCATTGTTGGAGAAAACAAGGGCTGCTGAAGAGGGTGTTATACCTTCTTGCAAAAAACAGAGTAGAGGAAAATCATCCCAAGGGACACAGGAAAACCCAGGGACACTGAGTAGAAAGCAGGCCAAAGTCCTCCAGGTATACCTGGAGGCATTAAACTTTAAAGTCACCCTCTTTGTGCCCTCATGTTGGCAAGACTCAGGCTTGCTCAGATTACATGAGAAGAACATCTCACTGACAGCTGTCCCACAGTGTACTTAGCTACCTGCAAGGTGGTGAGGTCCCTGTCACTAGAAGTGTGTAAACAGATACTATGAGAGGGGGTACTAAATTAGAACAGCACTTTTCAGTGGTCCATGGACCACCAGCCCATGATCACTTGGAATTTCTCCACCACGTGGATTCCTGGGCCCTGTATAGACCTACTCAGTCAGACCTCCAGGAAGCAGTCTAGGCACCAGTAGGTTTTACTTCCTCCTGCAGGGGATTCTGACGCACATTAACTTGTTAGTCTCGTTTGACACATGGTCCTGGGATCTTGTTAAATGCAGATTCTGTTTCAACAGGTCTGGGATGAAAGACTGAAAATATACTCAGGTGATAAGGTTTCTGGTTTCCACGGCTTAGAAGACTTAAAAAATCTGAATCCAGATCCCTGCCCTTGATGTTCCTACAGCTGAAGACTGACCACCCATTGGGACAGAGGCCCAGAAGAGAAAAAAGGATTCCACTCCTGCAGGCCAGGCCAGGTAAGTAGGAAACAAGACCATTCTGATGAATGGGCTGAGTCATTCTTCCAAAGAGACCACAGTTCTATGTGCAAAGAAAGAGCTGATCTCGGGATTTAACTTTATACAATAAAATAGCGTGTAATTTATTGAGCATTACCATGTACCACATGTTGGCCACTTCAAACCATTATTTGATTTGTCCTTATAATAGCTATATAAAGCAAGCATTACTGTCCCGTTTAAAAATATTTCTGGCATCTGCCTGGAAGTGCATGGGGGGACTTCACTTCCTGGCTCCTTGGAGAGTGGGCCAATGAGGTGTGAGTGTAAATGACAGGTGTCTCATTTGACCTGGAGCATTTAAATGCTGCTTTGAGTCCCTCCAACCCATTTCCATCCGTCACTGTGATTGGCAATATTCAAGATGGTGTTGGCTCCACCAGCGAGACTGTGCAGAAAGCAGAGTCTCCAACTGATCCATAATAGACGCATAGCATGCATGACAAATAAACCTTCGCTGTAATAGCTACTGAGGTTTTAGGGCTGTTTGCTACTGCAACATACCTTCTTTTTCCATGTAAGGAAGATCCAACTGCTAGGACTTCACAAGGCAGGATTTAACTTAGATCTGGATGATTTCAGAGCCTCTGAAGTCAGTGCAAAGCAAGTAACTCTAAATCTTTGGTAAATCCTTCCAATTCCCTCCATCCACAGCTCAAGCCCTCATACCTCTCATGTTTGCAGCCATTGGTTGAGCCACCATCACCTGAGCCACTCTGTGAACAGGATGAGCAAGAGGATTTGTGGGTACTGGGTTGCCACAGGGGTGGCAGGTTGCTCATGGAGACATCCATCAGATCCTGGGGCACTGTGGGGAGTAGAAGGGATAGAAGAAGACCCCTGATTGAGCATATGTGGGTTACAGAAGCCTCACCCCAAAACAAGCAGATCACTTCTAGGCCAGCATAGGGATAGGAAAAGCCCCTTAATGTCATAGTAGGAAACAGCGACCACAATCGTCTGACCCAAGTTCTTGAGCCCGCCTGATCCAGTGAAAGCCACCATCAAAATTTGGGGCCCCCAGCAAATGGGCAGAGCCGATGATAGTAGAGTGTGGAAGAGAACCCAGAGAGAGAGACCAGAGCCAAGAAAATAGGCCCAATCCCAGAGTAGAAGGCCAAGCCTCACACCATGTTGTCATCCAGCTGTCCTCACAGGAGGCTGGCAATGAAGGAAGGGGACCTGCTGGGGCTTCTGGGGAAGGTAGATGTCTCCAGGACTCAGAGACAGATTCTCTGGTGAGAGAGTCTCTGGTGGTGAGACAGAGGGAGCCTGACTCATCTGGTGAGGCAGGGCACACAAGGGAGAGAACCCAGTGCAGCCTCCCACTGACAAGGAAGAGGGCACCTGTGCTGTCCGTGGTCCTGATCCAGCTGCTCCAATGGGTCCCAAGCAGGCTGGCCACCCCCAGAATCACATGGAGATAGGGGGCTTATTAAAAAGTAATAACCCACTCCTGACCTAGCCAATTAAAACCTCCTGGTCATACATCCCTTGAGTCTACATTTCAAAAACAATTCTGCTATAGCAGCCACATTTGAAAACCAAGAAAGCACGACTTATCGCTTAACTCCTGGACATGGGTGATTCATAATCAACTGCCACCAAAAGAATCTTGTTACACTAAACCTTCCCAAGCAGACTCACCAATAAGCTGGCCAAAAATCACCAGCAAGCCCCTGTAAAATGTTCTAGAAAAAACAGTCCCAGTTCTTAGCCAATCTCAGGGAAGCACTGATCAGTTGTGCCCAGGTGTGGCAGGCATGCCTCTGCCCCCAGCCCTTCCCACCCTGTGGACATCACCAATGGATCCCTTCCCTCCTGAACCTACAACACTCCAAGCTGCATCACGCAGGGTACCAACTGGACAGCATGAGGGTCCTTATTTGCCTTTTACCTCCATCTCCACCAGGACCAAGACTCAAATGACAACATGGCAGAGGTGGCTGGCACCCAGTCCCAGAAATGGGGAGACCCAGACATTACTGGGGAGCTGCTGCTTCAAGCCTGGTATGGGAAGGGTAGCGCCCCATCTGGTTTGGGCCAACCGACTGCCCCTGGCCACCACCAGCACAGACCGGCCCACAGGAACCACCATCCAGGCAGGGCCCACGGAGACTGAGGATGTGCTGCCCAAGTGGTCGGGAACAACTTGAGACACAAAACAGAAAGCACCGGTGAAATGGAAAGTCTGAGGTGGCAGAACACTGACCCGACCAGAAGAACCAATTCTTCGGGACTTGAACCTTCCCCCAGCACCCCAACCCCCACCACCGCACACACAGCAGCAGAGTTGAATGCAGAGATGTGAGCATTTCTCTGAACCAGCAGTACTCAGCCTGAGACAATTTTGCCTCCAGTTTCTTAGCAATGACTGGAGACATTCTGATTGCCACACTTGGTGGGCAGGGGATGGATCTGGCACTTGGCATCTACGTAGTAGGTGGAGACCAGGGATGTTGCTCAACATCTTTCAGTGTGCAGGACGGTCCCCATCACAACGAACTGTTGCATCCTAGTGTCTTGAATCCTAGCGTCTGTCCTGATGGCACATGCAGCCACAAGAAGCTCACATCGATATTCCCTAAATAAGGGGGAATCCAGCCTGGCTCTGGCAAGAGCCGTTGAAGGGTGAGCCCCTGTGGAGAGCGTGTTCTGGGAAGGTGGCCACAGGGCATCTTGGCTAATGAACCAGCTCTCTGGGGGGGCTTTGTGCATTAACAGCACATGCTAAACACTTCAGGACACTCTGCGGCTCTGCGTGGAGGAATACATGGATGAAAACACACTAACCCAAACCCTGTAGGACCTACTGCCAAGCCTGCCTCACACCCCAATCCAACTCAGCGATGGATGAGAGACGGAGCACTGAATGGCGGGCATGGTTAGTTCAGCCTTGCTGGGAAGGACATCTGCTTTCAAAAGAGCCTCTCACCGCACAGCCAAGGTCACTTAAGCAAAGGGAGGCTTCAAGGTATTATCCATCTGATTGGATCAGTGGGGCCACAGAGGGTTAAATAACAGAAAGGATGTATAACTTGACACTGATTTGTTTAACAGACGTCCATACAGTGCTTAACAAATGCCAGGCCTCCTTCTAAGAACTTTTCAAATAGTAATTCACTTAATCCTAGATCATGGCAATGATCATCTTAATAGCAACAATCTCCATTCACTAAGCGTCTGTCTCACGGCAGTCGGCAGGCAGATCATCTCCTGTGCTAGGGCCAAGCACTTTGCTTCCCTTCTGCTGCTTTGACTACCATTTATTGAGTGCCTACTATGTGCAAAGCCTTATTCCAAGGGCTTTACAATGATCATCTCATTATCTCATTAAATCCTTACAACAATATGCTGAAGTATAATAACAATAGCGCTAACATTTGAGTGTTCTCTCTGTGTCAAATGGCTTATCTCATTTAATCCTCCAAAAGCCCTATGAAATATGTGCTGTAGACATCCCCATTTTACAGATGATGAAACTGAGGCACAGGCGTTTAAAGTGAATTCATTAATGTGAATTCCAGGGTCCATGTCACTGCTACTATCCCATGCCACCTCCCAGCCAATGGCATCTTTATCAGCTAAGAAAAGTGGTTATTTATTCTCAGATGGGGGCAAATCAAGGCCACAACAGTATAAACTTCCTGATTCCAGCTCCCCTGTAAGCCCCAGAATCCAGACCTAACTTGTCCTCTATTTCCAATTGCCCAGTTCATAAGACTGGGTCGCTGGGCCCAGGAACAGGACAACTTACCGAACTCGGACTGCAGGCTGGGGTAGATGATCCTGAACACATAGTCCGTGGCCTCGTCATCTTCCTTGTCTGAAGCTGTGGACTCAGCAGAACCCTGAGGGCTTCGCTTGCGCAGTTTGGGAAATACTTTGCCCTGAAAGAACATGTCCCAGTGCTCAGTCCCTGGGACACACCTGCCCCACAACTGCATGGCCTGAGGGTCTTGATGGGGTGTGCATGAGCCCGAAAAGCCACGTAAGGGCTAGGCAAGAATGACCACTCACCCTGGCTGACCCACCCCCAGCCACGATCACTCACCTTCCCCCGCTGAGACCAGAGTGGTGGGTCCAGCTGCCCGTGAGGGAGCAGCCCATTCTCCAGGCAGGAGAGGAACTGCAGGAGATGCCCTCCCTTGGGGAAGTGGAAGGGTGGCCTCTGGATCCCATCCTGGCTGACCAGCACCACCGTCCCGCCGCTGTCCACTGCCATGCGACCGACCAGAGAAGACCCAGCAGAAAGTCACCAAGAGGCACGGTGACGGGCCCTCCCGGCCAACACGTACCCCCAGGCCCAGTAGTAACTGTCAGTGGCATGGATTAAGCACTTACTACACGGTAAGGTACCATCTTATTGAGTACTCAAAATATCTATCACTGCCTAGTCTACAAGTGATAAAACCGAGGCTCTGAGAGGTTATATATAATAACTTGCCAAGGGTCACACAGCTAGTAAATGGCAGGGTGTGGACTGGAACCCAGTTCTATCTCATTAAATAAGCTTACATGTTTTGCACCTTGGTTGGCCACAGGTCCCTTGCTTTCCAGAGCAAGATGACTCTCTGATTATGACTATACCTTCTTTGAGCTTTAAAGGGGAACTAGTTATTAATCCCAGATCGGCTGAGCACTGACTTTGGAATGACAAAGACCTGGGTTCAGGTCCAGGCTCTGGAGCTTACAAGCTGCATGTCTTTGTGCCATGCTGCTTCCTCACCTGTGAACTGGCAGTGACGAAGCCCCTACCACTAGGTTGTTGTGATGATTTAAGTAACAGGCATGGAAATACTCAGAGCCATGCTTGGCACATCATATTTACTCAGTATTAGCAACTAACATCATGGGTTTGCTGCTGAGCCTTTAACATATGCCACTTGATCCTTACGATAACCCCATGCTTATGTTCTGGTATGATTCCCACTCAGGGGAAACTGAGGCTCAGAGAGGTGAAGCCACGTGCCTGAGGTTACATGGGCAATAAGCGGGGGCCGAGGGAGGCAGGCAGTCCCTACCTTGTTGGTGGCAGTGCAGGTAGACGATCTCCTCCAGGCGGATGGTCATGGCATAGTCCCAAAAGACGCTGGAAGGTGAGGGAAGGTTAGAGCTGCAGGATGTCGGTCCACATCATGGTGGGGGAGGGCCCAGGCGGCCAGAAGACCACACCCATGGGTTCCTCCACCCTTCTCACCAGGACCCACCTGACCCTAAGATCTGTATCTATCAGACTATCTCTTCTTTGGCCCCAATTTTCTAAGGACTCCCTCCTCCCTTGCCCCCACCCCAGAAGTCCAGAATGGCCACATGACTGAGGCTTGATCAATCAGCATGTTCTACTGTTTTGGCCAAAGTGATTGGTTCAGGGATGACCCCAAGACACAAGCAGAGCCAATGAGATTCAATTATCAAACTTAGAATTACTGGGAAACAGATGCTCCTTTATGATAGAAAAGTAGCGGTAAGGATGCTAGAAGTCTGGAGATGTGAGGCTATGGCAAGAAAAATAGAATCAACAGTCAGGGAAGCAGAGCCAAGAGATGGAAAATGTTCAGGTCTTCCTCACTTGAATCCCTGGATCCAGCCATGCCTGAAGCCACTGCCCCAGGTTTTGCAGTTCATGTGAGCAAATGCTTAAGTCAGCTTGAGTTTAGTTTTCTGTCACTGGTACCTGAGTCTTGACTAATGCTGACCCTAACTTCAGGCCACCCTATGTCCACGGCAGGAGTCAGAATAGCCATTCAACAGCCTTGACTTCACAGGTAGGTCCCAGCAGTGTGACGTAGAGGCTTCTGTGAGCCACAATTTCCTCCTCTGAAAACGAGGATAATGCCCACTGCACAGTGCTGCTGTGAGGATTGAATGGAATTGCCTACTGGAAGGGCTCACCACGGCACTGGTACATTTTAAAAGGTACTGGCTAATGGGCCCTGTGATTTAGTTCAGGTTTCCATTTCCCCCCTCACAACACAATGGGAGGTGGGGCCACAGGAATGCACTCCTTCACGAGACCCAAGACCTTGCTGAGGGGAGCAGGCACGAGAGGCCACCTCCCTGGATGCACCGCCATGCTATGCCAAGGCCACCCTCCCTCTCAGTCAGGACTGAGCACCAATGGGGCCAATGTTGGCCTATTTTTGTGGGACGGGAGACTCGAAGGGTAGACTTTAGCCTGGGAACACCCAATTGATTTGGCCAAACTTATGAAATCTTGGTTAAGATATTTCTGGGTGGTGTTTTGGCCAGGGCTCTGCCTAGTTCCCACACCCTAAGATTCTTCCAGTCGGTTACTGGATCCTCCCAAGTTCTTGAGTTACCCATGAGGCCAGTGCCACAGGGAGGCTGCGCCAAGCGGCTGTAACAACCAGATGGAGCAGAGTCAGGGCACAAGGGATGGGGCACAAACTTCCTTGTGCCAAGGGAAGAGGAGGGACCTGGCACCCTACCTCTTCTCATAGTCCAGATCTCCCACAGACCCATTCATCAGCTGGTTGGGTGTCCACTTCAGGGTCATGAGGTCAGCAGTCTGGTGCAGCGACAGGTACCCTGGGACAGCCTCCATGTCATCCCTCTGCAGAGAGAGAAGGACTCAGGCTTGGTTGTAGTGCCAGAGTCAACAGTTAACATGGTCCATTTGACTCAAGGACACATAACCGGAACCAAGTGGTTGGGTCATTCCCTCCAAGGTCATGGCTATTTGGAAGACCCTGAACCTCCTTCTAAGTGGCCATTCTAAGCAAAGCTATTGCAGCCAACCACCCAGGATGGGTATTATATTAGTAGACCCAGCTGTGAGAGCTGCCTGCCCCTAGCACTTTCACACCCACACCTCTGTTCTGAGTCCAGGGCCCTGCTGCAAGGGTGGACCTGGGAATTCTTTAGAACCAAGAAGGAGCTCTGTCCCTGACAACATCACCTTTTCAAAGCAGAAGACATTTATCTACCATCATTTTAGCCAGTCTTAAGGGAGAAAAAAATTACAGCTAATTTCTGTCTGATCCTCCAGACATTACCCAGAAGCCCCTCCCCAAATACCCGCAGCAGCCTCCCCCCCCATCAGCCTGAGCCCCTGGCTTCCCAATCTGCCTGCAGAGCTTCTCACCTGCTTTACTGTACCCCAAGTGGGGAAGGGACTGGAGAGGGGTGTCTCTAAGCCTCATCCATAGAGGCGGGAGCTCCTCCACCAAATTCACCTCAACAACATTTGGAAACCAACAACTAACATTTACTGAGCATCTGGTATGTATCCAGGAGGGCTCAGGGTCACACGTCCCAATTTAACCATCCAAGCCTGCAGCTCCACCACGGAGCACAGATGCAGTCTTTCATCCATGATAAGATGCACACCTGTCTCTCACATTTCAATGTGACTGAATACGAGGATGCATCTTACAATCAGCAGCATCTTACCACTGGGATGCCGCTATCACTGCCTGATCTCATGTAAATTCCAGTCACAGATGTTCATATTGTTATTTCAGTTAAGTTTTGTGCACATATGGAGAAAAGTTCTAGGATGGAGGCTTGGCATTTATTAAAACTATATCCAAATAAATCTCAAAGAGCTTGCAAAACATATCAAGTAGAAGTTTGAAGTAGAGAGAAAACACTGTATATAATTTAATAGCGCTTTTAATTTCCTCATAGTTATGTTAAAAAATGGTGCATCTTAAATGGATGCTTCTTAGGTGTCAGGAAATAGGGTGCTGTACCCACCATGATGTGGATACTGAGGAGTGACTTGCTCAGGGTCACCCAGTGATTGTAACTGTGACTACAGAGCTGGGCAGCCAACAGCTGCCCCTCTGCTTCCTCTCAGCTGAGCCCAAACACTACACTGGCTCTAATGTCCCCGAGGAGGGGACAGCAAAGGAGACTTCACAAGAGGATAAGGGCTTGAAATGCCTTACTCATTGCTGTTCCTGGGGCCTGGCCCAGTGCAGGGCACAGAGGGTGACTGGTGAGTGGCAATATCTGGCACCAGCCATCTGAATTTAAATAATAATAACTCTGTCCCTTACTTTGCCCTCATGGGCCTCAGTGTAATCAGCTATGATAACAGCACCTGCCTCAAATGGTTGTTGTGTAATTAAAAGCACTTAGCACAGTACCCGACACATAGAAGGTGCTTAATAAATATTAACTATGAAGATGTTTATCTCGATATCCTAAGCATCTAACACTTAGGTTCCGTATAAAGGTGTGCTGAATGAGTAGTAATGAGAGAATGAAAGAAGAGATGGCTGGGTGAACAGGTAGATGGACAGATAGACTAAAAAATAAATGGACAAATAGGTGGATGGATGGTGAGTGGATATAAATACAGAAAGATGGATGAAGGAATGGTAGAAGTGCAGGAACAGAGGGATGGTGGCTACAGGCACTGCAAGAGGAGTGAAAGGCTGGCTGGCTGGAGATCTTGACATGTGGATGGATGCATGGATGGACTTGATAGAAGGAAACACTGGCATGTGGATGCATGAAAGAAGGAAATAGTAGCATACGGATGAATGATGGATAGCGGAAATACTCGCAGATGAATGAATAGATGGGTGAGTAGGTGGATGGATGAATGACTGAGCAACCTAGAGCCAAAGGGAACTTCTCTATAAGACGGAGCCAGACTCCCAGGGGAAGACGTGGGTCCCCGATGAGCTCTCACCGGCTGAACGAGAACGTTGTTCTTGCCATACAGCAGGGTGGCCCTGGAGTTCTGGTGCAGGGACTCCACGTAGTCACGGGCGGAGAGGGATGGGCGGTCATCCATGCTGCCACTCGAAAGCCTCTTCTGAATCTGGCAGTGAGAGTGGAGGCAGAGGATGAGGCTGGAGTGACCTTCAAGGCCCCACTCCATCCCCTGCCCCAACGCCCAGTCAGGAGCTCAGTCTGATCCCCCCACAGGGTCTCACTGCCCACCCCACTCACGCAGAGGGCTGGGCGCTTGGTGGGCGAGTCCTGTCGCAAGTGCGAGCTGTGGATGCGGTGCCTCTGGACGAGCTCGTCGGCAGAGGGGTCGGTCCAGAAGTGATCCGCCGTCTTCATCTTGGTGTACTCCAGGGCACAGGGCCCCACTGCAGAGCAGAGGGGCTGGTAATCCTTGGCCCCTAAAGTCTTCCCTCCCATCTACCACCAGGTGGGCCACCCATTGCACTATCCCTCTCATCTGGTCAGCTAGGGTGCCCCAGAGTCCTGCTAAGGCGAGAAACAAGCCCCTGGGAGCAGCAGACTGGAAACAAGTGAGTTTTGATGGGGGAGGTTGGAGGGAGGTGAGAGAGGCCCTTAGGAGGGGTTCTGTGAGCGGAGACTAGAGATTCACATGAAGCTCAGAGAGCTGGACTGCTTACCTAACAAAGACGCAAGGATGGGGCCATCCACAGGGTCCATCAGGAGTGCTTCCTTTTCATAGTATTTGCTAGCGAGAGAGGAAAAAACATGCAGGTTTGGGAGGTGACCGGCAGAGGGAGCACCATGGCCTGGTGGTTAAAAGCAGACAGAATGGGTTTGAACTCCCTCTTGTGATGAGGTTATTTCTGTGAGCCTCAGCTGCCCCATCTGGAATAGGAAGGTGATAATGTATCTCAGAGGGTTTTTGGAAGGACTTTCAAGAGAGGCAACAGATGTAAGGCACTGATTTTAGCGCGGTCACTCCAGCAAGTCACTTACCCTCTCTGGGGCTAAGCATGTAACTGCTGAGTACACGGCTGAAATAAAAGCCTTAATGAGGTAATGGGAATAATTGGAAGGCTGCTGAGGTCTGGCTGGTTTTGTCTGCTTCTACCACATCTTCCATCTCACACAGGACATCATTAGGAGGCACAGATGATATCTACCCCTCTATTATTGAGGCGATAAAATGCTTTTTCAGCTGTGGCTGTTGCAAAAGGCTGTATGAACAGGTCTTCCTGTCCAGATAACTAATGTGGACAATCACAATGCAAATATCTGTGTTTTCCAATGGTCTTAGGCGAAATGCTGCTGTAGAGCCTAAGTCCATAGGAAAACACAGATACTTACATTACGATTCATAACAGTAGCAAAATTACCGTTATGAAGTAGCAACGAAAATAATTTTTGGTTGGGGTCATCATAACATGAGGAACTGTATGAAGAGGTCTATGCATTAAAAAGGTTGAGAACCACTGCTTTAAAGCGATGGGTTTCTGTTGGACAGTTCTTCATCATGAGTGTGGTGATGTTTACATGAAACAGCATGTTTTAACATTTCATAGAACTATATAGCAAAAACATGAGTATACGTAAAAACTGGTGAGACACAAATAAAGCTTGTAGTTTAGTTAACAGTGTTGTACCAATGGCAACTTCTTGTTTTGAGTCTTGTACTCTGGTTGTGTAGAATGCTATAATTGGGGGGAGGCAAGAACTCTCTGTACTAATGTTGCAACTTCTGTGTGAATCTAAAATTCAAAATAAAAAGTTTAATGAAGCAACAGCAGATTGGCATTGATGCTCAAATAATTATCCATTCCTTTTGACTGATACATTCAGTATAAAACACAATGTTGCACACCACAGGCAGTAACCTCAGAGGCTCTGGGGACAGGGCAAGGGACAGAGACAGGTTACAATTTACAAGAAGGTGAAGAGATTAACTGCAGCTCCAGAGCCTGGATTTCACTCAGTTCCTCTCCTGCCTCAAGGCCTTTGTACCTGCTGTTCTCTCCGCAGGGGAACACTCTCCCCACCCCCTTCACCTGGTTAATGCCCACACACCTCTCCAATGGAAGCTTAGCTGTCATACCTCCCAGGGCACTTGCCATAAGCACCGGAAGGAGATGAACCACCACCCTCTTGTCTAGGAACACTCACCACACATTATTAAATTATTATTCATCTGTTTCCCTTGTTACAATGTCAGTGTCATGAGGGAAAGGACCTTGTTCTGTACTTTCATACATATTTTCCCAGCAAACAGGCAAATAAAAGATATTCTTTTATTATCTAATATCCACTGTGCGTGAAGATGTAGTTAAGTCCAACAGGCACTTTCATATCCCAAGAGATGGGGGGATTATTAGATATTTCTCTCTCTCTGGCTGGAAAGAAGTACTGGCCATGAGGAATCTCAAACTATAGATTCTTCAGGGCTCGCCACTGCTCT
The DNA here is from genome assembly GCA_963693515.1 of Pipistrellus nathusii. Lineage (NCBI taxonomy): Eukaryota > Metazoa > Chordata > Mammalia > Chiroptera > Vespertilionidae > Pipistrellus > Pipistrellus nathusii. The sequence goes on from OY882876.1 coordinate 5,517,016, forward strand.
TGGCATAATATGACAGGTAAAAGCAATGTATCCCCAACATCTAGGTTAGTGCTTGGTGCATAGAAGGTGATCACTACTTATTTGGGTAAACATATGAACACAGGGATAAATGCTTGCCAAGAGGACTCATACTATAAAACCTTTACATCAGGTAATTCTGAGCTAGGAGAGAAAATGTAAAAAGAGTCATTATTCATTTCCAAAATGACTAACTCCCCTTCTCATCTCTTCTTCGGAGTGGCGCCAATCTCTATCCCACTTACCAAAAGAGAAAACAGAGGCACAGAGAAGCTAAGTGATTTCTCTACAGCCATATGGTTGGTGAGTAGACTGGGCTTAACTCACTGGAGAAGAAAGATCACCAAAATCTCAAGATCCTATAACCCACTCCAAATGCGAATACCCCGCATTGCTACTAAACACCTGGATCTTCCTAAGGTTCTAAGCTAGGCTAGATCAGATTCAAATGTCCAGACGATCTGTACTTGATAACTTTAAATCAAGTGCACATCAAGGGGGGAAAAAAAGAAAGCGGTTTTGCGCAAGGGGTGCAATTTCCATGAATGCCAACAGGTGGAGGCAGAGTGCACCCAGGTGTTTGGTCTTTCCAGCTCACCTGCTGTTTTCCACAAGGTAATGCACAATTTTGTCCAGAACCTTCTCAAACAAGGCCGTGCGGATCCACAGGTGCTTGATGGCAAGTGGGGACAGGTTGGGTAGCTTCGGCAGCTTCCGCACATTCTCCTGGAGGCCCTGGATCTGGTTTCGCCTTTGAGACCAGTAAGGAAGGATAAAAGATATTCACCAGAAAGGAAAATCCAACAGGATCAATATGCAAATGGAAAAACAGCAAACCTATCTAAGAAACAAAGAAATGGCAACTAAAACCATATTGCTCTTGGCAAAAGGGTAAAAAGTTGGAAAAAAAATAATACCCAAGTGAGTGTGAAGAGGTGATAAAAAGAGACAATTTCATACACTATTGATGGGTAAGCTAGAATCTCATTCTGATATTCTCTCAAGAAACTGTGGCCCATGTGAACAAGACCACACTGGTTCTATTCAACGTCGGTCTTACTGCATTTAGAAGAGAACTGAGCTCACAGGAGGCACTTACTCAACACCTGTTCCTTGGGCATTGACCAGGTGCCAGGCTCTCCCAAACGCTGGGGACATAATGGGGAATAACACAGATGTAGGATGTAGTCGCCTGTCTTCATGGAGTTCAGGCAGAAAGGGGAGACAGACAATAAGCAAGTAAATAGTAAACAAACAAATGAATGAATAATTACAGATGGTGACAACAATTGGGAAGAAAACCAACGAGATGAAAGAGAAAGGGGATGAGGGTTGGAATTTACCCTCAGGAAGGCCTGACTATGACAAGGAACCAGCCATGGAAGATGAGGGATGAGAACCAGGCGGGGGACACAGCATAAGCAAAGGCCCTGAGGTGGAAAAGAGCCTGACAGGTCAGAGGAGCAGAAGGAGAGCGGAGAGAGTGCTAGGAGGCCGGGGCTCTCACAGAGCCCAGCGAGGAGCATGGTCTGACTGTCTGGGGGACTACCCCGGCCTGTACACCATGCTCTGCACTCACGCGTTCTCTATCAGCTGCTCCAGGTCCTGGACCTTGCGGCTCAGCTCGTCAGCTGGTGGGAAGCTCTTGCCCACCTTCATGAAGAGAGCCGCGATCTTGTTGCTGCGCAGGAAGCCAGCCGCCCGCCGCCGCAGCCCGTGCAAGACGCAGGCCTCCACAGCCGCTGCAGAGACAATGGTCAGCAGGCCCTGCCCTGTGCATGCTCCCCAGCACCCAGCTCAGTCACACAGGCATCTGGGAAAGCGGGGGACCCCTAGAATCGCAGATATGTGACAACATCACAGGGAAAAGCACGTATGCCTCCCCACCTTCAACCCCCTCAAAAGGGAGAAAGAGAACTTAGTGGTTAACCCACACTCACAGCCCAAGGTCAGACCGCCCATCTCACATCCTTTCCTGGCCCTTCCACAGCTGTGTGACTTAGACAATGATTTCCCCTTCCTGAGTCTATTTCCTCATCTGTAAAATGGGGACAGTATGAACATTAACCTTGTAAGGTTGCTGTTAGAATGAGGGGGGAAATGCATGAAAAGCACTTAGCACAGAGCCGGGGACCTGATGAGTGCTTTCTGATGGTTACCTAGTCCTCCTGTTAAAGGGGGAGGGGAGACTGGACCACAGGACTGTTGAGCATCATCTCTGTTAAGGAACTGCATTATCATCATTATCACTCTTGAGGCTCCAGGAACAGCTGACATGATAACCTTATAACAGAACCCTGGTGGTGTCCTCAGTCACCTGAACAGAAGCTTCCTGGGGCTAAGACCAGGAGGGGGAAATTACTGCATGTCCTTCATTACGGGACATTCCAATCGTGGAATAAATAGCTTTTGAGGAGAAAAAAAAAGAAACATGTCTGCTTGTATGTACACACTGATGATGAGCTGAATCCTTGCTTCAGGGACACGCAGAACACGTGTCTCTCTAGCCACTTGGAATGTACAGTAAGAACTGGCAGTGCGGTTATTTCTGGAACCTTGTGAGCGGAGCTGGTTCAAGGAGAGCGGTGAGTCACGCTCTGAGCCCTGGGCCTGCCTCTTTGCTGAGCCAGCTAGGCAGGATCCCTCAGGACCTCAGGATGTGTCCACGGCTCTTAATTCTGTTTTAAAAAAGTCCCCATCCATCCTCTCCTTTCACTTGGCACCAGCCGTAGGCAGAGTGAGGAAAGAACATGGAGTCCATCCCTCAGATGCAGGACCCCTGCTGCATGGGACAGGGTCGTGTGAACTGAGCCCACAGCAGAGGAAGCCAGGCCTCCAGTGTTAACCATGATTACCTCTTCATGGGCGCAGAGGTCATGCTTAATTTCCTCTCTAGACTTTTCTGTATTTCCCAATTCCCTAATGAAGGGATCCAAAGACACCTTCCAAGTTACACGGCAAAATAATGCTGTGAGAACCTTGCTCAAACACGCCCTCCCCAAGGCAGCCCATAGAGGAAGAAGCCACAGTGTAAGGCCACGGGCCACAGACTCACCACAGAAGGAGATGATGTGGCTGCTGTCTTCATGGACAAACTTCCGTGTGACGGCCTCCTCCATGATCTGCTTCACCTGGAAGGCACAGGCAGCTGGAGGGGAGACCCCAATGCGGCCTGGGGTGCAGACACCCCCGGAGCCTTCCCAGGCTGGCTGGGGAATTTTGATAACTGCTTTCCTTCTGCACCCTGTGCACCGTGTCTTCTGAAGTCCAGGGCCTGTGCCCTGGGATAGCTCCACCCCTCACGTTGTACTGCATCCTTCTGCATCTCCGTGCTTGGCAGTCTTCTTCTCAGTGTCACACAAGACGTCATCTCCTTCCCTGACCACATTATCTGAGGCAGCCCTCCCGCCTCCATCCATCCCATTCTAGAAAGAAGACTCACACTATTCCCACCCCAAGTGTTGTTTACTATCTGTCTTCCTCTTCCAGAATATCCATTGCCTGAAGGCAGTGCCTCATCTGCCTTGTTCGCTGCTGTGCCCGTGGAGCCTGCTGCATAGGAAAAACAGTGCCTGGTGCACAGGAAGTGCCCAATAAATATTTTCTAAATGAGAGGGAGAATGAATGAATGAACGAATGCACGAAACAGGTATATAAAAGAATCAGGAGGGTGTTGTATAAGAGTTCAGCCCTGGGATCTGGCAGACCTGGTTTCAAATCCCTAGTCGTCACTTGCCAGCTGGATCTGTGATCTTATTTGGGGAAACAGAGTCTCAGGGAAGTGAAGCAACTCACCCCGAAAGGAGACAGAATCCCAGCCTGCATCTGACTCCCAGGCTACATGCTTTTCCTGCTAAATTCAGTCACTCAACAAATCCTTCAGTACCTCTGATGCACCAGGCCAGGATCTGGTCCTGACAGGGCAGCTTTCACTGGACGGGGAGCCCCTCCAGGGAGGCCCAAGGCAGCAGAAGCCAAGAGAGATGCAGGGTCCCGCAACCCAGCATCAGTGGGAACGGGGTCAAATACAATGCTCAAGCTCACCCAGACCCACTGAATCAGATTCGGGTGTTTACTAAGCCTTCCCGGTGACTCTCAAGCACTCAGATCGCAGTAGAAGACTGGAGGGGAAAGAGGAGGAGAGGGAGAGTGGGGAAGGAAGAGGAGCCGGGAGGATTTAAATGATCTCCCACAATCCTTAAGGAAGACCCGGAACAGTCAGAGCTCCTGTCCCAGGACCTTCCCACACAGCCAGCCCCCTCTCCTGGCTTCTCCCTCGCACCCGTTAGGCAAGGGGAAGTACCGGTTTCTGGTCCTCCTTGCCCCCATAAACAGTCACAGGGTGCTGCACCCTTCCTTGTCTCCTGGCATCCCTCGCCTTAGTCGATAGCCCCTTTATTAAAGTCACCTTAATTCACTCCGTTTGGGGGAACCATCTGCTTCCTATTGGCACCTTGACTACACACACTGTGTCTAGTCCACACTGCAGAGCAGGCTGTTTACAGCTGTGGGTCCTGAATTTCAGGAAGGACAACCCTTTCTCAGTCACACAGCCCGTAAACCTGCTACTGGGAGGAGCTGTGGCTGTCTGGGCCCAGGCCTCCTGGCCTGGAGATGGGTCTCAGGCAGGGGGTGCAGGTGGCACTGCAGCACCAAGGATTCCAGCAAGTGAGGACTCCTCCCCACCGCTCTGCTGGCTCCTGTGGTGGGCTAGAACCTCGCCCCAGTTAATAACAAGCCGACAGCCTGAGGCCAGGAGAGGAGATGGAGAAGGCAATGCGGACGGGAGCACTCCCCGAAGGTCACTGAGTCTCACAGAAGACTGCACTGCCTCACGCAGGAGGTCAGATGCTGCTCCCCATCCCAGGGGACAGACCAGACAGACCTGTGAGCAAGGGAGAGCCATGTGAAGGACAAGATGTCAGGAGGCAGCTGGAAGGGGCTGAGAGCCGGAATGTGGAGTCACTGACCTGAGCTCAAACCCTTGGCCATCACTATCTGCATGATGCTGGACCAGTTTCCCCATCTGAAATGGAGACATTTCAGATGGGGAAACTGGTCCAGCATCACAGGGGCAATGAGAGGCTTGGAGGTCATGGAGACAGGACCTGCACCAGGCACCTGGTAGGAATTCTCAAACTGTAGGGACTCTTGAGCCGACAGTAACTGTTCAGTCCACAACCTGGCCCACAATGGGATGTTCAAATCAGGACTCACTGGCCTGCGAGCCTGGCCTGGCTCCGCCCCTCCACGTCAGACCTCTGAGCTTGTGCACTCCCCATCTCCAGTCCAACCTTGCAAACCTTTGGAAGCCAACCCCGCCCTCTCACCATCCCTCCCTCTTCCTGCAAATATTTAAACAACATAAAAGGAGGATTAATCTTATAACAGTGGCAGGGAAATCCTGGCCAATATGCAGAGCAGGAAGGAAGGCTCCTGGGGCTCCCAGGCTTGCCTTGTCTACGCCCCTCCTCCTATCTGCCACCTGCCCACACCCAGGTCCCCTCATGCTGCCCACCTGGAACCCTGCAAGTCCACACTGCTGTGTTCATGCTCAATAAGCTCCGAAAGGAAATAACATGGCCCAGTGTTCAGGGCTATCAAAAGGATTGTGGAAAATGCAGGCCAGGGGCCTAAATAGGACCCAGCACACGTTGGCACCATCTAAAGGAAGGCGCTAGTGCACTGAGTAAGAACAAGAGCTTGAGAGCCACCAGGCCCAGCTCAAACTCCAGCTCTGCCGTTGGCTGGGTGACTTCAGGCCTCAGTTTCCTTATCTGTGAAATGGGGATGAAACACATACCACCTCTCAGGGCTGCTATGTGGGCAGAGCTCTGGGTGTTTTGTCTCGAAGGGTGTTTTCTGGCTTCTGTCTGAAAGAGCTGCAGATGATGCCAGTCTTTGCAAACGACACTCACCAAAGTCTCCTCTACCCAAACTGATAATCACTGGACCTGGTTTCAAAGAATGCAGGAAGGATATTGGAGCGGAATCTGCAGATGTTTCGTGATTATTTCTGATAATAAATTTGTCACTGTTTGTGAGCTGATGGCCACTTATACCAGGAATCAGAGGAAATCACCAGGACCCAACTAGAAGAATCATCAGGGTGTTTCATTAAAAAGGATCAAATAGATGCTTTAGTAATGGAGAAACCAACAGACACTGCCTCAGGATGATCTTCTATTAATCTTGGATGTTTTGGGGCCTTTTTAAAGTCTCTTGAGAGATTCTAAATATAAATTCCTGCTTTAAAAGCTTAAAACAAAACGAAACATGCACAGAGCTCAAAAAAGGATGGGAGCTCAGACCACCCTGTCTAAAATAGAGTGTCTGGCTTTATGCTCGGCCTGACTTTCCCACACATCTGTGGGTTTATCCACTTAGTGTCTGTCTCTCCCACGTGGATCTGGCGCTCCTAGCACAGTGCCTGGGATGCGAAAAGTGCTCAGTATCTGTTTGGTGATCACTCTGATTAATAACACTAGTACCAGCAGCCAGTGCTTATGGACCTCGGCTCCGGGCAGTGTCCTAAGGCCTTCTGACCCCTGTATGTGTAAGGTCGGGTGGCAAACTTTTCCTGTAAAGAGGCAGACAGCAACTATTTTAGGCTTTGAGCTGGGGCTGCCAGATAAAATGCAGGGTGCCCAGTGAAATCCAAATTTCAGATAAGAAAAGGAATTTTTTTTTTTAAGTATAGGTACCAAATGTTGCATGGAACACATGAAAAGATTTGTTGTTTTTCTGAAATTCAAATTTAACCAGGCACGCTGACATGTTATTTGCTCAATTTGCAAAACTGTTTTTAATCATAACCGTCTATGATGCATAGGCTCTTTTGTTTGTACAGCCCTGTGAAACAGTCAAAACTGCTCTTGGCCCAGGGGCAGCACAGAAGAGGCTGTATTTGGCTCACTGGGCCCCTGGTTTAAGCACCCAGCACAGTGCCTGTGGCACATAACAGACTTAAATAAACATCACCAAGCTGCCACCTGCTCCTCAGAGCCTGCTGCCTCAGCCCTGACGCAGGTGGTGGGTGCCTGGCAGTGCAGGTGGGTGACTAATGCTGACCCAGCACCGGCCTGTGAGAGGGAGGCCCCCAGACAACCTGACTCTTACGTCTGTTTGTAAGACTCAGTGTGGAGAGAATGGTTAAAGTAGGAGGCCTGGGGGGCTGTGAGGTGGCTTTAAAATAACAGCCTGTGGGGGAAAGAGAGAGATGACTTCAAGGCCCCTTGAACCACGAGGGCTAGAGTCCCTATCGTCATGGAGGTTACAGTCCAGCAAAACGTAAAGACATTAAGTAAATCACACAAACGGGTAAGTACACAATGAGACTTGTCCTCTGCAGCAGCAGAACTTGGTTCTATTAAGCGAATATCAGTGGGAAACTGGGTGGATAGGAAGTCAGAAGGCTTCCTAAAGGAGGTGAAGTTCAAGTAGAAAGGAACTCTGGGGCCTCGGTTTCCCCAACTTTAAAGCAGGGGAAGAAGCCCTCCCCTGCAGCTGCCCCCCCAGAACCGCCTTGGAGCCCAGAGGAAGGAACAGGTGCAAGGACAATGCGGCAGGGAAAGGCACTGCATGGAAATAGCGGGCGGCTTTTTATTTTTTACTTTGTTATGAGGCAGGCAGGCAGGAGGTGAGTGATAGGAGGGGCAGGAACAGGGCTGACGGTGGGTGGGGGAAATAGGAATATTTTAGGAAGCTCCTAAGCCTAGACACCAACAGACACGATGCAGGGAGTGGGGGGGGATGGTGCCACCCTGCAAGCTGTGACTGTTTTCACGGTGTGGCCCCATCTTCCTTTCCTGCCAAATCCTCTCCCTTCCCCTTCCCACATGCTGAGCTCTGGCTACACGTGCCATCCGCCTGAAGGAACCCACGAGATTCCACCCCACCTTGCTTTTGCTGGCACAGTCCCCTCCACCTGATGTTTGCTCCACCTCCAGCTCTGGAAAAGCCACCTAGAATCCTCTAGGACCTGGCGCCCTTCGTTTCATTCTCTCCTTAAACTTCCAAAGTTAACATTATCCCCATCCCACCCCTTTATGGCTATGAGTATTGGATTCTGGAGTCAATATTCCAGAATTCAAATCCCAGTTCTTGCACTCGTGATCTTGGGAAAATTGCATCCCTTCTCTGGGTCTCAGCATTCCCATCAGTAAAATGGGTGACATCAGTACTTGCCTCAGAGGTGTAAGATAATGCATCAAAAGCATTAAACACAAGAGCAGCCACATAGTAAGTTTTATGTAATGAAGACCAGCATTTATTCATGAAGTGTTCACTGTGTGCTGGCACCAAGCTTAGGGGCATTATTTCACCTAATCCTCAGAGTAATGAGTCTTGGTGAGGTTAAATGACTTGCCCAAGAGCACGTGGCTTGCAAATGGCAGGATGGAGATTCAAACCCGTAACTGTCTGCCCTGTACAGATCCTAGCACGTAGTAGGTTCACATACGGGTGCTTCCCACAAGCCGAGTGGGAGCTTTACATGCACTAGCCTAAAAAATCAAAATAACCGTGCAATACAGGGGTCCCATTTTCCTAATGAGGCAGCTGATCTGGGAGGGGCAAAGGTCATCTGGCTGTGAAGGAGCTGGGATTTGAATCAAGGTCTCCTTCTCCACTGTCCCAGGTCAAGGTGGGGACCCAAGCAGCCAGGTGGCCAATGCACCTGCCCCCTTAGCCCAAGTCAGCCGACTGCCACACTCACAGCCCGCTCCCTGCTCTCAGACCCGGGGCCCAGCAACACCTGCCAGCCTCACCTCTGCCCCAGGCATCAGTTTTCATCTCTCCCATACTGAGTAGTTTCAAGTGTATGACAGTCTGGAAAAGGCAAAACTATGGAGACAGCGGAAAGAACAGGATTGCCAGGGGTTGGCGGGGAAGGAGGGATAAATAGGCAGAACACAAAGGATTTTAGGGCAGGGAGAAACTATTCTGTATGACATTAAAGTGGTGGACACATGCCATTATGAATTTGTCCAAACTATAGAATGGGCACCACTGAGAGTGAACCCAAATGTACCCGTGGACTATGGGTGACAATGACCCACTCTGGTGCAGGATGTTGGGAGTAGGGGAGGCTGTGGATGTAGGAACAAGGGGTATATGAGAAATCTCTGTACTTACCACTCCATTTTTAATGTGAACCTAAAACTGCTCTAAAAAAATGAAAGAAAAAAAAATCCTCTTCCCGCTCTGCCACTGATGGAGGATGTCAGCGGGGATCTCCACCTTCCAGCGGACAGGCTGAGCGCCTCCTTCCAGATGGCACCTCCACATCCTCGTTCATGGCCTGCCGGGGCTTTGGGGCCTCCACAGAGAGAAGCCTGAGGGCATCCGGCAGGAGGTCGGCAGCCACCAGCCACCGGCCAATGGCTCATGGCTTCCTCCTCTGGACTCTCAGTTCCTGGACAGCCTGCCCCACCCTCCTCCACACCTCCATCCCGCCCTGACATCCTCAGATTCCCACAGCAAAGCCACAGGAGTGTCCTCCACCACTGCATCCTGTGTGGGAGTGTGCAGGAGGGGAGGGGACATCAAGGATAAAGCAGTGGCACGTGGCTCTCTGGAGCGTTAGGAAACGCCCTCCTAACCTGGCCTAACTGTGGCTGTAGGGCTGGCAGGAGACGGAATGCCTCCCCCTCAGCTGCTGCCGGCCTACCCCAGTTAATCATTCACTGGTGCTATAAACAGGCGCCAGCATCGTGGCCTAACAGTACACACACTGGCCAACCTGTCGCAGCCTGGACAGAGAATGGGGTTCCCATAAACGGGCCTCCCATCACCGTCCTGCCCAGGAGCCTCAGGCAGCTTCTGACAAGGGGGTTCCCCCAGTGCCCGATCCCGGGGGCACCTTGGGAAAGGACCTTCTCGCCAACACTCCCACGCAGTCACCGCCGGAGATGATGGGCCCCTGAAGACAATGCCAGGCCACCCCCCGCTCCCAGAGAAAACAGCACCGTGTGTCACGTTCCCGGCCCACATCCTGGAGATCAGACAGCTTTCTCCTGGGTACTCTGCCCACTGCGTGTGGCAGCTCCCCTGGCAACGCGCCCCGCTTCCAGACCCACGGGCCTCCTGCACGAGAAACATACACAGACTCGCAAGCGTACCTACATTCTCTGGAAGGGTGCCCAGACTTCGGGGGCTGGGCGGCTAGAGGAAAGTAAGAAATGAGATTCACAGATGGTTGCTTAAAACACACACAGCGTGAATCAGAAAACAGATAACCACCTAGAGGCAAGCTTAGGAGGAAAGCAGTGGAATATTCTCTAAAGACTGGATTAGCATCCTGGCTCTGCCTCCTACCAGCTGTGACCTGACTTCACTTTCCCTGTGCTTTGCTTTACTCCCTGGAATACGGGATGATAAATAGGATCTACCCCTCTGAGGGGTTTTTAATATTAAATATGTTAATGGATGTAAAGCACTTAGCACAAAGTCTAGGACACGACAGAACCTCTGGAAATGCTAAGTATCACTGGCCACATGTGGCTTCTGAGTACTTGAAACATGGCTAGTTGACTGGCAAGTTTTTTCTTTTCTTTTTTTTTTTTTTAATCATCACCTGAGGACATGTTTTTATTGATTTTTAGAGGAAGCAGAAGGGAGAGAGAGAGGAACAATGATGTGAGAAACATAGATCGGTTGCCTCCCACAAGCACCCCAACCGGGGACTGAACCCGAAACCTAGGTATGTGCCTTGACCAGAAATCGAACCCACAACCTTTGAGGTATACGGGATGGCATTCTAACCAACTGAGCCACCCACCCAGGACTGGAAGTATTAACTTAATTATAAATAATTTAAATATAACTAGGCATGTGACTTGTGGCTCACACTGGACAGTGTGGATCTGGAACACAGGAGGAACACGATAGATGTTAGTTATGATTATGGTTAGGGTTTGTTACATGAGAGGCTCACTCGGTTAGAAATTAGGAGGCACCATGTCATTCTGAGCATGGTGCTGTATTGTGCTGACCTGTGCATTCTGGCATATTACTGGGCGGTTCTGAACTGTATTTGGATATTTGGGTTGTAGACCACTTAGAGCTAGCTACTGATGATAGCTGAGGATACCTTCTCCACACACCAAGTGTTGGTATAATTTCAGGGCTCTGTACACCCCGAGTAGAAATCTCTCATCCCTCATCTGGCAGACACCTGGCACACGGGTGCCCAGGCAGCACCTGGGACCGCAGCCAGGCACAGAGCACAAGAGTGGACACGTCCCCTGCTAGAGGCTGGGCTCCACAGACAGGGCCCTCACTCCTTTGAGATGGACATTTGTGACTTCTCTGCCTGATTTCACCTTGACTCACCTCTGGGACCCCTTTGCTTTCAGGGAGCTGGCTCCACACTTTACCTCTCAGACCGGACCAATCAGAGCACTCCACCCCACAGCAATTGGCGCCAAAGCAGCACCTGACCCAAACTGGTCCAACGAGAACTAAGACTTTTGCTTGAACCATGGGGAAGCGGGAGCTCTCTTCCTGTTGTGATGCCAAGTTGGCAGATTGTGCCCCAAGAGCTGCTGGGAAACATTCTACCTCCCCATAGAGAGGGCAGAACATAAAGCCAACACAGAGGAAGGAAGCACAGAGAGATGGAGAGAGATGGGGGTCCTAATGACACCACTGGAAAACCTGGATGCACCTGTACCTGAAGCTGGACTCATCCAAACCTCCCCAAACCCCTTAACCAGTAAATCTATTTTTAGTGTCTCATTCTCCTTTTCACTTTGTGTTGATATATTTATTTATTGTTCTAGTTAGTTTTGTGAGCAAGTTATTATCCAACTTGAAATGAATGGAACTCACTAAACTATCCTGTTCTGCTGCTTCTCAGCCAGGTAACCTTGGCCCGGCTTCTTAACCTCATCAGTGAAGTGGAGTTTCTATGTGTACCTACTCCATAGGAGGATTGCTTTGTGGGCTGAATGAGATAAAGTAAAGCATTATTTAAGAAATGGTAGTTGCAGTAATTCTAAATTACTAATTAAACACAATTTACTAACTAAATAATTAAAGAATAATTCACTCCGTGCCCAAGTATCACCATGTCTCTTGAACTCTTAGGTCTGACCAGCTCCTTTTCCTGACTCTACACTCTCAGATAACTCATAACCACATGGGTCACTGATTTTGGCTCCGGAGTGATGAAAAGCAGGGTTTTGGAACCAGAGACCCAATCTGTGCCACTGATGATGTCCACTTCCTTAGGCCAATTATTTGCCATCTCTGTGTCTCAATTTCCTTATCTATAAGGGAGAGTGTTTACCCACCGCATGGGTGTTGAAATAATTAAATGAGGTCATCCAAATAAAATGCTCAGTAATTTTTTTTAAAATTTTAATCCCATGAGAATGACTGCAGTTGAGTCCTTGGTTTCCTTAAGTGAAGTAAAGGCTCCCAAGAAGTCTTATCAACTATGGAGTTTTAATAAGTCTTAAATACAGACTTGGCAAATTCAGAAGACAGAAAACATCAGAAGACTTGGCTCTTGGAGAGTGATGTCAGCCAAATTAGATGACTCGAAGTTCTTAGAGTCCTGGATCTTGTCCAATCTTATCCACTAGAAAGCAGGAGAATGGGACAGGCAGAGGGGATCTGCTAGGAGGCCACAGGTAATAGGAGCAGAGTTGGGACAAAGACTTGGGTGTCATCACTCCCCATGGTGATGGCAAAAGTGTCCTTCCTACCTGCCAACCAGCAACAAATGCTACCACCCTCTCCCGGAGCCCCTCTGGAGATTACTGCAGTGGAGACCCAGCCAGCCTGCACTGGAGAGAGAACCAAGCAGGAAAGCCAGGGCCCCTGCTGTCACAGTGAACTGGGGGCTGAAGCCCAAGCGATCACTATCAGAAGCTCCTGGAAGCTGCACTGTCCGAGACCTGGAAAAAAGTATCAAAATGCACCGGCAGATACGGTTGCATTATTCATAAAGAGAAGTTCTGCCGTCTTAAGCCTGAAAGCGTGACACACAGAACTTATTTTGAGTCAACCCTGCCAGCATCAGAGAGCCCCAAAATATCCCATCCAGATGCCTAGATTCCTTCTGCAAGCATTTCTGGAACCCCTACTTGGCCCAGCAGGGGAATAAAGGGAGGGCTGTGATTTCCTGCCCAAGAATTGGAAGCTCGGAGAACAAGGTGGAAGCTTCCTTTCCAGCCTAATGACTTCGTGTTGCCCCCATTTGTTACCTACAATGATTGCTTGCCCTGCAGCCTGAGCAGCCTACAACATAGGAGAGTTCATGTTCCCCTCTTGCTCAAGCCCTCTCATGGCTCCCATTAACTCAGAGAAAAAGCCAAAGCTTCCAGGGAATGATTAGCCTCCTGCTCCTCCTCCATCTTGTTTACTTCCCTCCAGCCTTATTGGCTCCCTTGTCATGCTTGACTCAAGGCCTTTGTGCATGCTGTTCCCTCTGATAGGAACACCCTTCCTGCAGTCGTCAGCATGGCTCCTTCCTTTCCTTCTGCTCATGTCACCCCATCAGAGGGGCCATCCCTGACCCTCCTCTGGTGAGCCCTTCCCAGCTTTATTTCCTCACAGTGCTTGTCACTCCTAACATACTATATTTACTAGAGGCCTGGTGCACGGATTTGTGCACGGGCGAGATCCCTCAGCCTGGCCCGCACCCCCTCACAATCTGGGTTCAGTCTGGCATCTTCCTGGGGGGTGTAGCAGTGCCGAAGCGGCAGGTGGCCTGGGAGAAGCCCCAGCCTGGCCAGGCGAAGCTCCACTGCTGCTCATCCTGGCCCCACCTGCTGCTGCCACTTGACAGCACTGCCACGGAGATGGGAGAAGCTCCTGCCGCCACAGCTGTGCTCGCCAGCTGGGAGCCCGGCTTCTGGCTGAGCAGCGCTACCCCTGTGGGGATGCACTGACCACCAGGGGGCAGCTCCTGCAATGAGCATCTGCCTCCTGGTGGTCAGTGGGCATCATAGCGACCAGTCATTCAGTCATAACAGTCACTTATGCTTTTATATATATAGATTGCTTATCTCTCTGACCCCCAACTGGACTGTGTGCTGCATGAAAGCATGTGCACAGGGATGTTACTTTGCTCACTTCCCAATCTGTAGATCCTAGAACAGTGCCTGGTACATAGTACATGGTCAATAAATATTTGTGGAAGGAAAGCAGGAGAGAAAGGAAGCTGGAGGAAGAGAGAAGGGAAAGTAAAGGAGGAAGGAAGATAGGAAGTTTTCATCTAAGAACTAACAGAAAGGATCGATCCTGGCCCCTGTCATCAGCTGAAAATTCCTCAAGTACAATTCCAAACAAGACCCTTCTTGCTCATCAGTCCTCGATAGCTTCCACCACTGAATGGAGCAGACACTGCAGCCCGGCATTCACAGTCCTGCACAAACTAGAATGAATGGACTCTTCCTGCCTCATTTCCTTCCCCTGCACACACCTGAACCCACACAGTGTTTCCAGAGACTCTGCTGAAGCTCATGGCTCCCTACCACTGCCCTCTGTGAATCCGGGTCATGAAGCCATCCTCCAGGTCCTGACACAGTGGGTTTGAATCCTGGCCTCTCTGTCGACTGCCTGTCCCAAGAGTGAAAGAGAAGACACTTGGGGAGCCTTCGGGACAGTGCCCAGCACAGAGCCTTCTCAATCTCAACAGCAGTGCCACTGTGGGCTGGATCCTTTGTGGTGGGGCCATCCTGTCATTGCAGGAAGTGGAGCAGCATCCCTGGCCTCTACCTAGCAGCTGCTGGTAGCAACCACAGGTGTGACAACCTTGTCTCTAAGCAGTGCCAGATGTCCTCTGGGTAAGGTGGCCAGATCCAGCAATATATACTTATACTAAAAATTATTCATTATCTGAAATTCAATTTAATTATGTGACCTGCCTGTATGTCATCTGGTAACCCTATTGAGGGGGGGAAGGGAGGATTAAGAACCTTCATTACGAACCACTGGGTTGATGTGGAATCACCATGGCATCCCAGTACCTTCTTAGAAAGTCCAGCCCACCTCCCCCATCCAATCGCCTTCCAGGACCCTGGAGGCTCAGCTCCCCAAGCAAGCCCAGCTCAGCCCTTGTGTTCACTGCTCCCAGTGATAGTTCTTCCATCAGCTCCAGACTACAGACCTAAAGCAGCTTCCTCTCCAGCACCACTGCATCCTCCAGTCTCCTTCCTGGGGTCTGCCCTCTGGCCAGCAAGGCCCTGCCTGCTCTCCTCCAATTAAGTGGCCTCCTAATCCCAGCCTGAAGGCAGGAAAACAAGGCAGTTAGTCACTTTGCTTCCTTTATCAACTCTGAGTCACATGGCTAGCTCCTTTAATGGCAGTTGCCATGGCAACAGGAAGCCAGTGCCTGCTCTCTCTGGAAAACAAAACAAAATTAAGTGGTGGAGGTGGGGAGGGAAAGGAGCCAGGACAGAGCTGGTTGGGTTTAACCGGAGGAAATCATGCTGGGGCCACCCTGTTTCCAGCTCTCCCTTGGTGGCCCTGGGGAGATGGGAAAAAATAAGATGCCTGCCCTGGTAAAGCTCAGGCTAATGCGGTGGGTGTTTTCACATTGTTTATCCTGATGCTTGAGTAATTTTCAGCTCCATTATGAATAAACGGAAACCCAGACATTTGTGAATATAAAGAGGGATGCTCATCTGAGATTGTGCAATTTACAAGCGATCAACGTCAGCTTCTCCCTCTTCTTCCCTTATCCCCGAAGTTCTCCCCACTCCTTCCCTCGTGCTTTTGTGACAGGACCAAGGGCTCTGGCCACACTGTTCTCCTTTCTCTTGGAACTCCCCCTTTCCCTGAGTCCTCCCGTTACTCATGTTCACAGTGCTCCCTCCAGCCACAGATGCATTCCCTCTGCCAGGAGGGGTTTTCTTCCGTCTCTTCTCACCTCCCACCTTCACCTGAAAGGCCTACTCATTACCCTGCCAGGGAGCTTAGTTGGTTTGAGTGTCAGCCCCATACGCCAACGGTTGCAGGTTCAATCGCCAGTCAGGACACATACAAGAAGCAATCAATGAAGGCATACTAGTAAGTAAATGGAACAAATAGATGTTTCTTCCTCTCATTCTCTCCCTTTCTCTCTCTCAAAAAAAAAAAAAAAATCCATAAAAATAAATTTACATATCCTTCACATACCTTCTTAAACAGAGGTAATTTAAGATATGTATGCATGCAGTTACTTCTCTGTTACGTTTCTTGTGCTGCAAAGTACCTCTTCTTCGGACCATGGTGCACAGCTTATAATTATCTTTTTAATTACACTCAGAATGTCTGCTGGGGTCTGTCTCCTGTACTAGAAAGTCAGCCCCAAGAGCTTCCAAGGAATGATTAGCCTGGCAGGACCTATCGTGTTCAATGCCACATCCTCAGAGTCCCTCCCTGCCTCTGGCACACAGGCGCCCCTCAGTAGATAAGGGCGCCGGCATTTGAACCCAGCTCTGGTGATGGATCCCAACCTCCTCCTTGGCCTGCCTCCACAGTGGCTCCCTGAGTCAGCACTGGACAGAGCTTTTGGCCCCACAACCCTTGCTGGCCTTTGTTGCTTCAGTGGCTCAGGCAAAGCTTGCAGACCAGCCGGGCCTACCTACAGACTCTGATTATGAAGCCGCCTCTCCAACAGGAAGGATGTGGGGAGCCTCCGGGCAGACCCGGAGAACAGGGATGTGGCTCCTCTGAACTCAGACGGTGAGGAGAAGCAACAGCTGACCCGACCCCCAGATTTTTAGGCAGCCCCTGGAGACTGGCGCTCTGGTATTAGGGGGACATGCAAGGAAAGGAGAGGGGTCTGCTTTGGGGGGAACAGACCTGTAGGGGCACCCATGCTAAACAGAGGGGCTTGCAGAACAGAAGACTGGAACTTGCTTCTCTTCACTCAGCTGTACCCTTGAAACATCACTAACTCCTTCTGGGCCAGTCTCCTCACTGCACAGTGGAAACTACGCCACACACATGCTGAAATAATGGCGCTGTGTAGCTGTGGAAGGCATGTTTGTGACACGAGGGTCAAGAGCCTGGCTCAGACAGACCTGGGGGTAAGTCCTCAACTCCATCCCTTTTTAGCCGTGTGCTCTGAGAACTCACCCTCCCTCTCCACGCCTGTGTCCTTGTCCGTAAGCTGGGACAACCTCACTCACCTCACAGCCACTGTGCACACAGAGTGAATACGAGCTCTGATCACTAAGAGGATGTGCCCCAAGAAATGCAGAATTCAGAAACAGCCACCAACTGTGACTGAGAGCTCCTGCCTTCTGATTGCAGATCCAGGGTCAATAGGTACTCAGGCCCTTTGTCCAAACTTACTCGGTTCTGCCCCTGCCCCTCTCAGGTCCAAGCAGGACGCCAGGAGGTTCCTCTGACCAGGAGATGATCCTGGCTGGGAGCCAGGCAGAAAACTCATTCCGCACCCCAAACCCAGCCTCTCCCAGGAGAGAGGATGCATGCTCAGACCACTGGCCGCCAGGGACAATGCTCCCCTCAGGTTGGCCAATAGCCCAAACTAGACTGGCATGATGGGATGTCCAAGGGCAATGGACCAATGCTCCCTTCTCCAGATGTGGAAACTGAGTCCTTGAGAGGGAAGAGGACTTGTCAAGGGCACTAAGGGAGTTGGTGGCAGGGCTGAGTCCAGGGCCTCAACTGCAGCCCCGACCAGAGGCAGAAAGCACTGCCTTCCCCAGGCGCCTTGCTGACATGCTCATCTGCCTGCAGCCGCCTCCCAATGGAACCAGCCAGCCATTTCCTTAAACACACAGCCATTCCAGGTGAACTCATCTGGCTTGGTTAAACAATGAACAATATTGGGGGGTGGGGGGTATTTATCCACACCCTCCCATGAAATAGTCATCATAACGGGTGGGTCTGTCGGTTTGGTTGGAAAGCGGTTCTAGATAGAGCTTTCTTCAGGTCCCCACAGGGGTCTCTACGAGGGCTGAGCTGAAAAGTTCTGGGCCTTTCTGAGGGATTCCTATGTGTCTGCTTATTCAGAGGCCATGATATGCAACCTGGGGCTGCTTCTTGAAACAACATGGGCACACATACACACACACACACACACCGATGCTCCGGAGGAGGGAGGGGCAGCAACAGGTTGAAGCCTGGAGGCTGCCAGTGCTGGCTGGCTGCCATCAAACGGGGAGGGGCTTCTTGGTGCTCAATGAGGACACCAGATGTGACACCCCAAACACACAGAGACAGAGCCAGCCACCAAGGTCTACGGGCTGAGGACTCAACATACACCAGTGATGCCGGAGCAACAGCAATGAGGTCCCAGGCTGAGTATGTGAGTGACATGAGGAGGGTGATACATCCAGTCACAGTCTCACAGTGACTCATGCATCACACATCACACACACGTGGGTACACACACGTATATACATACATAGTCACAGCCTCATTCATACAGTTGCCTGCATCACACAGATACATAGCATACTAAAAATACAAACACCACAGACATACAGATACATGTACACACAACACACAGATATTCTCAGATACAACAGGCACATGTCCTTACCCACACAGGCACATAGTCCTCGCAGTCCAGGGAGAGAGGGAGAGGGCCAGAGGGGCGGCTCACCCTCCTTCTTGGGTGGGGGGTTTGAGAGGCCCTACCAGGGGCATGTGGGCACATGCCCACAAATGAAGAGCCCCACCAACCAGAGACTTGCAGGGAGGGAGTCCTCTGGCTCTGGCTCCTGGGGTGGCCCAAGGACTGAGAATGCGGGGGGGGGGGGGGGGGGCAGGGGATGTGCGGGGAGCTTTATTCCCCACAGGGTTATCTTCCCCTTTCCTAAAGTCTGCTCCCCATCCAGACCTCCCATGCCCTATGGGCCCCGCAGCTGCTTGTCTCCTTGTAGTGAGACCCACCCACTGGCTCTCCCACGAGGGGGGTTCTACCCAGACAAATGCGGGAGTGCCCCACAGTGGGATGCCCTCCGGCTGCACTCACCCCTGCACGTAGCAGAAAAACACCCAGAGCCCCACCCCCATACCTGAAGCCCCACCCCCGGGTTCAGCAGCCTCCAGTGCCCAGGGAGGTGAAGTACCCTCCCAGGTGAGCCCACAGCCAAGGTGGCCGCCCCCTCCTGCCAGTGGCAACCCCACCTTTGAGACTCTTTTCTGGGAAGGGGGGCTGCGACTGCCCCCTCCCTCAGGGGGCGCCCCCCTCCCCCATCTCATCACCTACCTCCTTCTTGACCGTGCGCAGCAGCCTCTGCCGGGTCTCCGCCCCTGTGGACAAGACAGCGGGTCAGCAGGAAGCTGGGGCCGGGGCCTGGGGCTGCCCTCCCGCCATCCCCGCGCCCCACACCCCGCGCCCCTCACCCGCAGGGCCCGAAGCCATGGCTGGGCGACTGGGCTACGTTCCGAGTCCGGGCGCCCGCAGTGGCGGCGGCTCCTGGGCGCTGGGCTCCCGAGCTGCGGCTGCGTTGGGGCGGGACCAGGCGCCCCAAGACGTCAGGACCCGTCAAGCGCGGCCCCGCCCCCCGGAAACACACTGCCTGGCCCCCTGGCTCCCGGTGCGAAGATCCTCCCTGCCAGATGCACCTCCTCACTCCTGCACCTCCTCACTCCTGCACCTCCCCACTCCTGCACCTCCCCACTCCTGCACCTCCCCACTCCTGCACCTCCCCACTCCTGCACCTCCCCACTCCTGCACCTCCCCACTCCTGCACCTCCCCACTCCTGCACCTCCTCACTCCTGCACCTCCCCACTCCTGCACCTCCTCACTCCTGCACCTCCCCACTCCTGCACCTCCCCACTCCTGCACCTCCTCACTCCTGCACCCCCCAGCGAGCCCCCGCCTTCCCGCCCACGCCAGTGCCCCCCTTTTGTGGGGCAGGGAGGACAGCACCTTTGTTCAATGTCTGCTGGGTGCCAGGCTCTAGAGAGTGGCCAGAGATGGTGGGGCACTCTCTCTGAACCTCAGTCTTCTCATCTTTAAAACAGGTATAAAGTGATTACCTCATGGGAATGATATGAGGCTTAAATGAGGAATGCAAACCACTTCATACAGACCCAGGAGGAAAAGTCCAGCACCTATAAAATGTTCCCGCAGCTGCTGTTTGCACCAGCATTGTCATTATTAATATTATTGCAATATTATTACTGACATTGTTACAGGACATACTGGCCCTCCGTCCAGGAGAGGCCAGGCCTTAAGTGGCCCACTCCCCCCTCCACATGCAGGTCACCGGGAGAGTGGGGTCCTCCCAGGAGCCGGTCCCCAATAGGGCGCCGCTGTTTGCCAGGATCTCCGCATTGCGCAGGCTATGGGCTCTGTGGGACCAAGGCTGGTTCCACCAAGTTTCAGACTGCATCCTCCCAGCATGCAACTCAACTCAACAGATATTCATTGTGCCAGGACACCGTGCTGCGGGCGCTGACGTGAACAAGACAGCTTTGCCCCGTGGAGCTTAGGAGGTAGACAACAAAACCAGTAAGTAAATGACACAGTATGCTGGTGATTCTGGAGAAGAATGAACTAGACCGGGGAGACAGGGCTGGCCCAGAGGGGTGGGGTTTGTGTTTTGTGGTAGGGTGGCTGAGAGAGGCCCCAATGAGGAGGTGACATTTGGGCAGAGAGGAACAACCCCCACTCCAAAGTTTTCTCCTCTGATCCTCTCCTCTGACTTCTCCAACCCCCACTCCAAAGTTTTCTCCTCTGATCCTCTTCTCTTCTCTCACACCCTCTCTCCTGGGCTACCCTCCACCGGACAAACCAGAATCAAACAAACCAGAACACACAATAGGCACGGCCACTACCCAGAAGGCACCCTGGGCCGTTTCTACAGCTAAACCTAAGCAGTAACCTGGACTCTTCCAGGCATCTTCTTTGGAATCACTTACGAGCGCAAGGATTTTCCAGGAAAACCCTAGCGAAGCCCTGCAACTTGGAGGAACTAAATTAATGTCTAAATTCAATACAACCCCAAATTAATGGACAACAGAATTTGTTGTAGCCTGGAACTCAATGCAGTGATCCTAAAGTTCATTTGGAAAAGCAGCCGGGAATTTTCCAGTGCTTAGCAGATTTAGTTTTTTCCTAGGCCTTAGAATTTTTTTTCAAGATGTAGCAAATGGAACATTGCTGTTCCCGGAGCACCATGGACAGTGCAGAATTGCCTTTAGAATTAGAGCTGAGGGTGCATGCTGGTTTCTATGAGCTCATATTGCCATTTCAAAGCAGCGGGTAAGGTCAGGATTGCTCAAGAAAAAGTGTCAGATAACGATCTCTCTCTTAATTAAAGTGGGTATTCACTGTGTGCAGCAAAGATTTAAATGTCAAACAAGGCAATTATAAAAATATTAGAAGAAAGAACTTGTGATTTTAAAAAAATTTAAGTGCAAGGCCGAAGGAACCCGATGAGCTTGGACACACATATGCACTCTTTCCTCTCCCCTCCTATTCCAAGTGTCCCTGCATCTCACCATATCCGTCTTCTTCTCTGTAAACAGTCAACAAATAACTGATGCGACAAATATCTTTTTTTTTTTTTAAATAAATGACCCAAAATATTTGAAAGCTTACAAATCACTGTAAATCCACTTGCACAAATCTGCCTAGAGGATTACAGAGGAGCCTTGGTTTGAATCTAAGGACAGTTACAGCAGCTAAAATTTAGCCATCTTGGCAATAGCAGGGATTTGGGTGAAGTATTAAGTGGTAAGGGCATATGTTTCTGGATTTTCAAGTGTATGTCAGTCATTTAGTAAAATCACCTGGCAGGTTAATCTGAGGATGGTTGATGGTTGAGACAAAGTGGGGGGGTAAGGGGGACGTCAGGAATCAGGGGCCTAGCTGGTGTGGCTCATTTGGGTGCGGCATCCTCCTGTACACCAGGAGGTAGCAGGTTTGATTCTTGTCCAGGCACATGCATCTCCAGGAGGGGTACGTGTGGGAGACAGTCGATTGATGTTTCGCTCCCACCTCGATGTTTTTCTCTTCTCTCTACTCTCTCTTTTCCTCTCTCTCTCTCTCTCAAAAAAAAAAAAAAAAAAATCAGCCAGAGAGCCCTACTCCCATTCTACTGAGACTCGGTGGGTCTGAGTCCTTGCCAGGTGCAGCTCAACATCAGCCTAATTGGGTCCAGGAGGGACATGGTGCCGGAAGAGGCGGGGCCTGCAGGGTTGAAACTGGAATGGGCACAGCACCTACCCTTCGTTGGAGTACTTGAACAGCCGGAGTTGGACAGAGGTTTCAATATGGCTTAAACTTGTTATGTCTGCCGTGTGTATGCATTTCTGTGTTCTCGTATCCTGTATCCGCTTGGTATTCACGTAGCAGAACCCACAGTTGTGCTGAGGGGACTTGCTTTAATGACCTCCAGTGGGTCCCCTCCTGATTTGGCACTCACACGACACTATCCAGGTTCATTCATTTCCTCTGAATCTCATGCCCCTCTCCTTCTTGTCTTTACTCAAGCCTCAACCTTCCACCCTCCTCCTCCATCCTAATGAGACAAATAGGACATCAGAACAAAACTTCAACATCTTCCCTACCACATCTCCCTCCCTGACACCTTAAGGGACTAGCTCTGCTTCTACCTGAAGAAAATATTTGCACTTATTCCCAGGTATCTCTGGCCAGATCCTTTCCTGCAGGACCTAATATCCTATGGATGTCTCGCACTTCTGACTTGCCCTCCTACTCTTCATTTGAAGAAGTCCCATTTTTCCAGTTGCCCAGGCAAATGTCTTTTTATTCATCCCAGTCTCCTCCTTTTACCTCAAACCCTTCACAGAAACAACCAGGAGATACTGTTGCCTCTGCCTTTCCACACTAGCCAGTATCTGACAAATTCTCATCACCTTTTACTACTTCTGGTCCAAACCACCAGCTCCCCCTGCTGGACACTGCAAGTGGTCACCTTAATGGTCTGGCTTTTGCTGGGGTCTTCCCCTCAAACTGTTCTCAACACATAACCAGGTAAACTGGTTCATGTGGCTCTTCTTCCCACCACCCCATGAGGGTTTCCGCTTTCGCGTTCCGAGAAAATTCCTTCAGATGCCCTCCCCACACCTACTCCCTCTCTGATTTCTCCTGCTTCTCTTCCCCTCAGTCTGCTTTGCTCCAGCTGCCCTGGCCACCTCATTCTTCCTTGGACACCTCGACCTGAAGAATTTGCTATCTTTCCTCCACCTACAGCCCATGTGACCTCGTTAACCTTCAAGTCTTTGAGTCTCACCAAGGCTCCTTTTGGTTCTCACCTGTCCCCTATTAATGAATGCAATCAGCCCCTTTTACACCCCACCTTCCCAGTAACTCCCAATGTCCCTTATTTTGCAATTTCCCCCCCAGCATTTCCCTAGCAATGACCACACTGTGGCTAGATACATTATTTGTTGTTTTTATTTTATGTCACTGGAAAGTGAGATTTTCAAGGGAAGGTCCTTTGTTTTAGACCCCGGCAGTGTCTGGCATAAAATAACGTTTAGATGATGAATAAACATAGAGATAACATTACTCTTTATTTCTGCTTCCAAAAACATGCAGACCCAGCCACCTGGTCAAATCCAGCCTAAACTCCAGCCACTGCAAGAGAAAAGGCCAGTGGCTGAGTCTGAACAACCTGGAGGAGCACGGGGAGCACCTCAGTCTCCAGGTAAAAAGAGGGAAGAAGACGGATATGGTGAGGGGCAGGGGTTGCTTGATACGGGAGGAGATAGATAAGAGTGTATACGTGTTTTCCAAGGTCACCAAATTATATACATTAATTATGTACACATTTTTTGCACACAGTTGTACCACAATAAAGCTGGGATGTGCAGAAAAGATACAAGGTAGAGAGTCTCTTCAGTTTCGCAGCTTGGACTTTACCCCTAAGAGCAAATTGTGGAATGGTGGGAATTGAAGTCCAGGTGGAAGGCGCTGAAAAAAAAAAGTAGCAATATTTGCTACAAAAAAGGAGAAGGGAAATGGTATATTAGATGGAGGAGGATTTTAAAAAATTAGAGAATAGCATGTATTTATCTTGGTGGAAATCACCCAATAGAGAGGGAGAAATATAACACCGAATGTACAAGAAAGAACAAAAATCCCTGAAGTTGAGGTCAGAATCTATAGCTCAAGTAGAAGGGTTGGCTTTCCTTCTGAGCATTGCTAAAAATTATTATCAGGTTAGTGCCACTAAAAGTCAGAAGAGCTGACCTGCAATTCCCTGCCTGCTGCTGGCCTCCAGACTCTCCTGATCCAGGGAAAGCAGCGGGTGTGCCCTCTCTGTTCTCGGGTACATGTTTCAGACTGACACCCTTTCTACCTTAAATATTTGGTAGAAGTCAGAGGACGGGGACATTGTCTCACCCCCCTGCGAGGGACACCGCCACATGTGAGTCACCTTCCTGGCTTCTCTGCCAACTCTTGACCCAGCCTTTAAAACTTTCTCGTCCACATGTCCCCATCACAGTCACTTCTATTTCTCCTCCACTAGATGCTGCTCTCCACCCACCTAAGACAACCACCATTTCTGCTTCCGAGGTCGCAGTGTGGCCCAGACACACGGGATGTGGTCAGTGCTCCTCCTTTTCCAGAGCTGATGCAGACCTGAGGGTGCACTGGCATTGTGGTGACAATATTAACGCCAATACCTGTACTTTGCCGAGTACTCAGCATGTGTCAGGCTCTTTGTTACAGATTAGCTCCTGGAACTCCCACAGGAGCCTGTGATGTGAGATCCCATTCTACACAAGAGGAAACTGAGTCTCAGAGAGGTGAGTGACATGCCCATGGTCATAGCACAGACGGAACAGGCTGTTTGTTATTTGACAAAGTCCAAATGCCAGAGACATGATTTGGTCTTGTTGGCCATAGCAGTGGCTAATTAGTGAGCTCCTACTATCTTAACACATAAATAATAATAAAGGACATAACTTCAGAAAATAATTAATCATAGCCTTCCCAGGCAGGGCCAGTTGGTCTTTACACTGACATTATACTACAGAAATCTGCCACTGGTGTATGGATTTGAATCTTGTCACCAATACTTTCTAGCTGTGTGACCTTGGGTAAGCAACTTCACCTCTCTGCTCCTCACTCTCTTCTTCTTGGGGTCATTGTGAGGATTAAATGAGTTAAACTATCTTAACATACTCCATACACTAGAGCTAATGTAGTTACCATCTGCGTCATTCAGCAGACAACGTCGCCACCTGGTGGCATCCCAGAGGACAGACAAGTTGCTTCTGCAGAGCAATAATGAGGCATCCACAGGCTGTGAAGCTAAGGGAGAAACAGGGAGAAACACTATAAATATTCATGAGATCATTTAAAGCTCAGGCCTGTCTTCCTGAGAATAAAGTTTGTTCTTTGGAAGCTACTGTCCAAGCTGTCAGTTCCCAGAGGAGAGAAAATGAAATCTTTCTCCTTGGCTGCTTTATCTGGGGTGGGCAAAGCTACCTCTTTACTGGGGCTGACAGGACAGTGGGGCCTTGGCAATGCCACCCACTGGGTGTGGGGCTGCTGTCAGCTATCGCCCTCCCTGCCTCTTGCTTTCCTGAGAGGTCTGAAGAATGAAAAAGAAGCAGCAAACCGAATGTGAAAGCCTCTTGACGATGGCCACAGAACAGGGACCAATGTTAAGCGCTGTGCTCCTGCCGATAAGGGTATTGCACTGTCCGAGCCATCAGCCTTTGGAAGAAGCCCTTTGTTCTCCGAAAAGTCAAAGCTCTGCAGGAGAGCCTGTGACATCTGAAAGCGGACTTGAGCACTCTCTCTTTTTATATTTCTTCCCAGTGTGAGAGATTGACACTGATTTCCCTTCTTCCCTCTGTGAGCCTGGGAAGGAACCTCCACAAAGGATAAAGAAGGTTGGCTCTGGGAGTAGGTGGGCTTGTGTTTGAAACCTTGTTCTGACACTTGCTGACTGTGTGACCTTGGGCAAGTCACTGTCTCCTTGAACTTGTTTCTGTGTCAATAAACTGGGAATAATAATCGTATACCCCTTAGGGATTTGATATGAGACCTGAGTGTGCTAATCTGCCCCACAATCTCACATGCCTACAGGGGACAGACAGGCAAGGTGAATGAGAGAAATGGGTCAAGTGCAGGACAACATGGAATGGTGGGGACTGGGGTTAACCAGGAACAGATCCCCAAGTAATCGAAACAGCTGTTGGTCAGCATAATCTGATGCGGGGCATTCAGGCACTTGAGCCAGCACATTACAGACAACTTCAAATATGGGTTTTTTTTTGCTCAAGAAACTGTGGCTGGGCTTTGGCACTGACCTGAGAGAATAGATTTGGTTAGCAGTGAAGTGTGGTAGAAAGAAATGCAGGCCCAGTGCTGCCAGTTTTTTCAAATGTTCAAGAGAAACAAGCTATCAGCTCCATTTTCTAATGCTGGCAATTAAATATTTTAAAAACAATGCCCCATGATCCATACAAAATCTGTGCTAGCTATGTGACCTTGAGCTAGTATCTTAATATCTCTAGGATGCTATTTCTTCATGAATAACAAGGATAAGTATACACCTAGCTCCTGATCTTAACAATTTATATAAGTTACTTTATTTAACCTTTCCCTCAACATGCTAAGGGAGGTTTGCTATTATCCCTAATCTTTTAGATGAGTTAACAGGTCAGAGGAGCTAAGTAACTTAATCAGAATCACAGTTATTAAGTAGCAGAACTACTGTGCGGCTTTAGAATGAAATAGTGTGTGTAAAGTGGTCAGTGGCTGTTCGTTATTGTTGTGTCATTGTTATTAATACTACTATTAACATAAATGGTTCAAGGTCAGTCCTCATACTTAATTTGATGGTCAAAATGAGCCGCTAGACTTTGACCTGTCAAAGACCAGAGTCAGCTCTAAATGATGCGGCATGCATTTTTGTAGGTAGTTCTTGGACAAATGAATAGTTCCTTTTTACATAGGCATTGGGCCACCCTGCCTTTGGGTTTCCTGGGGTAATAATTAGATTTAGACCCTGGTACAGTCGATAGATTATCATCTCAGAGTGACCAAGCCAATCATGACCTGTAATTTACAGCCTGAGTTATTCTGAAATCAATACAGATTTGCTCTTCATCGAATGGGCTGTAAAGCATGGTTGACAGACGGCCCTGAAAAGCAGTTGACGTGGGAGTGGAAAGATTACATGGGCCTGGAGAGGGGCCAGGTTATTAGGGGAGAGATGAAGTAGAAAGTGGAGGGGCTGACCTCTGTTTAGTGGGCTGTGGTCAGAGCTGGCCAGAATTTTCATTGGGACCAGCTCAGGACAGTCTTGTTTAGAGTAGATTTGATTGGCAGTGATTGTATTAGAAACATGTTTTGGAGATGGGTAGAGCTAGGTTTGTATTTTCACTGTGCAATATCCTACCTACAGTACTATGGGACGTTGGACTCCATTCCCTGATACTTAGTTGGCTCATCTATAAAATGGGCAATAAACTGAAGCTATTGCTCAGATGATGGTGATAAAATGAGCCTATATTTGCAAAACACTTATTTTTCTACAACATGAAGTTATAAGTCCAGTCATTAAGAGATTATGCAGTCAGGCGGACCTGAGGTCGAATCCTGCTTCTTTCACCTCCAAACACTCAGTGTTCCTAGTACTTTGGATTAAGTCACTGACTACTTTGAGCTTTGATTTCTTTATATTGAACTAGTAATAGATACCAAAGAACGTTGTGACCATTATATTAGTAATGCACATACAGATGAATTAGCCCCATGCACGGAGAGTGTGAGCTCAGCAAGAAGAAGGCATTCTTTTGGTCCATCTGATTTTTATCCTTCCCAAGCTGGACACGGAGGAGGCTCTCAGGGAGCACGGACTCAAATGCACAATGAATTAAATGAGTTTTTCAAGAAACAGATAACCTCAACCTGGGTTGCTAGACATATATCCTTGTACCAACCATAACACCTCATTTAGCCTCAGGTTCCTCATGTGTTCAGCAGGAAGAATAATTGCATCTACTTCAGAGGGTCACGGTGAACACTAACCAAGTTCAGGTTAAGGAAGTTAGCATGTTGTGAGAGGGTCACATAGCAAAGAGCCCCTGACATTCTCAGGGAGCAGCACAGTTGACAACACCCAGACAACTAGAACCTCAGTCACAATTGCGAGGCCCTGAATTCTGCCAACAGCCCTGTGAGAGGGAAAGAGCCCCAGAGCTCCAGAACAGAGTCCACAGGCCCCTTGATGTAGCATTGAGAAGACCAGCTAAGCTCTGCCTGGACTGCTGAACCCAGAAGAACCGGGAGATACTATGTGTTATGTTAAGCCTCCAAATTTGAGGTAATTTTTGATGTGATAATAGAGAACTAAGACATTAAGGAACTAGCCCAAGGCTACAAAGTCCCTCAGTGACAGAGCCAGCGCTCAGAGTAAGAGCAAACTTGCTGAAGTACAGCCGGCCACAGCAGTTAGAGTGCAAGTGATTTTCTGATTAGCACTCAATTGCCTGGAAAATTCAATTAATCAGAATCTCTAATTCCTGGACCTTACAATTAGTCGGGGTTTTTCTGGATTTGAAATCAAGTTTTCCATGGCAACTGGGGCAAATACCGTGATGCCCCGATGCTGCTGGAGGGACGCAGTGACTGTGGAGTTGGGAGGAGAAATACTACTCCGCTGTTACGATAAGTACTGATTCCGACAGCCAAGTGTTTCCACTGTGAAGACATGACGGCGATTGCTTACTGAGCAACAACCACCTGACTTTATCCCTCTGTTCTATTTCTCACCATTGAACCCTGGATTGAAAAATTACACCTCTGGATATGCACTAGTAACCGCTTCCTTTTAAAGAAAGAGACTGATCTGTGGGATCAGCTCAGTTATTCAGGCCTTTAGGGAGCCTCACCGTCTACCTGAGACCTGTGGGTTCCCTAGTTCAAAGGCGCTTTGGCACCCATGCCTGCCTGGCTTGCCCCTTAACTTTGTCCATCTCTGCAGAGCACTTTGAATCCTCTCATCTTTTTCCTCCCTATCCCTTTGTAGAGCATATTGTTATGGGCCCCATTTTATTGAGGGAAAGACTAAGGCCTAAAGAGGTGAACAGATCTGTCTAAGTTCAGGCAGAGCCTAGATTGAAATCCAATACGGGCTGCCCTGCTTTTATTCATTATGTTGGGTGCTCAACAGTAGGACCAGCACTGTGTAGGCGCGCATTTGTTGTTGAAGGGTGAGTCCCCAGTATAGCTGGTATGAAAGGAGAAGTGAGTTTGTTGGGAGAAGCAATGCAGGGAAAAGGCATGGGAGGTGACATTTATCTGAGACTCTGCCACAGGTGACACACTCCCTGTGAGGGTGAAGAACCCCAGTGATGAATCAAACACAGTCCTTGCTCCCACTGAGCTTGAATTATAATATGAATATAAAATAAGCAGGAAAACCAAGGAAGTAAGTACCCGAATGAAGCATAGGGTGGGTAATGGGCACACAACAACAGTGGCATCTTCCTAAACAACCCAGAGAAGACCAGTCTGAGGAGACAGCAGAGTGGGCAGCCGGGCCAACACCTGGAGGAAAAGCATACCAGGCACATGGAAGAGCAGGTGCAAAGGCCCTGGGGTAGGAATAAGCAGGGCCCAGATGAGGAAGAAAAAGGATGCCGTGCATGGTGAAGCACAGGGAAGCCTGGTGTGGCATGAGGTCATAGATGAGGTCAGCAGAGCATTTTGGGGTAAGAAAAAGAACTTGGGATTTTATCCTGCTGGCAGCAGGGAGCCATAAAGAGGAGCGGCAGGATCCAAGTTATTTTTTTCAATAAATTCTCTGATTGCTGTGAGGAGAATGGAAAAGAGAAGGGTAGTGTGCAGAACAGATAGGAGATGCTACGGTGTGAGACCCTAGGCCAGGACATCCTGAAGAATTCCTTGTTTCATCCCACTCCTGTCTTGCTGGTTCCTTGAATTCACCAAGCTCTTCTTTGCCTCAGGGTCTCTCACATGGTATTCTCTCATCTACAATCCTCTTTCCCTAGCTAACTCTCCAACTTCTTCTCTCATGTCTTTTCATCTGGAAAGCCTTCTCTGTCTACGCGAGTCTCATGGCATCTCCCTCTCCCTCTTAGTAATAACATCCCCTGAGCTTGTAAAGGGCACCGACCCTCCCTGTGCCTCCACGAGACCTATGAAGGCAAGCAATGCATCATTGCGGCTGCTCAGATGCATGTAGAAGGCTCTCATCAAATCTTTATTTGATGAAATAATATTAAAGTTAGTGGCCATTTGAGATTTATGATGCTGACCCTAAATGATTTTGAAACAATTAAGTAGGGTCAGTCTTTCAGACAAATGAGCTTTTGGAGCAATAACCGTAATTGGCTGCATGCCCTGTATATGCTAGGAACAGTTTTAAGCACACGAAATCCCCAACTCATTTAATCATCCAAGAACCATATAAACAAGGAACGTTCACACCCATTTTTCAGATGGTAAACTGAGGATGGGAGTCGCTAAGTAACTTGCCAAAGTAAACCTTATTACTCTGTGCTGAGATACCAATTAGAATCCACATCTGTTTTGCTGCAACTCATGCTTTTTTGACCAGTGACTCCTGAAGACAGGCAGTTATTCCTCCAGCAAGTGTTCACCAAGTGCATGTGTGAACGAAACATGGATGTGAGAACATAACATCGACCAGCTGCCTGCTTCAATTCCTACCCCCACTCCCACCCCTACCCCAGGAATCAAGCCCGCAACCTAGGCATGTCCCCTGACTGGGAATTGAACTGGCAACCCTTTGGTGCACAGGATGATGTCCAACCAACTGAGCCACACTGGCCAGGGCTCATTTAATTCTTGCAACAAACCTTTGAGGTTGCTATTGTTGTTACCATTTTCCAGGTGCAGGAAAAGAAACTCAGAGAGGTCTGAGGGTCTTGCCCAATGTCACACAGCCTATCTTTCCAGCAGGACAGAACCAGGTATCCAGCTAAGGGTAGTAAGAAGCTCTCAGCCATGGTAAGACACTGGATGACCTCCTCGAGAACTGAGTACAGAGTTTCTAAGGCTGTACTCACTGCAGTGGGGACATTTGTTTGTGAAATATGTCACTGTGTTCCAGCAGCCTAGAATCTTTCCAAGAGTTTCTCAAAATCCAACAGAATAAATATAAGATTTTTTATTGCTTACTACATAATAGGAATACAACTTATTACCGTTCGAGTGCCAGACTTCTGGCAGCCTCCATAAATCTGGTGCTCCAACTGACTCCACATGCATTTAAGCAAAATCCAGCCCACACAGGGGGGGCCGTGGATGTAATTGGAATATGCAGTGGGGCTTCCAGATTAATCACATTCTGAATATTAACTGTACATTATGCTGATTTCCTTGTAAATAGATTCAGAAGCACAGCGTGTGTACCCGACTCGGGCTTATACAATCAGAATAGCAAATGTCCTGGCTTTGGGGTTGGAAACAGTCCCAAATGCAGTGTACGAGGCTGAGTTTCATTTCCCCTGAGAGAAAGAATATTTTAGCCCTCTCCAGGCCTCAGAAAGCAACGCATGGTTTCTCAAGACCAGAGGAAGGAGCAGTGTTTGTGTTCAAGTACCTGATTCAGAATGGATTTTGCCAAAAGACCATTTTATAGTGAATTCTTGGAGGATTTTATGATCCTGGAAATTTTTAGGAATAAGCCACCCTATGACTGCCATTACTGGCAAGCAGTGGGGTCAGAAGGTAGTGGAGGAGAGAATAGGATGGAGAACAATGTGGCCAAGGATTTAGATTTAGAAGGAAAATGCTAAGTGCCACCTAGATCTGTCAAGGGCATTGTGGGTGACCTTGCTGCATGAGTACAGACAACATCTCTCATAAGTCACATGACTCATCATTCACAGAGCAAGGCTTTTACCTGCAGGATCTCTGCTAGCACTCACTGCAACTCTGAGAGACAGGCAATAATTTCCACTTCACAAATGCAAAACCAGAGACTTGGACAAGGTTTTGCCCTGAAGAAATATGAATAAATGTCATGGCAAAAGGGCACAGAGTTAAGGGAGCACTGAAAAACTCAGCAACAAAGAACAATCCTGTTTTTATTGATTTCAGAGAGGAAGGGAGAGGGAGAGAGAGAGAAACATCAAGATGAGAATCATCGATTCCACGGCCCGCTACTGGGGATTTTCCCCTCAAAAAACAAACAAACAAACAAACAAACAAACAAACAAACTATGGTGAAAAGGGATTTGCTGTATTTAATAGTGCATTGCTGAGCCACCTTGGAGCATGAGGCAAAAGGAAATATCAGTAATACCAACTTGCTATTTGTCTTGATTATTTTATTATTATTATTTTTTTACATTTAAATGTGTGCCTGAAGTGGGCACCTCACTTGCCTCAACTTTGTTGGGCCCTGCATGGGTGACAGTATTATCTCCCCAAATCATACATGTGACCATGTAGACCTCTGATCCAATTCCTCTAGGGGGAAAACATCCCTATTACTTGCAGGAAAGTGTCCAGATGTCCACGCCTGGCTCAGAGAGGCTTCTGGATCTGAGTGAGCACAGACTGCATGCCCTGAACTGGGTTCTGTGATTTACATGCATCAAATGATTCATAATTTCTGAGCTAAGCAAACAGGCTCTAGACTTAGACTGGACTCTGTGTTTGGATCCTGTTCTACCACTTATGAGCAGTGTGACCTTGAATGAACTAAAGTCCCAGGGCCTCAGTTTTCCCCCTAAAAAAACACCCTAAAAGCAGTAATAGAATTGCTGAAAAGATTCAATAATTAAAGCAAAAAGAATCATAAAAATAAAGTTGGGACCCAGCATCACACACACATTCTAATTTAATAATCTCAAAAACCCATTGTCTATATTTTTTAGATAAGGAAACTACGACTCAGAAAGGCTAAGTAACTTATCATAGCTAGTAAGTGGAGGAGCCAGGATTTGAACCAGGGCAGCTTACCTCTTCACTGCTCCTTCATTGCCACACATATCCTGCCTTTCTTGTTATTAGCACCCAAAGTGCAGACTCTGAACCCTTCGGAGGCAGCAAAGGCTTTGTATACAAAGCATTCGGGAGTCATAATTAGAAAGCAGAAGTCATCTTTATTAAATTCTGCATGGTAGCCAGTTGGGTGTTGAATCTGCACATTTTCAATGGTTTGAATGTCTTCTTTATCCTGGTTGGTGCCTACCCCAAATTAAAATCCCCTGAAGGTACTGCTGTCTTAATTAACGGTTTGCCTTGTTAGCACTGTAAACGTTTCCCTTGCTGTGAAAGCGGGCCATGCCAATTTAAAGGCACAGATGCTGAGCCCAGCCTTCTCTGGCCAGCTGTGGTCTCCACATTTCTGCGGGGAGGTCACCAAGATAGAGGGTCCTAGAATAACAGCTGCTCCCACATAGTAAGCAGCCTCCACACCCTATGGGCTACCCATGAGGCTGAGAGCATGGATTTGGAGCCATTGAAATCTGGGTATGTGTTCTGGCCCCTATCTGTGCCTTAGTTTCCTCAGCAATACTTACCTCGTGGGATGGTACAGAAACGGGCACTGCCATGTAGACTCAAAGCTTAATTCTGGTTCCTTCAATAAGACTGGATGCAAAGAGCTTGAATCCTCTGTGCTGTCCTTCCCTTGAAACCAATTTGTCCCTGTGTGCTCCCTCCCCAGGAAGCTGTGAAATACAAGGTCTTCTTGTAAGACGGTTACACAGTTTGCTGCAGTTTAATATATGAAACCCAGCATCATAGTCTGGAGGTTCGAAATTACCTCCAAGTAATCATTTCCTAGAGGGCTGGTAGCAAACATTCTGTCACACAGCTATAGGTTGTCTCCTGTCACTATCAATCAGCCCCCGGGGAGATATTAGGGGGAATGATACTGGAATGAATTGAGAATTGGTGCATGTGGCTGCCAGGTCTCTGCAGAGGGAAACGGGGTTGGTGGCCTGTGGGGGAAGGGAGGTTCATCTGCTCCCAAACCCGAGGTTGTGGGTTTAAGCTCTGGGTGGCTTGTTGTCATAACTCAGCTCCAGGGTCATGGGATCGATTCTTTGGCCCTCATCTTGGCCTGTTATCCAACCAAATGCTTAATAACAAAGCCATCACCTGGGTTTGCAAAATAAGAGTTGCCATTTATGAGCACTCGTTCTGCCCCAGGGAGTTTGCTCCCCCTTTTCTTGCATCATTTTATTAATCTCCAGAGTGTCCACAGGATGGAGTTACAGCATTAGCCCATTTCACAGCTGAGGAAACCAAGGCTGGGAGATAAGGGGAAATTTGTGAAATCAGTCAGCTGGTCAGTGGCAGGGCTATTTTTTGAACCTGGGCATTCTTTTTTTCCAGAGGCCAAGTGCTAAATCACTACATACTGCCTGTTCAATATCGAGCTCTGCACCCGGCCCATTTGTTTGTCCCTTCAATAAACTTTTACGTGTGCGGTTCTTGTCCCAAATGAATGGACAACCAAACTCCAGAAAAAGAACTAAGCAAAATGGAAGCAGGCAATCTACCAGAGTTTAAAACACTGGCTATAAGGATACTCAATGATCTCAGTAAGAACTTCACCATAGAGACAGGAAACACAAAATGGAGCTGAAAACATAAAAGAACAGGTCAGAAATGAGGAATATGATAACTGAAATGACGGCTACATTATAGGGAAGCAACAGTAAAGTAGATGAAACAGAGGATGAAATAGGCAATTTGGGAGATAAGGAAGCAGAAAACACCCAATCAGCAAAAAAAGAGAATCCAAGAGAGTGACATCCATCATATATATTCACTCAGGCAAAAGTATTAAGATTTGTACACAAGCTGGTGAGGGTCCTGGGGGCCATCTCAGAATTCTGCCTATACAGAGGTCAGTTGAAAAAGTAGGCTCATAGTTCCAAATCCCAGAGAATTAATTATAGGGCATAGCAGGGCCATAGACACACATTTTTAAAGCAATTTTCCTAGCTACTTTTAAACTCTGAGTTAAACAGATCTAGCCTTGAGTCCCAGCTTTGCCTTTTACTGGATGGAAAGCTTTCAGATAACTACTCCCTGTCTTTGGCACTCAGATTCTTCATCTGTAAAATGGGGTGGATAAGCCCTACCTTACAGGATTGTAGAGAGGATTAAATGTGATAACGTAGATTGGTGGTTTTCAGCCTAGCTTCACATTAGAATCAGTGGGGAAGTGCATTGGATCACCTCAGATCAACTCAATCAGAATCTCTAGGGTGGGGCCTAGGCATCAGCATTATCTACAAGTTCCCCAAGTGCTTCTGATGCACATTGGTTACACTGGTCAGCTACAGCTGCAATAATGCTGTGAAACAACTCCCAAACCTCAATGACCTACAATAACAAACACTTATTTTTCTCACTTCTGTGTCTGCAGATGGGCAACGTTTTGGCCAATTTCAGTTGAGTATAAAAATGTATCCAGACACTCTAGGCTGTGTGTCTCATCCAGGATCCATAGCTCTTTGGGCATGCCCTTATTATGATAATGGCAGGAGTACAAGAGATCAGAAAAATGTGGTGCCTCCTGAAACTGAACTGTATCACTATCACTTTCTCTCACATTTCGGTGGCCAAGGCAAGTCACATGACTAAGCTTGGCACCAATGGAGATAGGAAGTGGACTCCATCCAGAAGCCAAAGAGCATGGATATACAATTCTGTTGAGGGAGGATGTAGAGTGGGAACAAGAATCCAATTTACCACAGCTGATAACCACTGATAAAACGAAAAGAACTTAGAAAATGCCTGGTAAGAGTAATTTCTCAATAAACATTGTGCATTCTCCTAGAGAGTAGACGCCCTCTGAGGCTGTCGTTTCAAAGCGATACTTCCTCCGCGCCTAGTTCCAGGGATGAGTTGACTTCCCACCCTGGCATTAAGCCAGTGTTCAGGGAGAAAAGAATATGCCATAATGCACCAAATATTGAGTTACTAGGAAGAAAGATCCCAATTGGAGGCTGCAGGAACTATTATCGGCTACTTAAATATCCATTTGCCCATCCACCACTCACAAAATGCTCTATTTATTTGCACACACTGTAATATAGCAGCGGAGGGAAAATTCATTAAGGCAAATTGTGAGGGTAGGTTTAAAAAAATTTCATCTCTCTGTTTTATGCAGTGCATAGTTCTCTTTCTAATGAGAACTCTGCAAGTCCATTTTCCTTAAGGGTTT
Organism: Pipistrellus nathusii; assembly: GCA_963693515.1. Taxonomy (NCBI): domain Eukaryota; kingdom Metazoa; phylum Chordata; class Mammalia; order Chiroptera; family Vespertilionidae; genus Pipistrellus; species Pipistrellus nathusii. The sequence continues at coordinate 5,553,136 of OY882876.1, forward strand.
AATAAAAGTATAATTTAAAAAATTAAGACAGATGGGGAAAGTGCTGAGGGAAGCTATTTCTCCCATTAACTCACAGAGAAGACCTTGCTATTGCAGGATGGGTAGGGAGATGAAAGACTATCAACAGTTCTTTAAGGTTATATAAAACTCCAGCCTGGGTTTATGTGGCTCTGGGATCCCTGCCGAACAGATAGAAATTAGATTTATTTGGTTGAGTAATGGGACTGTTACTAGCTGGCAGTTTAATTAATGCTGATATAGGAGCTTTGCTTTTTCTTAGAATTGGAACCACAGAGCACTGAGAAAGACACATTTACATTTAAAACTATTTTTAGTAATCTTGGTTGCTTTTGGAGCAGGGAGGAAAATGGGATGCTTGAGGGAGAGTCTTTGAGTATTGGCCAACAGTTAGGCCAATTTCAGTTCCCTACACCTGGGCAAATTATTCACCACAGTTTGGTTTCCTTCCACCCTGCTGCTGCTGCCACTGGCTTCTTGAAGCAAGGTAAAATATGAGATATAATTTTTTTAAAATCTGCTCAGAAATTTTATTCTAATTTAAAATATAAAATTATAACCATATGATCTGTTATTATTAAATAAGCTAAGAATAAATATTGCTCACACTTTTTATGGCTTATTTTGTTAATTTTCACTGGGAAGTTGGTCTTGTTATCATCATTCCCATTTTGCAGACCAGGAAACTAAGGCTCAGTCACACAGCCGGAACAGGTAGAGCTGGGACTTGAAACCTATGTCCATGTCTTAGACCCTGTGCTACCCTTTTCTATGTGACAAATGGGTCAACTGAGTCTCAGAGAAGTGGGGCAAAAGTCACCAGGCTGACTGGCAAGAAGAACAGGTTGAGGACTATATTGCTGATCTAACAGCTTTCCCTTTCTCCAATTGAATATGGGGGTTCTGACTCACTTCAATATTTGTCTGCATAATACTCATTAGGAAATATAAATATGCTTTCTTCCATCATCTCAAAAACAGTAAGCCAACTCACACTGAGAGAGGGCTTACTGTCTTGCAGGCATTCTGCTGGGTGCTGTATGTTCTTTATTTCATTTAATTTTAGCAATACGTTAGGGGGAAGATATGGCACAATTTCCACTTATGAGATAAAGAATCTGAGGCTCTGAGAGGTGAAATGACTTTTCTAAGATTACGCAGCAGGAAGTGGTCCAAAATGGATTTGGTTCCAGGTCTGTCTGAAGCTATCAAGCCTTTGCACTGAACTCGAAGGCTAAATAGATATTGTTGTTGGTTTTCCTTTCCTTCACGTTACCATTGTCCCAGGCTGTCTCCATCTATGGTAATTAAAAGGTTTGGCTCAGTGGATAGATGGATGGAAGGGTCGCAGGTTCGATTCCAGTCAAGGACATGTACCTTGATTGCAGACTCAATCCCCAGCCCTGGTAGGGGTGTGTATGGGGGGCAAGCAATCAATATGTCTCTCTCACATTGATATTTCTCTCTCTGTTTCTCTCCCTCCTTTCCACTCTTTCTGAAAATCAATGGGAAAATGTCCTTGGGTAAGGATTAACAACAACAACAACAACAACAAAAAGAGGTGATTGCTGTAATACAACCTGTCACATCTGGAAGTTATATTAGAAAGGCTAATTGGCTTCCTTAGTGTATTTCCTGGTTGGCATTCTGTTTTATGGTCTCCTTGATGTGCTGTATTGTAAATCAGGAGGCTCTTGGAACTTGTTGAAGTGGACATGGGTCCCTCAATCAACAGTTTGAAAAACACTCTCTTCTTTGCCTTTCTTGGGCTGTCATTCATGTGGTGATCTTAGAGAGAACCAGATTCCTTTCTAACCAAGAAAGTATCTTTGGTTTACCCTCTATGTTCAATTCAAAAATAGTTGAAAACAATGTTTTATTTCTTTACCATGTTGCCAAAGACATTACATAGATGGAAAGAGGTCAAGAACTAGATAATGTCCAAAGAATGGAGAGGATGACTCCAAAATTCACATACACAGTAGCAATGTTGGTACTGGCTTCAAGCAAGTTAAGTTGCTCTCTGCCTTGAACAAATAAAATAAATGGGCAGGTTTTAATTTTGCAAGGATACCTGGATTTTGTACTTAGGACCAACAGGAGTGACTTTTGTTTTTGCATCACATGGATCTTTACTTTTCAATTCTTCATCTATGCCAAACATCACTAACAAATCAAGGCACTGTGGCCTGCTCAGACCAGTGTGATCTTAAAATCCTTCCCAGTAGAGGGTGCCAGGCAGCCTCTGCCACTGATCAAAATTGGATTAGAGATGAAATCAATCTCTAAATGAGTGTATCAGGATGCTGTTTATGTCCTTTTTTTAATTTATGCATCCGTGTTTCCCTATCAGACAGCCCAGATACAGGCCGTACTGGATTGAGTTAAGATGCTAATCAAGACATCTGATGGAAAAACAAATATTTAAATTATGAGAAATGAAGGCTTAGGGCAGTGATTTGTGGAAGGTCATACAGCCAGTAAGTGCGGAAAGAGTTTAGTAGATTTAGGAGTCAGACAGATCCAAATTCTTGTCCTGGTTATACCATTTCCTCATTTGGTGATGTTGGTTAGGCAAGACATTTCAAATCCCTGAACCTAAATTTCCTCATCTGTAAAATGGGAATATAAGACTACCTACCTCATTGAACTATGGCAAGGATTAAAATAAAATACTGAATATAAAAATGCCTAGGAAAGGTCCTGGTAAAAGATTGCCTAATAATTGTCAGCCATTATTTACCCAGTTTTCTTAAAAATACCTTATGCACAAAAAAATTATTATACATTGTTATGAAATCTGACAACTTTGTGCCACTACTTCCATTTTGCAGATCACGAAATGGAGACTTAGAAATAAGATGGCTTTCCCAACTTCACACAGAACATAAATAGAAGAGCTAGAATTCAAATGTCAAATATGGGAGGCACAAGCCCTTGCTTCCTTAAGGTCTCATTCAGATATTTCTATCTCAATGAGCTGTAGCATTACCATCCTCTTAAAATTTTAACTTCTCCTTGCCTATCTGTTCCCCCTTACCATGCTTCATTCTTCTCTCCAAAGCACATTTTGCTTTCCAACGCCCTGTCTTTCTATACAATTTATTTGCTATGCATATATTTTGATGTCTGTTTCACTCTTACTTACTATAAGCCCCACAGAGCAGAGAATTTTATTTTGTTAACTGCTGCCGAGGGACCCTGCTGGTGCACGAATCCATGCACCGGGTCTAGTTTTTAATAAGAACCTAGGAGATGTCTATGCTCAGGCTAATCTAGAAAAGAGTAATATAATTCATCCACTCATCTGTCCATCCATTTCCTCATCTTTGAAATAAATATAATAGCAGTACCCAGCTTATATGGCTCTTGTAAAGATTAAATGAGGAAATATGCTTAAAATAGTGACTGCCACTTTGTAAAAGCTCATTAAGACTTATACTTGGGTACCTCCTATGGGCCTGGGGCCCTCCAGGGATAAAGCAGAAACAGATTTGTCTGTTTCACCTGGCCCTCTTGGTGCTGACCACCTAGTTGGAATGAACACAAATTTTCACAGCAGACAAAACTGGATTGAACTCCTGCCCTTTCCACTCACACTCAGGTGTGAATATGAACAAACTACAGAATTTCTCTGGATCTATCGGTCCAAATGTGAAGTGGGGATAATAAAGTTATTGAATGGCAACAACGTTTGGAAGAGATGGAGACTCAGAGAGGCCAAACAACTGCATGAGGTCACATGGCTAGTAGACGGCCGAGCTGGAATTGGAACCATTTATTAGACTCTGGGTTACTTGCCACGTTCCTGAGGTCCCCTGGTACATGGCTTCACACAGAGACAGGCGGCTATAAAATTACTCACAGGGAGGAGGCGGAAAGAATTACAAGCCCAGCGGTGGCTTCTCCCAACTCGTGAATCCCTGCCAACTGGAGCACATTACACTGAAGCCCGTGGAAGCTTCTCTGTGACAAAAAGACACCCAGGCTTATCTCGTCTCCATTATCTGCACACAGAGCCAGGCTTACCAAGTTTTCCTGCAACACAGGAATTTGGAGAGCCCCTTGGAGAGATTAGGTTTTTCTCATCTCGCCAGGCACAAGGAGAGTTTGGGAGACATGAAAGGCAGCAGTTTATTTCATAAATAGATAACGGCAAGCCATTTAGAGGGAGCAATGGCAGGAAGATGAAAAAGCTATTAATGCAGTTGGAAGCTCATTTCTTTTGGAGTGGTCAGCAGCAAGCGAGGAGGACAAAAATGAGGAAATATTGCACTGGGTGCTCCCGACAACACAAATTATTCAGGCGATATTAAAGTGCGCTGTTCACCATCGTAAACATTTTTTTTTAATGTTTATGATATCTGTTCAAAGGCATCCTGATAGATGAAACCCAAAAACATTTATAGGTGTGTGTGTGTGTGTGTGTGTGTGTGTGTGTGTGTGTGTACTTGCATTTCTTTTGTTCCAGTATCCTTTGTATATCACTCCTTTGAGCTGATGTACTCAATAGTGCTAGGCTGGGCCTACATAACACAAAGTGAAGTCCATGTGCTGTCCCCTGGGTAACTGTACTGTTGATGTCTGCTGTGCTACAGATGGGGTTCTGGGATCCTGGGAGAGGAGTGATGGGGGCCAAAAAAAGCCCTAAATCTGGGAGGAGAGAGACTAGAAGGAGCAGGAAGGTTGAGAATGTAGCAACATTTCCCAGTGGGTGTTGGGGAAACTGTGTGTTCCCACTCAAGGGGGTCAGGCAGGAAAACAGGGCAGGACTGGGAAATCCTTGCACTTCTGACCCCTGTGAGAGGTTCACAATGCATGGGATCTTGTTCAAGGTTATGCGATTCTTGAGATAAAGCAATCGATCGCCTTGGCTTACTTCCACTTTCCCCAGTCTCACACCATAGCGCAACACCTGCAAAAGCCTGGTTCCTTAGAGAAAGCTTTCAGAAATAGGACTTTTACCTGATAAACCTGAGCAAAGCTGTTAATCGTTGTCACTGAGAATAATAACATAAATACACACGATTGTTAGCTCAATTATTTTAAGTGAAATGAGTCAACTCAGTTAAGTAGCTGACCAAATTAAACAATCTTCTGGTTGGATCAGAGTTTTATTCCCATTTTAACTGGTTTACTGTTGGATTTAGGACTCTTACACACAACCAACCTAACTGTAAGGGATGAACTCCATTTTGAATCCATTATCCAGTTCTGTAGACTGGTAAGAACACCAGTTTGGGAGTCAAATGTACCTGGGCACCTTCACTTTCTGGAGGTGTAACTTAGGGAAAGTTCTCTCTATTTAAGCTTTAGTTTCCTCACCTATAGAACAAGAACGAGAATAATTGGACCTATTTTATTGGTTTGTGGAGATTAACTGAAATAATGCAGATAAAAAGCCTAGCACAAGGCTGGCACATAGTGGGGTCTTAATAAGTGTTGGTGTCATCATCATCATCATCATCAGAAGAAGGAAAGGTTAATAGGGGAACTGTAAGTCTTTCTTCCAGACTCAGGGATGCTTGAGAAAAGCTGGACTCTGGTATCAATGCAAGGGATGGAATCTATTTATTAGAGATAAATGAGGGTCTTGCTGGGGTTGGCTCTATACTGGCACTGACCCAACCATGTCCCCGAGCACACTGTACTTGGCGGTTGGGATTATTTATTACATAACCTATAGCTTATGGGATGCAGCTGCTGCAGGATGGGAGCATGACATGCTCCTTGCAAGTACTCTGTCACTAGCGAGGCATTCAAGCTGAGGGACTCGAGATCCTGCAGCTTCCCTATGCTGAGGTGACCCACAGACGGTCCAAAATGGGGACTCAGCACCCGGGCTTCCTACAGAGCACCCTGCAGAATGAGCCTGCATGTATGTCTTCAGTGGGGAAAATCCACTAGTGACTAAAGCACAGAAAAGTGCAACTTCCTGTTTCACCACCGAAACTTACCAGATCACATGTTCTTTACCTACTGCAGAAAGAAAACATGCTGCCCAAGAACAGAGTCAAAGCTAAAGCTACGACTGTGACTTTTCAGACAACTCTGGGGGATCCACAGATGCACAGGACTTGAAGTCATAACATGAACAGCAAAACCGAGGCTTGTTTTGCTCTGGATGACACCACTGGGTTAGAAAACTCTCCTTAATCTGGACCCAGAAAGAGAACCAACAGATCACCAAGGAAGGGGTCATAAAAAAGAAAAGAAAAGAAAAGACAAGACCAATGGAATTTTCCAGAAACCAGCAGTGACCAAAGCCAACCTCTGCCTAAGGACGTGAGACCAGCCTCTAACGATAGGCGCTCCATTGGGATCGACTGGTCCCCTGGGACCCTTCAAGCTCTCCCCTGACCCAGGGGAGACCGGAAAACGAAGGGGCATCTCCAGGATGAATGTCTGGCAGCCCTGAGCAAGCCTTGGAAGAACGTTCGTTCTTATTCCGTAGCTAAACAAACGCATCATACCCACCTCCGGAACCCTAAAGTCCCATGGCGGCATCCCAAGCCAGGGCAGAGGACCTGCACTGAGCCCCTGGGGAAGCTCACACGGGGCCCCTCCTTTGGCGGGGCCACCTGGGATGCGCTCCCATGGTGACCTGCCCGAGGGCCCTGGCTGCCAAGGATGCCTCTGGTCCTGGCCGGTTGCAGGAGGAAGAGGCCCAGGGCCACGTGGCCGACTCTTGGAGGAGTGGCCCAGACCTTCACTTCTCTGACCACCGCCTCAGCCAGGAAACTGGGGGACAGTCCAGCCTCAACGTCCCTCCAGGAGCCTGGAGGCGGGCGAGGGGCCGTTCCCCCTCCCTGGGGTCTTCCAACCTGGCCTGGGACAGGCTGGATGCCCCGAACTTCAATCGCTCAGGGGTAGCGGGGAGGCCGAGCCCCCGGGGAAGCCCCCTGTACTAGTTAGTCTAGTCCCGGGCCTGTGACGGAGAGCTCACCTCCGAGCTGGTGCGCCTGGCCGGAGCGGTGACACTCCTGAGGTGCAGATCCCGCGGGGACCAAGAAGGAACCCAAAATTCTTTGGGTAATGGGCACCGTGGCAGTCCAGCCGGGAGCGGCCCTCTGCGCCTCGGCTATGGAGTCGGCGCCCCCTCCTCAGAGGAGCGAGGCCCCGGGCAGGCCTGAGTGAGGGCGCTGCTGACACCAGCCAAGGTTCCAGGGGGTCATGTCAGCCTTTGGGGCTCCCCAGGTGGAGGGGTCGCCCTGAGGAAACAGTGCTGATACAAGATGGACCAGCTCCTTGAGGACCCTGGGCAGAGAGTGGCTTGCGCTGGGCCTGGAACCAGCATTGCGCACGCGCCCAGGCACGCACGCGCCCAGGCACGCACGCGCCCAGGCACGCACGCGCCCAGGCACGCACGCGCCCAGGCACGCACGCGCCCAGGCACGCACGCGCCCAGGCACGCACGCGCCCAGGCACGCACGCGCCCAGGCACGCACGCGCCCAGGCACGCACGCGCCCAGGCACGCACGCGCCCAGGCACGCACGCGCCCAGGCACGCACGCGCCCAGGCACGCACGCGCCCAGGCACGCACGCGCCCAGGCACGCACGCGCCCAGGCACGCACGCGCCCAGGCACGCACGCGCCCAGGCACGCACGCGCCCAGGCACGCACGCGCCCAGGCAAGGGAGTGGTATGATCAGCCCCATACTGTATAATCACAATGATTATATTATTGACAGCAATGGGCAATGGTGGCAATAACGGGGAAATCTGAGATCTTCCTTGGTGCTAAATCCTTTACAGCCATCACGGCATTTAGTCCTCACAATGATCCTTTGAGCTTAGAATGTTGGATAATTGGCCGTGTGCTGGATGAATTCAAGGGCAGAATGACTGGAGTCTTTTGAGACTCCATGCAGGCCTCAAATTAAGGGAGGACAATAAAAATGGAATTGACAAGCGCCCAAGCACATATCGCATGTTTGTCAATTGTACTGGTCAGCCGGATATTTCCTTAGTTCAGTAAAAACGTTCAGCCAAATCAATTTAATCCCTGATATGGGAAGAGTCACAGACATCATGGCTTGTATAGAGAGAACCTCATTAGGTTTTAGGGGAATGTTGTGACTCATTTGTAGCTGGGTCATAATGTTCTCAGAGAGGAGATTCTAAGTTGGTCTGTGGCAGAGGCTTTGCACAGTGTAATGCACGAAGTAGCCAATTTGGGGTAATTTTCTCCCAGTTTCAGGCTGTGTCCTCCTGAGTTGAATTTTTTTTTTAATCTTCAGTGAAATTTGGGGACTATTCTGGTTGGCTACTGAATATGCTACTTCTCTTCCACAATTCTAGTTCTACATGTCTCCACCATTCTCTCACTTAAATCAGAGACCAGTGTCTTCCCAGCAGTCCTCTCTGCCCAGTCCTACCAGGTCACCAATCTTGCCAAGACAAATCCCCCAAGAGTTCTTACATTCATCCTTTTCTCTTCATCCCCATTTGACATCACCATCCAGGACACCATTATTGCTCATCAAAGAATGGCTGTGGTACCCTACACTGCTCTCCCAGACTCTCCATCCTATTCTCCACTTTGCAGCTAGAATGCTGTTTCCAAGATTCAGCTCTGATATCCCATTCTCGTGCTTCCAGACCCAAACCCCAGGTCCTGGCTTTCAGTAATAGTCATACCCACCCCTCCCCATCTCCCTGTTCTCAAGCTGCCACTCCTTGCCTGTTCCAGCCACAGCCACACCTTCATGCAGGCCTGCAAAGAATCTGGCTCCTGGGTTCTTCTAGGGAATTGATTCCTCAGTCTGACACTGCAAAGCTCCGGTAGGTGACCCTATTTCTTACTCCCTTTCCGTGCCCCCATCAGCATGTGGGGCTGGTAAACGAGGACCCTATTTCCCTAGGAGGTTCCTCTAGGCCTGTATCTGCAGTTCCAGCTGAGATTGATGAACTTTCAAATGATGAGGTTTCTGGGGGCATTTATTGACATATAAATCAAAATCCAATTTATGTGAAGGAAAATCCCAGCTGGTTTACATGGCAGGATTATGAAACAGCTTTTGCTTTGTGCACAGCCTCTTAAAGCCGTATCCTATAAAAATGACATTACCATAAGGAATGCCTGGCTGAGAGGGTGAGTGGTCATATGCAAAGCCCACACATTTTGTGCCAACACACTCAGTATCCCTTCCCCTTCTTTTAGTGAGAACATCCCAGTTGTGTTCTGTTGGATTCAAGGAGCCTCCTCCCTCCACTCTTCAGCCTTCATACCACTCATTAAACCAGGAATGAGCCAAAACCAGTTTGGCTCAGTGGATAAGAGCATCAGCCTGTGGACCGAAAGGTCCCAGGTTCGATTCCGGTCAAGGGCATGTACCTTGGTTGTAGGCACAGCCCCAGTAGGGGGTGTGCAAGAGGCAGCTGATCGATGTTTCTCTTTCATTGATGTTTCTAGCTCTCTATCCCTCTCTCTTCCTCTCTGTAAAAAAATCAATAAAATATATTAAAAAACAAAACAAAACAAAAAAACAGGAATGGCTCTTTCTGCCTGAATGAAGACGCACCTTTTCCCACTTCACATACGGAGACCCATCCAAGCTTGCAGCAGCCTTGATGACTCTTTTCTGGATAGAGAGCCTTCTGCTGGTCTGAGGTCGTGACATAATCTGCCCAAACAGACGTTGAGAGCCAGCAACTCAGTTTTTAAACCCAACTGATAGCTGGCCCCATCGTGGCGGAAATTCTCTTTTATCATGCAACCTAAACTCCTTTATCATGCTGCTCCTAAACTCCTAATGTAGAATTATTTAAGTAAAGAATGAGCAGCTCCAGCTGTCATATGCCTTTAAATAAACCTTAACATCGACAGCCAAGGTTGGGCTCAATGCTGATTTTCAATCATAAAGGCTGTGCTAGGGGGAGTGAATAGTGAAAAAAATCACATTAAACATATGCAATCAACACCAGCTTTAGTCCAATTAAATTCACAGGTGGTTATATAGATCATACACACACACACACACACACACACACACACACACACACACACACAAAATTTCCCCAACAACTCACTTCCTGTAAAATGTGGGTGTTTGGAAAACAGCAAGATGAGGTCCAGGGGCCACTCACACTGGAATCATCTAAAATATTTAATAAAAATGTAGATTCTCTATCCCACCCTAGGATTATGACTCCAAGTATTTTAGGAGAGGAAGCCCAAGTATCTGAATTCTAGCAAATACCCAATGCGGCTTTATGCCTACTGCCTTGCACCACTGCTGTGCAAGGCTCTGCAGCATTCTGAGGGCTCCTGTTGCTGAGATGCACTGCTCTAGTACAGGATATATATATATATATATATATATATATATATATATATATATATAGTTTTTTTTTTTTTTTTACAGGGTCCAGGGGATTCTAACATGCAACCACATAACATTCAAGATGAACGTGGAGGTAGACTTCAATTTGTTACTGTTCCAGACTCTTCCACCAAATGAACTTCTCCTGGGCAGATACCATGTCTGATTCATGTCATTTCTCCAGTGTTCAGTAAACGTTGAACGAAAGAATGAGTATGTGATTTAAGTGATCAAATGGCAGCCAGTGCTTGTATTTGTTAAAATAGACCAGGTGGTAGATTAAAGATGGCTGCAGACTCTTCATCACGCCTCCCATGGAGAACTGGAGTCTAATCCTCTTCCCCTTGAGTCTGGATTGGTTCTGGGACTTGCTTGATCAATAGAACGTGGTGAAAGGGATGCTGTGTGATTCCTGAGGCCAGGTCCCAGAAAGCTCTCTTGGAATGTTCACTCTGAGACCAATTCAGCCCCAGTGCGCTCCCAGTGGATTTCTGACACTAACTCCCTGCCAGTACTAACTCCAGCCATCCTGACCCGTCAAGCTTAAATGAACCCACACGTGAATGCAGCCACCCAGGGACCAGCTGACACCAGGTGAAACATACAAGTAAGAACCACGCAGGAAACCTACAGGGCAGTGAAAGGTAATACAGTATTTTAAGCCACTCCATTTGGGGTATTAAGCACCATGAGGTGACAGACAGACAACCAGGACATTAGTACTTGGAAACATTTAGATGATGAGGGAGGCTTGGCAACTCCTTGCAGTCATTGCTGAGAGCTGCTCCTGGGAGGAGGCGAGTAGGTGTTGATTCCTTAGCACTTCTGGTTTTGCAATGAGACAGATCAGGCTGGGTAGGCGGAGGAAGAATTCACACAAAGAATCGGACGAGTGGGTGGCTGGAAGTCAGCTGGCCAGCTGGATGCACAGAAATGATAGGTGATGAGGGAGTATGGGGTGCAGGGGGCACACCAGGATCTACTGTACCCTGACTGAGGAAGCACTACTCCGTCTGGATAGTTGTAGCCATGCAGGAACATTGCTAAGAGTTATCCAATCTTGTGGCCTCAAGAAGGTTGGATCTAGACATGAAATGTCATGATTTTTGAAAGTTGGCAATTCATTCATTTATTTTAAAATCTGCACACCCAAATCATGCAAGCCAGACAAAAACACGAGTGGAGCAGATATCTCAATCAGCACAAGATGGAATGGAGAGAGCACTGAGCCACGGGTAATATTTCTTAGAGTGGGAAGATGTGGCAAGACAGAAGGAAGTGGGTCGTGAACTTAACTTTAAATGACAGATGTAGACGGAAGTGGCTTTCAGGCCAGGGAAGCCACATGGATGAGGGCCCAGGAGGTGGCGAAGTGTGTAGGACTGCAGGGAAAGTGGCTGGTTAAGAGCGGAGGTAAGTCAATACGAGGGAAAATAACATTCATCTTACCTGCAGAAACAAATAGAGAAGAAGTGTGCTAATTGGCCACATGAACTGCCTATGTAATTTTCACTTCTTCACTCTTAGGAGTCTGGTGGCAGGAAATAGGATGCTTATGTCTTGGCAAGAATCATGCACGGGAGATTATAGCCTCAGAAGGAAAAACTACTGTGTTTATTGATTGGAATCCTGCCTGCTCTCTGTTGGCTAGGCCAATTATCGGAATGTGAAGCTTTGTCTTGATCTTTATCTATAAGTAAGCAAACTATGTTAAAATGGTATCATTGTATTGAATTTCCCATACCCTGCATTTCATAGCAGGGGTCAGGTAAGGACTATATAACCTACACTCAAAATAATTTACATAGCCTAACTCCCTAGCTGAGTGACCTTGAGCAAGTTACTTAACCTCTCTGTGCTTCTGAACTGTCATCTGAAAAGGGGTGGTGGTGATAGGGCCTACTTTATCCCATGGCTGAGATGAGTGAGATAAGGCTTGTAAAGCCAAAACGAGTGGCCAAAACTAGTCACAAGGTCTGATTTAACAAGTCCTTGATGAATCAACATTTACTGATTTTCAGCAGATCTTGCCTTTGACAACTGAAGTCTAAGGAGAACTACCAATTCATGCATTTACCACAGGTTTGTGCCTGATACAGACACGAGTTACTGCTCACCTTTACTTCTAGTCCACTTCCAGAAGATCATGTGACCCAAAAGTGCGAACTGGCTCTTCCATTTCTCTCTATAAGGATGGTCAGAGGGAAGGTAGGGGAGGGTGGAGGTAAGGGGGAGAGATCAACCAATGGACTTGTATGCATGCATATAGGCCTAACCAATGGACACAGACAACACGGGGGGAAGGGGAGGAAGGGGGAAGCATGAGTAGGGGAAGGTTGGGAGGTAATGGGGGAATGAGGACACGTATGTAATAACTTAATTAATAAAGAAATTAAAAAATAATGGTTAGATATTATGAGAATAGTTGGTATGGTCATGCAAGTCTAAACGAGGGTGATGGTAAAAAGTGAGTAGACTGAGACATATTTAACAGCATAAGCAACAGGACCTGGAGACTGAATAGAGAGAAGGGGATGGGATGTCAAAGATGACTCCAGGGTGTTGGTAACTGGAGAGGTGGCAGATGGAACAATTTTGTGGGGCAGGGAGTATGTATAGAGATGCTTACCTATCAGCTGTTTTCCCTTAACCAGGCCATGCACCTTTATAAATTAAACTCAAGTAGCTCAATTGATCTTGCCAGTCATTCTTACTGAAGTGGTAATTACTCCAGGAGGCGAGTTGGGCAAATCCTCATGAGAACATCCTCCTGGAGATGCCCCGTTTCCTGCACAAACTTCAAACCCAATACAGCATGATTTGTTCACCGTCTGCTCTGAATCACTTGTGGTGCCGACTGGATTGATTCAAGAAAACATGGTTCCCACCCTCTCGTATCTTCTCATCTAAGTGCGAATCCTCCTGTCCTCTGTGGGTGCCTGAATAAGAGTAAGAATTAGCTAGTTCTGGTTAGCACAATGCCCTGGAAATCCAGTGCCTTAAAATAGCCACCAGTTATTTAGCTTAAAGTCCTGCCATTGGCAATTTAGGCTGGGCTCAGCTGAGTTAGAGTTTCTTGCATCCAGAATTCTCACACGTGAGGCCTCATCTGGAGTAACTGTTCTGAAATGATATGGTCTCCTTTCCTCTCATAGGCTAGCCCAGGCTGTTCACCTGGCAGCCAGGAAGTCTTCCAGGGAGAATGCATGGAGGGTATACAGTCTCTTGAGGTTTATAACTGTCACGGGATTGCTTCTGCTGTGTTCTATTGGCCAAAACTAGTCACAAGGTCCGATGCAGATTCCTGGATGGTTGAGGGGAGAGGGAGGGAGACAGACTCCACCACTTGTTAGGAGTAACAGCTGGAATCATATTGCCAAGGGTATCCCAGATGGTGGCAACAGATCTATTATCTTTCCAAGCCAAACAGGAGATTTATTGAGTCCTGCCCTTACCCGTGAGCTGATTCACTTTGTCCCCTTTGGTCAGTCAATCTTTTCCATTTTCTGATTGAGGCCATCTTCTCCTTTTCACCCTATACCCGCCTCCGGGACAACAGCCCGGGATTCTCTGCTCGATGTCAAAGAAATAAAATGTCAGTGGACTTCACTGTGACCCTGCGGGCCAGTGCTCGCCCCCTCGCTTTCCCGCCTCCTCCTCACAGTTGTCTTTGGCAGGGCTGGTCTGCGCTATTAATAAACCTTCCCCTCAGCACTTTCTCTGGAGGGAATGGCATCAGATAGGATTCATCTCTCTCCGGCTTCACTCCTGTCCGGCTGGAGAGAAGGTCTCCCGACATGGAGATAAGAAATCCCAGACATCACTGCGGCGCAGGGGAAGCTTGGAGTTCCAAATTCCTTAGGAAAAGTCAAATCACCTCTCTTGCAGGGTTCGGAGATAGAAGGGCCAACCTGACGTGTTCTCTCAATGCCAATGGTCTTGGCGTTCCTGATAAGCAGTCAGTGAAGGAAGAGAATGGCCCAGGAGGAGAACCGACTTCTAAGCGCCAGGGGGAGAAGTAAAGCATTTTAATAACTCATGTTAGAGGCTGCGTTTAATTTGATCCTGCATTACGGTGATGGAATGATCACTGCTTTAAAAAAAAATAGCCTACCTTGTTGCATCAAGTACAAGCAATCGTAAGAGTTCCCCCTCAAGAGGCTTAGGAAATAGGAAAGACCGGTTGCAAACTGGCCCTACCTGCCTTTCATTCATTTCTTTCATCTCTTATGTATGGAGGGGCCACTATGTGCCAGAAACTGGCATAGGGCGTGCAGGAGAGGCAAACAGCATTCTGCTCTTAAAGAACTCACAGTCTAACCAGAGAGCATGGCACACCAATAGACAACTGCTGTAGAGAGTGATGGATGCTACTCCAGGAAGTGCAGGGTGTTAAGGAAGCATCTCCATGGGAGAAGTTAGGGGAGCATCGTCTCCTGAGTTCCTCCCTCAAGCAGTAGAGGCTCCAGGGAGTTATGGGTGAGGCCTAGAGTATTCATTCTATAACCTTGGTACCTGGTTCTTAGCGGAGGTTCATTCTATTTGTCAGTGAACTTCGTGGTATGAATCAGTTTATTCTTTGTAAATTGGGTTGCAGTCCCCAGAGAAAGTGGGAGCCTTCTGCCTGCAGACAAGCCGATAGGAACAGCTGGCCACTCTCTCAACACCCAGGTGCTGAGTGCATGCACATGGACGTTCATGAAAACGGGTGAATTACAGGGATGAAAGCGGGTTAATTGGGATATGGGGTCCCCTGGGCCTATTCAGGGCACTTGCTCACAGACTCTAACTGGGCAGCACTTGGGACTGCTTGGAACAGAGCAGGTGCTGTCATTAGCCCAGAATCCCTTCTCAGCAGGTTCATTCATGGGCCGCCTGCTGCTCTGTCGGAATGTGCTGATGCAGCATAGAAGGAGTCCCAGGGTCAAGTGTGGAGTGGCTGAGCGAGCTGTGGGAGAAGGGATGATCCAGGGGGGAGGTGAGAATGAACTTGAACTGCCTGAAGGGCTGTCATGTACAAGGGTCAGCAAAACTGGGGGTAGAGAGTGATGGTTACAAGAGAGCAGACTGAGCCTGACACAAGAAATGTTTTCAAAAACCAAGTTTCTTATACCAATGGGATTAGGTGATTTTATAAAGTGGTGAGCTTCCTGACCTTTCTAAGTATGGCATCAGAAGGGAGCAGGATTGGGGTTCTATTTGCCCTACAGCTGAGAAAAGAATACCAAATTGTTCATCAATAGTCATTGACATAGAGAGAAAACAGCCACAACAACAAAACAACCGTGAGTGCCTTGGTATCTAACACCTATCCAACAGTCATACTTTGTTCTGATCGTCTCTAGCGATCTGTGCCTCTGCACACTTGCCTGTCATGGTCTGTATGTCTTTTCTTTCGCTCTTTCTTTTGCTTCATTCTCTACTTTCACACCTCTTTCAAAATGGGAGTAAGATGTCCTGGATCAGTTTGGATGAAGTCATCAGGGCTTCCCTGAGAGGAGGGTGTGGGGAGGTGGGATGGTTGTGCTTAATGGTTGTTTAGGACCATGGACAGCAACAGTATTTGCATTTCTCCCAGCAGCTGATTAGGCTCCATCCAGGTTGTCAGGGGCCATATTAAAGCAGATGTTTTGGGCTACCTGTTATAACTGATATACTATAGGTATCTTATATATCCATTCACTGCATTCATTCATTCATTTGTACATTCCCTCACATGGCTCCAGAGGGAGGGAGGGAGGGAAGGAAGGAAAGAAGGGAGAGAGAGAATGGAAAACAATTACCTGGTGACTTCTGATTCTCAAAAGGTATAGTGGTTTCCCCCATCATTGAGATCCACTGGACTCCCCTTTAGCCATGGGGAAGACCCTCATGAGATATGTGTCTTGGTCCCAGCCAGAAATGGGCTCAGTTTCTGTGAGTTGCCAGATCCACTGTCTCAGTGGCAGCCCCCATCGCTCTGAGGAGGTGAATTCTCAAGCAGCACCAATAAATTAGACCCCAGTGGTGCTTGCTTTACTGAATCACTCAGTTTAATGAATCTTTCCTTGACACACAAAATTCTACTTGCTCCCTCAGCAGATGTGACCTGGTTGGTGTGAATAATTCAGTGTTTTGCAAGGGTTCTGACTCCCACTGAGAATGCAGCACTGGCAAAGATTGTTAACTAGTCCTATGGAGCAGAACCAAGCTCTGGTTCACATCTGAGTCAGAAAAACCCTTGGGAAAACAGTAAAAAGAGAATAAAAAAGAAAGCTACTTCCCCCAACTAACAAGAGAAACACTCTCCCTACTTCCTCCCAACACACACACATATCAGTGTGCAGCTCTTCTCTCCTCAAGCCTTAAATCTAGTCTGGGGAGATTTTGGTTCAAAAGAAATTTCTAAAGATGAATTTCCAAACAAAGAATTGTAAATGAAGAAGTCCAGTTCTGGATGAATGTGCTGGACATCTCTGCTCAGAATGGGATCTGAAAAAATAAGACAATCCAACCCACCTACAGCTCAAAGAAGGATTTCTTTCTCCTTTCTGTCCAGGTGTGTGATCTTGGGAAAGTCACTTCCTCTTCCTGACATATTTATAAAACTAGAGTGTTGGAGTAGTGATCAGAAATCTTTAACTGGGTGGTCCAAAACTCTGAAAAGCAGTTTTCTCTTATCCTTGGGGAGGGCGGTGTCCATTCCAAGACCCCAGAGGATGCCTGAAACCATGGATAGCACTGAGCCCTATGTATACTCTGTTGTTTTCTATCCTATATAATAAAAGGCTATTATGCAAATCGACTGAACAGCAGATCAACCAGTTGCTATGACACGCACTGACCACCAGGGGGCAGATGCTCAATCCAGGAGCTGCCTCCTGGTAAATGCCCTCCCACAGGAGGAACACCACTCAGCCAGAAGCCCTAAGCTGGGCTCACTGCTAGGCTGAGGGACCCTTCCTTGAGTGCATGAATTTTGTGCACTGGGCCTCTAGTACATACATAACTATGATAAAATTTAATGTATAAAGTAGGCCCAGTAACAGATTAACAACAAAAACTAATCATAAAATAGGAAATTGTAACAATATGCTGAATTCAAAGTTATGCGAATGGCTTTGGGGCCATTAAGAAACAAAATAAAGGCTAGTTAACACAAACACTACAATATCAACACAGTCCAACTGATAACCCAGATGGCTTCGAAGCAACTAACAGGTGGGGAGCATGTACAGTGTAGAGAAGCTGGACAAAGAAATGATGCACATCCTGGGAGACAAGGAGCAGCATGGAGTGAGAGTTCATTGCCCTACTCAGAATGGGGAGCTGTTTAAAACTTATAAATTGTTTACTTCTGGAATTTTCCACTTTTGGACTGCAGTTGATTGCAGGCAATTGAAACCATGGGAAGTGAAACTGTGGATGGAGGGGAGAGGGATACAACACTGTGCAAAACTGTTCACGTGTGCATTCGGGGAAGGGAAGAAGCTTTAGAGCTTCCATCAGGTTCTCAAAAAATGTCCCTGGCTCCGAAGCTGGAAAACCCCTGGGTGAGACAGTAGCCGAGTCTCAATGCAGCCCTAAATCAGGCCATGATGTCTCTGTGAGTCTGAAGAGTGATGTCTCTATGCCCGTACCGCTCAGTACTTCCATCTTTCAAACTTAAGAACCAAATTAGGGGGTCAACCACCGGATGCAGCCAAGTGTGTGTTCATGTGTGGCTTCTATCAGGGGGAGATGTCCATTTTACTTATCCAACAAGTATTTATTGGGTCCTCCTGTGAGTGCTAGGCCCTCTGCTACCCACTGCCCTGTTGGAGCTCACAGCCTAGGAGGCAGACAATGGACAAACAGGAACAAATAACTCTGATTACACAGTGTGACAAGAGCTCTGGAGGGTCACGAGGAATTCTGGTGACAAATTATAAGAAGTGATCCGTGTTTTCTTCACTGTCACATCCCAGAGAGACAATGAGTGGTGGCCTCCAAACTAGTGCACCTCTCCCGAGTCCCACTGCTGCCACCCCAGTCCAAGCCCCCATCACCTCACACCTGAGAGCCTTTTCTCTTTGTTTCCATTCTTGCCCGTCAGCCGAAATGGAGAGACCCCTGGAGGAGAGGATAGCATGAGGAGGGTCCAACCTTGTGCTACATCAGATATAAAATCAAAGAGCACAGTTTCTGATCTGAATTACCCTCAGGCTCTTAAGGGAAAGGAATGGGAGGAAGGGTACTCCAGTGGTCCCAAAAGCATTCACCTCCAAAGGTGAGGATTTTGAAGGACAATACTCACTTTGATGAATAACATATCACTGGAGGGAAAAAAAACATCCTTCATTTCGCAGCACACCTGGCGTCGCACAAAACAAAGCATAATAGAAGCAGCGCACTCATGGCTGAGGCGGTTAATGCTCAGCCCACAACAGGATTCACAACATCTAAATAAAGCAAACCAGCCAAATCCAAACCCACAAACCAAATTAGGGGTGATTACATCCATTTGTGTTTCAGAAGCACGCTTTGATTTACAAAGGACTGTCTTTAAGTGGCATCCTTGGAGTGTTTACAAATCTGTTGCTGCTTGCTGGGAGGGCTGCAGATGGGAAGGGAAACCTAACACAAAAGTTGTGCAATCCCTGGCCAGTGGTAGGCCATTCTAAAGAACGGGTGATGTGATTGAAAGCCACACATTGGGAGGAATCTACCCATGATGTCAAGATGTAGGGCCTCACAAAGCTGACACTGCCCTTTTACTAGCATGCTTTTTTTAAAAGTATCTTCTCATGCTGTCTTTCTCATTCATTCATTCATTCATTCATTCAATTACTTATTTACTCACTTTTGTCTTTCCTTAGATTGCTCTCTCCACATTGTCTAAATGGTGAACTCCCTTTCTCAAATCCTTAAAACGAGCAGGCAGAGACTGAGCAGATGACAAGCTACTGCTCACCGCACATCTTCTGCATGCCCTCTTTGTGTCTTAGAATGAATGAGTGCTCGTAGCTGTTGTTGACTCTATTTTCTTTCCTTTATTCAAACGACTCCAAAGAGATGCATGAACAGGTCTCATAGTGTCTATGTCTGAGTTCCTCTATTAGTTGCATCTTTTGACACTCTGGGGGCTTGGTTTCCTTTTGGGTTTTATAATTTTTAAATCTTCAGTGGACATTTTTTTCTTTGGGATTCCCAGGGCGCCAAGATTGAAGAAGCTCAATGGCAAAGCCTTGATATTTACATTTCTCCCAGGGAATCTTTCACCACCTGTGGTCTGGGGTTGGTCAACTCACTTGCATGCCATGAGCTTAAGCAAGTGAGGAGAGCTTTCTAGCGCCCCTTACACGAGTGGAAAGCCCCTGAGGGTTCCCTGCTTTGGGTTTTCCCAGCTCCCATCCTGTGGGTACAATGCCTCTCCAGGCATTGCTATGATGATCCTCTAGGTGTGTGCAGTTTTGATAGCACACGGACCATCAGGCTCATTTAGTTTGCTTGTCATTTCTGACACCGGGGGTTCTCTTTTCCTTTATTTTTGTTTTTGATCCGAGCAATGTATTTGAAGCTTTTGATGTTATGCTGGATCCAGAATTGTGTGCTCAGAGTGCCGAGGAGGCTCTGATGTCAGCTCAGCTGCTATGTTGGCTAGAAATCTCTGAGCTCTTCCTATACTCTTGGAGCTGATTTGAGACTCTTTGATGGCAGAGCAATCGAAGCAACAATCACTGCAATTGTTAAGAAGTCAAGACAAGTGGAACACTTGAGGCTACCTAGATGCATGTACCCGTGGCTTATTTGCAAGAGTCAGAGCTGTGTTATTGGGGGAAGGAAGGAAGCGTTCTCAATGCCAAAGTCCTCAAGCTACTGAGTCAGCCTTTCCTTTGATCCACAACTCTCTAAGCAAAAACAACAGTGAATACAGCAACCTGTTAGTGAGTGCCAGGCGCTGCTATAAGCGTATGGCATAGATTGGCCGATTTCATCAGCACAAAACCCCTGCGATACAGAGTTTATTGATGAGCATCAATATTTGTATTTTTCATAGTAGCTCATGCAGATACAGTATTTGTATCTGATCACCTGAAGTCACAAAGATTTAGAAACCGTCTTCTGTGTAGCTTCCAGTCTTCTAGGCCATTATCTCTTAATTTATTTTGGGTTTAGGCAACCTTTAAGTGTCTGATCAGAGATATGCGGCTTTCCTTAGAAAATAATCCCATGCACTCATGCACATAGTCCTTTTTTTTTTTTTTTTGCATAATAAGAATTTATGAATGCCGTGAAAGTCATATCAGGACTTTCCACCTGGACCCCTTGGTCTACAAGCTTGGCCATGATACCTTTCCTCTGAAGATCCTGGATCTGGCTGGGTAGCATTATTATCCTGGATTTAGAGTAAGATTATCTTAATCTCTTTAAGCCCCAGCTTCCTTGCCTGTAAGATGGGCTAATACATGAGTCTCAGGAGGACTTTAAGAATTTAATGAGACAAGGTGGAAAGGTTCCTAGCACATGTATGCCCAGTAGATATTAATTACATCCTCTTCCTCTTTGGCAGGAAAGGAAGTCGCCTCTTGTGAATCAGAAACACGCAGCTGTTAAGAACCTCGCTCTGGTGGTGGACAGATGAGAACTGAATGCCAGTTCTGACTTGTGTTCAGTTTTTTCATAGGCAGAATGGGAATAAACATGGAAAAACTTAGCATAGTGCCTGACATCTGGCAAGAACTTGAGATATATTAATTTTTGATCACTTTGATAATGATGATGCTACTAATACTGCCTTCTCTATGCCATCCCTTGCCTGGTTGGGTGAGGACCAGCAGGACTTATAGGATGAACTGAGCCCATGGGTTTGATTCTAAGGAGGTTAGAATTCCCAGAGCTTTTCTGGTCTATGGAAAGTGTTGCCCCATGGGAACCACCTTGGCTAAAGACAATGTGATGCTCATGAAATCCACGTCCCTCAGAGAGTTGTGCCTACTTTCTACACCCAGGCAAATCAGAGTAGAGAATGCAATCCCTCGAGCATGAAAAATGGAACTGCTTCCCTCTGGGGACACTTGGTGACATGGAAAACCTACCGACCCACGAGAGAGCATGAAGACCAATGAAAATGAAGCCAATGCATAATGCACAGCAGTGCCTGCTTTCTCCCCAACTTAATTCTGTTTTGTTGAGTAATGACGGAATACAAATTCAGGATGGTGGAAGATGAGATTTGCGGCTCTATTTGATCAAATGCCCATCGCTGTCGCTTCAAACCAAATGGGTCACTTCATAAACAGATAAATAAATCAGGCGTCAATGGGAAATGAAAAGTCATGGCCAAGAATGAAATGAGACAGAAAATCATTCCCAGCCTCGATGTTCATCTGGGGCATTACACCCACGCTGTAGCAGAAGCCCCGAAGTGGCTGATGGAGGATTATTATGGAATGGAGATTCAACCCTGATAAGCCAGCTCTTATTAGGGGGCACCATTTATCTAAGCCAAGGTCATCTCAGGGACTGTGAACAGCCAGCAATGGACTCCCCACCACTAATGCTCCCTTCATGGGATTATCTGATCTGTGTAGGTAATAATTTAAGAGGAACCATTAACCTAATGATATTGGTTCTCTATAAACTGCTTAGTCTGTCTCAGGGAAAATAGATTTCATAAATCCAGGTGCAAAATTCTGGGTGACTCATGGAAAGCCTGTCAGCAGGGTGGGGATGGGTCACTAGACAGTGAAACTCTCTCGGCTTGGTGAAGGGCCTTCAAAGTCTCTCCTTTGTTTTCCTTTATCCGCCAGCCCATAAAGTGACTCAGACTTAAGGAGGTACTCAGGGTCGAAAAACATGGGCCAGAAAAAGATGTGCTAATTCTCCTGGCCTTGAGTTTTAGATCCCATACGTGACCTGCTGTGAAAATTCTGGCAAAATGGAGAAGGCAGCCTTCCCAGAGTTCCTGGGCCACATAAATAATACCTTTAATCATTTGCAAAAGAACCAATGTCCTTTGCAAACAAATCAGATTTAATATCTGCAACATGTCAAGCTGGGATGTAGTCTTGGCCAAGGGTGCCAGGAAAGTCATAGAATTCTGGGTAAGCCCGCCTGGGTTTAAATCCTAACTCTGCTGCTGAGTAACTGGCAGATCTGAGCAAGCTACTCAACTCTTTTGAGTCTCAGTTTCCTCATCTGTAATGCAGAGATAATAATAGCAGCGGACTTCTGGCCCAGTGTTCACATTCCCTTAATCTAATTAAGGGAAGGGCAAGATTTCCCCTTGGCACTTCCAGCTGCAAAGTTATACTAATAGCTCTTTCTTGGGTGTTAAGATTAAGATGAGAAATAGAAAGCATGAGCCACTTGGTCATTGAAATTCCTAGTCTCCATTCTGTAATTCGGTATGAAGGACCATCTTTCCCAAGCTCCCTTGCAGCTGGATGCAGCCCTGTCAGTAAGTTATGGCCATTAAGATGCAAAAGAAGTGGTGTCTAAAACGTCTGGGAAGCAGCTGAAACCGGTTTGGCTCAGTGGTAGAGTGTCGGTCTGCGGACTGAAAGGTCCCAGGTTCAATTCCGGTCAGGGGCATGTATGTTGGTTGCGCGCACATCCCCGGTAGGGGATGTGCAAGAGGCAGCTGGTTGATGTTTCTCTCTCATCGACGTTTCTAGCTCTCTATCTCTCTCCCTTCCTCTCTGTAAAAAATCAATAAAATATATATTTTTTTAAATAAAAAAATAAAATAAATAGTCTGGGAAGCACTTTCTTTTTCCTACTTCCTGGAAGCGAGAAGGTGGGCGTGATGACCGAAGCTGGAGCACCCATTTTGACCATGAGGAGGAAGAGTTGTAATGAGGTGGCAAAGCAACAAGCTTGAAGGAGCCTGGCCCCTGAACTCCTTAACTGCAGCTTTTAATTCTGTGACAGAGCAATAAACTACCATCTTGTGTAAGCCATCTTTGAATGTCAAGTTTACTTCCCAGAGCAGAATTAATTCTGATATGCTAACGGTGTGACCTTGAGCAGATTTTCTTCATCTCTCTGAGCCTCAGTAGCCTCAGTCACGAATCATGTTAAAAAATTCCAACCCCTCAGAAATGCTGTGGCTCAGTGGTTGGAGTGTCCTTCCATGCACCGAAAGATTGTGGGTTCCATTCCTGCTCAGGCATTTCCCCAGGTTGCCAGGTCAGGGTGTGTATGGGGGGTGAGGGGGCAGCTGATCCATGTTTCTCTCTCACATGGATGATTTTTCTCTCTCTTCTTCCCGTCCCCTCTCTAAAATCAATAAACATATCCTTGGATGTGGGTAAAAAATAAATAAATAAAATCTGTGATGATGCCATTGAATTGTAGACCTTCAGGCCCCATGCTGACGTGTCTGAATCACCGGGTCTGATGATGGGGTCAATCAAGGTGCATTTCGGTCAAGTTCCCAGGTGATGTGATACCCAGACAGACTGAGAGGCAAGACGCTGAGAGGTTCACCCTTTCTCCCCCGCCTTCAAGGGCGGAGGGAACGTGAAGACATGCGGTGCACACATCACAAAAGGGGCTCGCCTGCTTGAAGCAGCCTTCCGAGGTCTCCAGCCTGACCCGGACACACCCCGCTGCAACCACTCCTCAAAGGGAGGGATGATTTACTGGGGAACAGCGTGCTGTGTGCCATCAGCAGCCACCAGCTGCTCAGTCCGGTCTGAACCGCTTGCTCCGAGTTCCTGTTTAACATGCAGCGGCGTCTGTGGATTATGGCTTGCTGGTTTACAGGCTCATGATGGATCATTTAATCTAATTAAGGGGAGGCAAAGATTTTCCCCTGGTGCTTTGAGCTGCAGAGAGCTCTCGTGTTGAAACAGAGCTTACTGGCTGAGAGCACTTGCTTGAGGGGCAGGAAAACCTGGGCCCTAGTGCTGGCTGTGTGTCCCTGGACACATCACTCAACCTCTCTGATGAGTCCGTTTCCACCTCTATGAGCCATGCTTTGGGCCAAGCCCTTTGCTGGCACAGAAAAATCCTTCTTATCCCACAAGGCAGGTGTCTTTATTATCCTCATTTTACAGATGGGGAGACTGAGGCTCAGACAGGGAACTAAATAGCCCAGACCACCCAGTGAGTGCTGTGAATTGGATAGAACCGTGGACACCAAACTGCGGCTCACGAGCCACAGGTGGCTCTTTGGCCCCTTGAGTGTGGCTCTTCCACAAAATACCACAGCCTGGTCTATTTTGAAGAAGTGGTGTTAGAAGTTTAGTTTAAAAAATTTGGCTCTCCAAAGACATTTCAATCGCTGTACTGTTGATATTTGGCTCTGTGGACGAATGAGTATGACGACCACTGGGATAGAACAATAATATCTGGTGTGTGGACTGTTCAGAGGATGAATTAGTTGAATGGCTCTAGAGAGTTCCACGTGGCTGTTACCCAGTCTATGCGTCACTTACTGTTGTAACAAGTAGCTACCATCGTTATTGTCATTATTATGTGGTTTGTCATGCATATAGGTGACATGGGAGCCAAGGAGCGTGGGGTCCCACATAGAAAGCAGCATTGTTTTCAGGTAGAGAGTGCAGGAGTCAGAACAAGACCTATGGGTGGATATTGCAGACCCCCAGAACTACTGTCTGTCCTGGTCCTGATGTCCCTGGGGCTGACATCATCAGACGCTGTCTCTTGACCCTAAAACTGCTTTGGTGGTAAAGACCCTGTTATTTTGGTGAGCATCTCAGTTACCTTATTTCCATTCCAGCCACACTGGATCCCTCGATAGGTCTGGAGCCAGGCATGTCCATTCATTCTCTCCTGCTTGTTATTCCTCTTCCAGTCAGAAGTCTCAGGAGTGGAGAGATCAATAAACAACTGGCTGGAAACCCACCACTTAGAATCTACCATTGGTGTTTTACTGTACTTGAATGATCACATCTCTTCATCTATGATGTATTTCAAAGTAAACTGTAGACATTAGTACTCAATACTTCAGCGTGTTCATAAAGCTTCGGAGTCTTTGTGCCAATGGTACCCATGCTGGCAGCCCAGTGGGTGAGGCTCAGATGGACATAGAGCCTCTGTGGTGGAATTGAAAGGGGCTATCTAGGCCCTTGATCCCCAGAACCACCTTCTCATCTGAGCAGATGCCCAAGAACTATAGTTTGAAAGTCATTAGTGTTCATTTTATGGAAAAGAAAACTGTGGCTTGGTGAGGGTGGGCCCATTTTTCCCCAAGGCCATCATCAACTCATCCAGGGTTTGTTAAGCTGACAGACTCCAGGATTCTTACCCAGTGCCCTTGGGCATCTGGTAGATGTAATGGATGTTTCCCTGGGAAAACACATAGACAGTAGGGGGGTGAGATTCACAGGTTCCTGAATCCCTTCAGGATTCTCCAGGATACAGTACACTGTGACCTTTCAACTATGTGGCCTCCCCACAAGACTAGGGTGGGGGTCCCCTGATCTGGAGGCCCTTCAGACTGTTAGATCACATTGTACCACCTTGCTGAAGAGCATGTGAGATGAGAGATGAAAGGGAGCAGGTGAGGGAGAGAGAGCAGAGAAGTGAGAGATGAGAGATGAGAGAGGAGGGACAGAGTGGAGGGAGACCTGGAGAGAGAGCAGAGAAGCCTCTTCCCCAGGAGACCCGGGGCTGGCAGCAGGGAGCTGGGCTCATTTGGAAGGCAGCCACCTGCTGGCCCTGCCTCCAGCAGCCTTCTGAACCGCTTGCTCGAATGCTGCCAGCCTCCTGCAGACGCCAAAGTAAATATTCTCAACCAAGTGCTTGGAGCCTGAATGGCGGAAAGAGAATACCATCTCCAGTAGCAGCCTGGCCTTTGCTGAGGTCACAGAGCTGCCTCAGTTTCACTCTCCCTTCCTGTTTCTGACTCTAGAGGTCCCCAAGGTGAGTGGGCTTTTCAGTGGGAGGAGCACTGGCCTGATCCTGCGGGCTCTGCTCCACAGGCCAGGGGTGGAACCACAGAGGCTTCTGGGTACCCCTGGGTGGACATACAGAATGAGGGGTCAGGGTATGGTATGTGATCCCAGAGAGTGTGACCAGATCCCCAAACTGGAAGAGCAAGAAGGCAGGGCATAGAACAGGTCTCTGGTCCGAACTGTTATGCTACTCAGTCTGCAGAGCACAGGGAAAATGGGAGAAGAGGGGAGAAGAGGAGAGATAGCGAAAGAGCAAGAAAAAAAGAAATAGCGTTGAAAGCAAGGGAGGTGGTTAAAAACTTGATCTGTGGAGTCCCTCCTTCTTTCCACTCTTCCATCTCTCCCCCCATCCATTCCCCTATCCATCCACCCATCCACCCATTCACCCACCCACCATCCATCCACGTGTGTGCGCGTGTGTGTATGTCTGTCTGTCTGTCTCTCTTCCTGTACATACATTCATCAACTATTTATGGAACATATGTCATGTGCCAGGTGTGTGCTAGGCACTGAGGATATGATAGAGAATATGACTAAATAGGTCCCTACTCTCAAGAACTGGATATTGTAGAATGAAAACACTCAATGATCAAGTAAATACATGAAAAAAAATCAGAAAGTGGTAAGGACTCTGATGAGAATAAAAATTGGCAGGTCATAGCTGTGCATGGGCGTCAGGAATCCTCTGATTCTGAAGGTCCTGGGGATGGATGTTTGTGAACTAGGGAGAGAATTCTGGAAAAATCCCAAGTCAGTGGCCCCTCCGTGGCCATTAGCTTCCAGAGAGGCAGAAAGAGCCATGCCCTGGGCTGCTGCTCCAACCTCTGATAAATTGAATCAGAAATAGTTTCCTGGCTTGGCCTCTAGATGAAGGAACATAAATCATTTTCCTTTGACACCTCCTTCAGGCCAGAGGGGCTCCATAATCTTGTCTCTATTCAGAGTCAATTTAACACGGTATTGACATTCCTCGGTGGAGGGAAGTGGCCGAAGACAGATGGCCTCGGCCAGCTCTAGGAAAGGTGAAACTTGTGTTTCAAGCAACTGCTGAAAAGGGGAGTGGCACTCCACGTGTCTGGGGGAGGTTTGGAGAGTGAAGTTTTAAGTTGGGTTCTGCTGGAAACTGTGCCTTCTGCTTTCCCTTCACATCCCATGAAGCCTTTCTCTCCCCACCTGTTTTCCTTCCTCTTCTCGAGGGACAACTTCTTTGGTCTCACCTCTGAATGGTCCGCCTCTTCCTTCAACACCTGTTGTAACCAGTCCTGCCTTCTTCAATCCAGCTCCTACAACAGGGAACAAACACGCAAAATTTCAGAAGGCCCGGGCCCCTAACAAACAAGAGAGCCTGGTGCAACACACTAGGGAATGGTGGGGACTGTGGCAAACGGGAGAGTCTGCGCCCGTCTAAAAGGGGCAGCTGCTCACTACTCTGCAACTCACACCCGACGCAGCCTCAGAAAAAGCCAGAAATGGAGATGTTTGTATCCAGTTTCCTATTTACATGTCTGCTGGAGGAGGTGGCCCTCAGCTTTTAACTTGAGGCGAATCTCTCTGACCCATTGTTGACCCAGGCCTCCCAACGGAGCAGTCAGGGGCCTTGGCATGTAGTCAGCAGCTGGAAGAAGGAGCCTCACTGAAGTTGCTGAGTTTCTCAAACCCCAGGGGCCAGTGCTGTGATTTTTTTTTTTTTTTCCTGCTGCACACAATCAACTTCTGCCAGGCTCCTGGATGCTGACAGCCCAGGATGTGGAATTTACTTTGAAATGCTAATCGGGGGAAAGTGATATCCTTGCTGCCAACTAATTAAGGTGGCCTGCTTTAAACTTTGGAGGGCTCCTGCCTGTCTCTGGCCTTTGCGGGAGCCCGGGAGGAGGCCGTTTTTATTAAATTGGAGAGATGAATCAAATGGCCTAAGTGGACAGGGGCAGTGGAGGGTAGAATCACAGCACGTGGATACCGTAAGTTCTTCACAGCTCATTTACGGAGACGATGAGCACAGGGACACGAGTCTCAGATCATCGGCCCTGGAGCCACTTCCCTTCCATGTCCGCTGATCATACTGAGGGGATGGAGTCATGGGTCGGAAGACAAGACCTGGCTTTCCTGGAACTGAAAGTGGCACAAGGCAACTGATGACAGTGGTCAGCGGTGAAATGGGGGGTGGGGGTCTCGTTTGCAGGTTTTCTCTGTGGGGTCTGAGTTTCCCTTGGAGACTGTCCAGAATTAGTAGCTGGAAGACAGCTGGTGTCCACAGCCTGTGAAGGCCAGCACCCTGGAAGGAAGAAAAACAGGCTCAGGGCTGTCTCCCCACTGCCCCATGCAGAACTTTCTGGTCCCTGGATCGCTAATGACAGCTGGTGCCCTTACTGTTTCCATTTTACAGATGAGGAAACTGAGACCGAGGGAGGGTCACACAGCAAGTGAGTAGCAGAAGTAGGATTCAGAAAAGACAGTCAGACTCCAAGGCCTTCGCCCCTCAACTCTGCAGCCCTTTGCTCTTCCCAATGCCTGACATATGGGAGATGCTGGGTATGTTCATTCATTCACTCACTCATACATTCATTCATCATCTTGTATTAAATGCTTCCATATGCTATCTTATTGGGTCCCACAAGACCCCGACCGAGAAGCATCATTCCAGGCAAAGGATGTCACACTCAGTTTGCATCTCCCAGGGTGCCTAGCGCAAAGCTGAGCATGCTCATTCACTCATTCATTCAACAGATGTGCGAGGGAAATGCCTTTCTTGGCTGTGCCGAGAGATGGGGGTAGAGCCATGAGCCCAGGATACATGGTCCTGCCCCAGCGACCACAGCGAAGGATGGAGGTGGGAGCGGGGGCTTTTATTTATTTTTAATTTTTTAAAAAACATATTTTATTGATTTTTTACAGAGAGGAAGAGAGAGGGATAGAGAGTTAGAAACATCGATGAGCAACAATCATTGATCAGCTGCCTCTTGCACACCACCTACTGGGGACGTGCCCGCAACCAAAGTACATGCCCTTGACTGGAACTGAACCTGGGACCCTTCAGTCTGCAGTCCGACGCTCTCTCCACTGAGCCAAACCGGTTTCAGGGGGGGAAGGGAGTTTTTAAATTAGTGTTTATGCCTCTCTCGCCAGAGCAATGGCTAATGAGAAGACGGAGTCAGGCACTGGAACCTGGAATTGGAGGGTTGGGGTCCGAATATAAAAAAATTCCCCTGTATATATTAGAGTATTTGCAACTATAGCCTTGGATCCAGACAGGCTTGATTTGGGATCCTGTTTTCTCAATTTAATAGCCCTGTGTCCCCAGGAAAGCCCTGGCATCTCTCTGAGCTGGTTTCCTCCTCTGCAGAACGGGTTTCATAATGCCTACCTCCCAGGACTAGAAGAGAAAAGGTATATGACACACTGGGGACACACTGGGGACACACTGGCATGCTGGGAGAACTGTGCAACCATAGCTATTGTTGTTATTGTCAATAACATCATTGGTGTCACTATCAATATGTCCTCCATAGACTCTGAAGGCCACCAGCCCACACATGCAGGCCTCGGCTACTTTTGCTTCCTTCTTCCAATTTCCTTGCCTCCACTGTTGACACTGAACAATGCTTGTTCTGTCCTGCTCCCGAGCCCCTCGCTGTGAGCTCTGCACTTTTGCAAGTGGCTTCCTTGTCCAGCACTGGCTCCCAGGGCCCTGAGAGGTCACAGCCTGTCTATCATCTGAGCTCTCCGTCTGGAACTCTGTGCATCCCCAGGATGTCTGATCAGGTGGTTCAGATTAGTATTTATGGCTCAGTGATCAGATGGCGCTGCAATGATTTATAATGGCACGTATTGGAGATTGAAAAGTCAATGGTGCTCAGGCCGGAGTCAGTCAAGTGCAATGAATTGCAGTTTTTTGCTCTTGTCCCAGAAGGGATATTTCAATTTTGTGCTAATCACCTAGGGTTCCTGTTAATTCAGCCCCCGAGCTCCTGCTGTCAGGAAGATGATCTGGTTTGAGAGTGGCCAGAGGGTTTGCTCAACTCACTTTTAACCAGGATCAGGCCTTTTGGTTTCTGTGGCCCCTCCTTCATCACCCCCAGATTCTGACCATTTTCTCTTGAAATGACCTACAGGGTCCTAATAAGGATGCTGATTGCTCCCGCGTCCTCCTGCTGCTTGGGCCAGAGGCTTTTTTAGACTTCAGCAGTTGGAAATACGTTCACATCAAATGGAAATCTAATCAAACAGCATAGGAAGATTAATTTTTCGGCACCTTTGGGGATGTACTAGGGGTCTAGGCTTGGGCAAAAGTGTTTTCCTTTTCAGGCCGAATTCCCTTGACTTCCCCTCCCCCTAAGCGTGCTTTGGATTGATTTGCCACGTATTTTCTTGTAAACAAAGTGCTTTCAGGTAAAGGTGGACTTCCATTGAATTGGCAAGTCTTTGTCATTGAATTGTCTGGTTGTCATTGAATTGTCATTGAATTGACTGGTCTTGAGTCTAAAACGGAAACCCTGCTGTCACTCAGGGGATCCCCAGGGAAAGAACTTACCCTAAGGGCAGAGGTGACCTGGCACAGTAACAGCCAAGGCTGAGTTTTTATGGCGCATGAGGATTCTGAGTGGGAGGATTATGGCATCGTGACTCTCGTTCAAATTCATCCCCCACCTAGTGCTCTAGACTTGCGTGCCCTGGGGAGAAGCAAAGGAGCAGCTTCCTTGAAGGAGCATGATGCCCCAGTGACAGCTGCTCACACCCTTCTCTTCATCCTGGCCTAATGGGCAATGTGAGCACAGGAGAAGTTCAGCTCCTTATTGTGGGTTCCTGCTGGGAGACATGATGGGAGACAGAAATAGTGCCTGGTCTCTGCTTTGCCCGGTGGAGCTATGCGGGAGAGGTGCCAGGGCTGAAGGGGAGGGAACTTGGGGCACCCTAATATCTCACACAGTCCCTCTGATTGCTGAGAGGGGCTCTGTGAAGGCCCAGTGACCTGGATATTGGAACCAACCTGAGAGGTGAAGAAAAAAGAAAGATAAAGCAGCACTTTGAGAAGAAAGAACATGTCTGCAGATCAGGGAATAGAGTGGTCGCTCAAAGTCACAGGACCACAGCGGTTGCCAGAGAAAAGCACATGAAAGGGCCGGAGAGAGGCCAAGAGGACAGTGCTTACCTGTAGGGAGTAGCCAATTACGGGGGACTTTTTAAGCCAGGAAGTTGAGGCCCAGTGAGCAATCGATGATTCTCTCTTCCTTTCTTTCTCTCTCTAAAATCAATCAATGAAAAAAAAAAATTTTTTTTTAAGTAATAAGTTCAACATTACCTGGCACATAATAAACTTCCAACAAGTCGTAGTTGATAATTATCCTTTATTTTGTGGTTGGAACTCATTACTCCAGACCTTGACTGTTGGATTTCCTCATGGTTCATTCAGACTTGGGGGCTAGGGTGTCTCCATTGATGTCTTCTTGTTGGTGAGCCTGGCCTACATCTTCAACCCTGTTTCTGGACAGCAGGAGGACACACTTCTGAAATGCCCACACATTTTGATTTTCCGTTGGCGAGGCCTCAAGCAGATTCTGGGAGGCCAGATTGATGTCAAGCATTGAGGAGGAGAGCATGAATTACGGCTTTCCAGAGAGGTTCAAATCCAGACCCTGGGCAGTTGCCAAAGATCACAGAGAGTAGGATGAGGCTCTGAGCGTCTTATAAAACTGGATTCCTTCTTTACTGTGATATGTCTGAACCCTGGAAGGATGAATATCAAAAGCCTCGTCAGGCCCAGCCGATGTGGCTCAGTGGTTGAGCATTGACCTATGAACCAAAGGTTACAGTTCAATTCCCAATCAAGATGCATGCCCAGTTTGTTGATTAATTAGATCAGGGGTTACTTTGAAGATCTCTCTCTCTCTCTCTCTTTCTCTCTCTCTCTCTCTCTCTCTTTCTCTCTCTCTCTCTCCCCTTTAATTATTCCTTCCACTCTTCCTCCCATTCTCTTTCCTTCTACAATTGCATGCACACCTCTGGCATTCCTGAGCTCCTGGTCTCTAACTCTTAACCTATAACACTCCTGAGAAATTGCCTTCATTCACTCATCCAAACATACTTATTGGGCATCAATTATTATTAAGGTCCTAAGAAAGTAATCCCAGTGAATGAGAGATGAATAAACCTATCTCCTGGTCTCAGGGAGTTTATAATATCACATTAGATAAGACTTTTGCTTTTTGTTGGCCATTTAAAACCTTATTTTAAATGCACTAAGAAAAATCTATTGATCAAAAAATGGTGGATTTTTTAAAGATCCACTCTACTTTAATGGATATAGCAGGTGCCCTGCCTGATAGTTACAAAGGTATAAAAACCTTGCTGGGACCAGCAGAGGCTGGAAAAATTCTCATTTCTTAACTGGAACAAATCTTCAGCCTGGTAAGTGGTGAGGAATTGAAATGCCCTTTGGGGCAAGCTTTTCCTTTGTTTTGAAAAAAGCATCTTGCCCAGCCAGCATGGCTGAGTGGGTGCGCGTCGACCTATGAACCAGAGGGTTATGGTTTGATTCCTGGTCAGGGAATATGCTTGGTCACCAATAGGGGTCGTGCAGGAGGCAGCTGATCCATGATGTGGCCAAGTTGAGAAGAATTACATTTGGGCTGAAAATTTTCCAGGCAACTGTTTTGACAAGATAAGGATGCACGATATAGGGAGAAACACAATGACTTTGGTGTATGTTGTCTTACAATTTTTATGTCTGCATTAGTTTCTTTTTCCCTTCTCTCTCACTTGAAGTGAACAAAACTCTGATACGGTGCCCACCATATCACATAAGTACATTTCCAGTTCTTGGTTCTGTTACTTAAAATGGTGCAATTATGCATTGCACAAGGCACTATATTTCTTTGTTCTTTATTGCCTTCTAGACCCTGAAGCAGGAAAAAAAAATGCTTTAATAAAAACTCTCATATTGCTTCCTCAAACCTGCGAGACTGTATTATTAGGGATTGTAGATTCCTTGAGGTTTGGGCGGTTTTAATGAATCCTTGACTAATATTTCTCTTCTTGTGACACATATGTGATTAGTAAATGTTGTCTTCTCGCCGATTAACTTTGTTTATTTTCTAATTGGGTTTAGGATCAGCTGTCTCGCAGTTATAGAAATAATTGTCTGATTAATGTGTGGGAATTTACATTTTCATTACGCTCCTAAATAAGTTCTGTCCCAGTTAGCCGCAACACCCCCTGATGATCTGGGGCACTGGAGTTGCAATATTCACCCATTAAGTAATAACTTGTTATATTGATTGGTGATAATTGGGTGCAGATAGTAAATACACATTAGTAGTATTTAAATTATATACCAACTGGCTCTTTCAATTTGCTTGCAGAGTAAGCAAAGTTCTAGAGACTGACTGCCAAGGTTTGGATAGAGTAGGGACTCACACAACTTGCTCTTTATGATCCATGAATTCCAAGAAGTTTCCAGAGAAGCTACAGAAATCAGCCATCTGCTGGTATTTGAGCTTCAAGTAAGTTATCTCCTTCAATTTCTCCCTATGCTCCTCCCCTGCCTCATCTTAGTCCTTCCCTGTTTCTTTGTCTAGAACCCTCAATGGCTCCCCATCGCTTGACATTATAGGTTTTCAACATGCTGGCTGGTGCCCCCAAATCTTTAAAATTCCTTCCTACCCATCCATGCAATTAGCCTTTCTCGGGTGAACAGAGTCCTACTCAAGGAACCCTGAACAGGAAATAAGCAGGATTCACTGTAAGGACATGTGTGGAGCAGAGGTACGACAGGAAGTTCATGGGGGTAGGTAACTCAGAACATAGCCCCCTGTCTTACTCTCTTTCTCTTTCTGATTCTCCATCTCTACCTTGGCCTCCATGCTTTCTTGCTCTTTCCTCCTTTAGGTACATTTTTTTCAAGTCGTATCTCACACTAACCCGTCTTCCCACTCTTTTTGTGTTTTCCTCCCCCTCACAGCCTCGGCCTGCTTTAGTTTGTTGTGGTTCCGACTGAACCCTATCCAAGCCTACTTTCAGCCCCTCATCAACTCCCCGAGACGTCCATTTCCCGTATTTCCAAGTCCTGAGGGAGGCATGTAGCCTTGGGACTGGCCGTGGGTGAATCCTTCACCTTCCATTCTTTTTTTTCCTTTTTAAGAATATATATATATATATAATTTATTTTTTACAGAGAGGAAGGGAGAGGGATAGAGAGCTAGAAACATCGTTGAGAGAGAAACATCAATGAGCTGCCTCCTGCACCCTCCCTACTGGGGATGTGCCCACAACCAAGGTACATGCCCTTGACCGGAATCGAACCTGGGACCCTTCAATCCGCAGGCCCATGCCCTATCCATTGAGCCAAACCGGTTAGGGCCACCTCCCATTCTTGTATTATTTTCCATTGACTCCTACCATTAAAAAAAAAAAAATCTGTTCGTATATTTTAATATTACGTATCATAAAGGGAACGTTTTTAGTAGTATTATCAACAGAAAATCGGCATTTCCCTCATATACATTAAAATAAAGGCTTAACCATTAAAAAAAAAAAAACAAAAAAAAAAAAACAAAAAAACCTTGTGGACGCACTCTTCCTTTCGAAGTCGCCACGTGGTTTGCAAGCAGCTCCGGGATTGGTTGTCTTAGGTCACGTGCCTGTCCCTGTCCAATCAGCTGTGAGCAGGGGGGAGCAGGGTCACATGACATACCCATCTTCGCCCTGAGAGCTGGCGGCTGGCTGAGCGATGCTACCCTCAGGTACTTTTTTGTGGCCAAGTTTCAAGCCAGAGGCTCACAGTTCCTCCTCCTGGCACTCCACGGGGAGGACGGGGAGGACGTAGCCCTCCTTCCTCTGTCCTTTAAAGCCTAACGGAGCGGAAAAACCCCCAAGGGCCTGAGGGCAACTCATCTCGAGACCCTTGGAAGACCCGGTTTGCATTTGGGACCATGCACAGGCAGTGCTGTCAAGAGCTGTATCTCTCTGCCCCAGGAGCCAAGGTCCGTCCCAGTGGCCTCTGCAAATGGAACGCCCCCCCTCAAAATTCCTGAAAGGTGGGCCTGCCGTCAGCCAGGCCATGAGCTGTCTGCCAGCCCGTGGAGGAGGCTTTTTGCTGGGCCCGGGGGAAAAGCGTCTGGGGAGCGCAGGGGACTCTGGGAGAACCACCTGGTGCTGGTGACCATGCCATCCGATTGCAGCAGAACGGGCGCTGCCAGGAGGCGAGGTAGGAGGGCTGTTGTGGCTGCAGAACTTGCTGTTCTCTCTTCATTTGCAGCTGAGCTGACCTCACTGCAGCCTTCTGTCCACTGCATTTCATCCGCCCCCATTCTGAAGGTTCCATCCAGGGCATTTTCTACTCACCCCTTAGATCTCCTTCCTCGGCACAGCCCTCAAGTTTCTTTTTAAATATTTTTTTATATTGATTTCAGAGAGGAAGGGAGAGGGAGAGAGAGTTGAAACATCAATGATGAGAGAGAATCATTGGCTGCCTCCTGCACGCCCCCACTGACAATTGAGTCTGCAACCCTGGCATATGCCCTGACCAGGCATCGAATAGCAACTTCCTGGTTCATAGGTCGGGGCTCAACCACTGAGCAACGCTGGCCGGCCTTTTTGTTTGTTTGTTTGTTTGTTTGTTTGTTTGTTTGTTTTTAAAGTGATGCTTTGTGAAGGGAGCTGAAAATACAGCTGCCACCTCTAGATTGTCAACCCCAGAGGGGAGAACTGAGCTATGACGCTGGCAGTGGTTTTGCCGGTGCCGGGCACAGCACCTGACTTGCTGTAGGTCCTCAGCTATGATTTGTGAATGGATGGACGGGGTGGAATGGTAGGTGTGGCTGCAATGAGGGCGGCCTCTGGAGTAAATAGCCATGAAGAGAGAGCAGATTCTGCGCGTTGAGTAAGGATATGACCAGAATAGAAGGAATTCAAAATAGAACAGAGATTCACACTGAGCATCTTTTCTGATGGGATCAAAAATATCGGTTTCCCCTGAAGGAAGCCAGAATCATTTTTCATGGCAGCTTGGAGGCTCAGCCAAGAAACATACTGCATGATACAGTTTTCCAAGAGAAACTCCTGCCTTCCCCAGCGTAGCTCACAATGGCCCCCAGACCACACTCCCCAAGGGGGCAGGTAGTCTGCCCCGCCCAGTGCGAGTACTAGGCAGGTTCTGGAGTCAGACTCCCTGAGGTTGAACCCTGGCTCTGGCATTAGCTAGCTATGTGGTCCTGGTCCATGCGCCTAACCTTTATGATCCTCTGTAAAATGGGGATCCTATATAATAAAAGGCTGATATGCAAATTGTCCCCTTAATAGGAAATTCGACCAGGGGGTGGGGCCAGCCAGTCAACCACCCTCGGCCTCTCCCCTCAGCCAACCCTACCCCCAGCCAGCCCTACCCGATCAGCCCTGATTGGGGCAGGCTGCCGGACCCCACCCATGCACAGATTTGTGCACCAGGTCTCTAGTTATAATCATAACCCCCTTGGAATATGGCAAAGAATAAGTAACAGTCCCTAGCCCATGTAAGAGCTCAGTGATTGCTGATAATAAAGTCCCACTTTTCCTTCTGGGCCTGTCTGAATTTCTGGATTTGACAGGCAGTTTCAGGCCAGTCTCAGCCTATCCATAACTAGTGTTTGCAGTGGGCTCGGCCCTTGTGGTTCTTATGATTGTAAGAAGCCCTTCAGCAACAATCGCTCTTTATTGGTTTAATAAAGAGAGAGTGGGAATTTAAAGCACGAGAAATGGAGAAACAAGTGGCCCACATGGTTAGTTGTTGAAATCATTGAAGACTCTCAAACAGAGGAGCCTCGCTGCGGGGAGGCAGCCTGGCCCTGCAGATCATGTATGTCTGGCCATGTATTTATTCAAGATAGAGATTGAGGTCGGTGCTTCTTTGAAGGGGATGCCTTCACAATCAAAGCGCAACTCAGGCACTTGCATCACAAAAAAGAAGGAAAAAAAACCCACTGTCATGGGCTTCCAGGACACACACTATCATACATCTGCTCATCCCTCTGAAGGCGGAGAGATGCTATGTGATGAGTTTGTGTTAGGAGGTTACTGGCTTACATGGTGGAGGGGGATGGACATGGAGCGGTCCAGGGGTAGGAAAGAATGTTCTTTTCTGGTCTGAGACCCTCTGATTCCAGCCCTAGTCCAGAGCAGAAGATGCTGGTGAATGTGGGCCATGAATGAAGCGCAGTGTTAGGTAAACACAGAGCTGACTAACCATTCCCGCCCTCCCAGAGTCACCATCTTCTAGAGGAAGAGATACTGGTACATGGGTGTAACCGGCCTAGCAGCCTTGGGTGGTCCCCGCATGTCGGGCCACCTTATAATTGAATGTTGTACATAACCAGTAACCCATCACTCCTAACCCTCCACCCATGAAAAGGCATTAGAATCGGGCTTTTGGTTAATTCTTGGGGGGAGGGTGACACTGGAACCCTGGCATGTCACAGCTTGCTAAAGGCACGTGTCTCTTTTCAGCCCTTTCTGATATACCATTAAATATTGTGGCATAAAAGAATTTTGAGTATGAGCTTAAAGATGGAGAAGGCAGGACCCGGGGCCAGGGCAGGGGGAGGAGGCTGAGGCCTGATCCGTGAATGGTCAGTGGGCAGTGGAGGGCAAGGCTGGACATCCAGGCTGGGCGGGCCATCCCTGGGCCATTGGGGTGGTCCCCCACAGAGCTGTAGAGCAAGGATGGAAACTTTGTGGTCCTAGACCCATGGTCGGCAAACTGCAGCTCAGGAACCACATGCGGCTCTTTGGCCCCTTGCGTGTGGCTCTTCCACAAAATGCCACGGCCTGGGCGAGTCTATTTTGAAGAAGCGGTGTTAGAAGAAATTTAAGTTTAAAACATGTGGTTCTCCAAAGACATTTCAATCGCTGTCCTGTTGATATTTGGCTCTGTGGGCTCATGAGTTTGCCGACCACTCTCCCAAACCGTTATCCCCCATCACGTGTTCTGACAGACACCATTAATCAACCACAGCTCCTGTCCCTCTGAGCCCTGGTGCCACCTCAGGCGCCTTCTCAATGCAGCCGGTCACCACCTATCAATCCGAATCTGCAAGCGGGTGAAACGCATGCGCCATCCCTCCTAAGATCATTAGCATCATGTGATGGAAGGCAGATGTCAGGACCACAGGAGGCACAACCACAGAGTGACAGAGGAGACAGACAGATGGACAGAGGGGGACAGAACACAAGAGCAGGAAGGGGTTTCAGCAGGGGGTTAAAGTGACAGGTCAGGGACGGGGCATCTCCTCTCGGGCTGTTTCTTTAGTCTTGGAATCCGGGTTCCAAGGACCCACCCTGAACCCTGCGTTGGCTGGAGCCCCTCCCAGGGCTGTGCATCTGGGGCTGGGGTTGAACCCTGACCATTTCACCGGGGAGGCGGGCTCATTTAGAATTCCAGGGGCCCGATTTATCTTGTGCCGAGCCGCCAGCTGGTAATGAATGGCCGGCCATTTCACCAACCGCCCTGTTTTCCGATCATTGCTCCCGCTCAGCCCCTCGGTCACAGGGAGTTTCCCACGGGAGTGTTTTGGAGCCAGCTCATCCATCTCCCACCCGTGGAGGGGAGAAACCTCCCCACACCGGCCCCGGGCCTTCTCCCGCAAAGATGAGAGAACGAGAACCAAGTTGACACCGCTTCCCCTAGGAGGCAGTTGGCAGAAGCAGGAGGAGGTTTGAGACAAATGCAAAGAAAACAGGTCCATCCATCTTCCCTTTGTTTCTTTATTCATCCCACAAACATTTGCTGGGGCCCAGGGCAGTTTCCTAAGACCTGGGGGGAGCGTGATTTCTCTCCTCGGAGTTGACACGGGGGGAGGGGGGGGAGGCTGTGGCAAATGGATCAATAAGTGGAACACTTGATACCACGATGAAACGCAGGGGCGGCCACATCGCGTTAACTCCTGCTGGGAATCCTACAAAGACTTCCTGACGCCTTTGAATGAAACTGGATTTCCTAACCGTGGCCGGTAAAACCTGATAGATCGGGCCCCACCCACCTCTTGGACATCACCTTGGCCTCCTTTTTCTGTCCCCCTCACTGCTCCAGCTACGATGGCCACATGGTTCCCAGTCCCTCCACCATTTCCACCCCAGGGCCTTTGCATCGCTGTTCCCCTGCCTGGGATGCTCTCCCTGACTTTCTCCTTCTTGTTGTTGGCTCCTTCTTTTCCTTTGAGCCCTAAGGTTCCTTCTCAGAGCAGCCCTCCCTAACCCTCACAGATAATTACTACTTCTTCACTTTTATCACCCTGTCCTAAAATTCTCCTCAGAGCCATTCTTGTTGATTGGTTTAGCGCTGTGGTCGGCAAACTGCGGCTCGCGAGCCACATGCGACTCTTTGGCCCCTTGAGTGTGGCTCTTCCACAAAATCCCACGGCCTGGGCGAGTCTATTTTGAAGTGGCATGAGAAGAAGTTTAAGTTTAAAAAAGTTGGCTCTCAAAAGAAATTTCAATTGTTGTACTGTTGGCATTTGGTTCTGTTGACTCGTAAGTTTGCCAACCACAGGTTTAGCGTCTGTCTCTCCTCCAAAATCAGATTTCTGGAGAGCAGGGACTCTTTTGTTCTTGCCTATGTCCCCTACACCTGGCACAGTGACATCTAGTAGATGATCACTATATGTTTTAAGTATTTGTGTGTATAAAAATGTGAGTGTATGCATATTACTACCTACACTGTTTCTCAAAAAAAGTTTTATATGAAATTTTTTAATACCATAATACAAAATGGTATTATAGTCCTGGTAACCTCTTTTCAAAGAACACCCAGACCTAACAATATATTCTGAATGCCTTTCCATGTCATTTATTATTTATCTGCATATGACTTTTGACACATACAGGCTATTACACTGTATGAATCCACCATCTATTATTACAGTCCCCCCTCTTCAGACACCTATAATAGATCGAACCCAACTTTTCGCCGATATATAAATACTGCTGGATTAACATCACTGAACGTGAATCTTAGCCCACATCTGCGTGTTTGGGATGATAGTCTTCTCGGTTCCATTTAAAGCATGGGCAGCATCAGGATAATAGTAATAGAGAGCAGGGAGCAGGTTGGATATAGGCAAGTGATGCCACACCAGCTTCTCTATTTCCAGAGCCCCGGCTTTTGCTTGTTTTGGGGGATAGTGATTCCTTCACCCACAGTTGGGGACCTGGATTGCTGGCTTTGTCACTCACGAAGCTGTGTGACCTTAAGAAAGTCACTGCAGCTCTCTGAGCCTCAGTGTCATGAGCTGTCCAAGGGGGAGGATAATGCCATCTCCTGGACAGACGTGCTGTAGGGATTAAATGAGATAGTGCAGGCAGGGAGCACAATGCGTGGCACGTGGAAGGAACTCAATAAATAGTAGCTACTCTGATTAGTCTGCCCGTGGGACTAATCAGGAATGACCATGACTCTTTTATTCCCGCAGTGGGGTGTGCTCACCCAGCTCGTCTTGATCGTCTCTTTGTCACCCACCTGGAATTGCGATTTCTCCTTTTTGCTTTTCCAATGCGTCTCATCTGAGGAGTGGAATGGGGGAGGGGGAGGGGGAGGGGGGCAGTCCCCCAGGATTCCCTCCAGCCCGCAGCTGGCTGCAAAGATCCAACGGGAACCTGCCTCCGGAGGGGCTGGCTTCCCGTCTGGCTGTCATCACCCGCCTGCCACCCAAAGCGCCAGCACCTCGCCCATTAGGGGCATCGGGGGCGGCCTCTCCAGACAGCGCGCAGCAGCAGGAGCGCCGAGTGGCTCAGAACCACTTGCCGAAGCTAAAATTAACAAGCTCCTTGGGTTGAAGGTTTTAATTAAAAAATGCTAGAGAGTTATTTTCCTTAATTCAGACACTTCTTCTTAGTAATCACTTTCCCTGGCGCTTCCCTGAGACGTTAAAGCTCTTTAAGGTTGGCCTCAGCAGTCGGGGCTGCCCAGGACCCGGGGCTGGCATTGTGGGACACGGTTGTCAGGTGGGGTAGGGGCTCCTCGGGGCTCCATCCTGGAGGCTCAGAGCTCTGCCTGCTGCGCATGCCCTCGGGGCCACATCATCCCGTCCCGTGGCTTTAGGTTCTGGCCATGGACTGTTGGCCCCTTCGCTGGCTCCCTAGCCTGGAGGTTTCCATCATCTCCAGGCCCACGACCCAGTGGCTCACTGGAAACCACCATAGACAGCCATCGGTCTAAAATTATCTCCTCCTCCTCTTCCATCCTCCCATGCAGCACATGAAGTACCGTATCTACATCCCCAAGTCAGGATGCTGCAACAGCCAGGATTCCTGGGGTAGACATTGTGTCCTGACTGCATTTCTCTCACCCTTACCATTTCAGGGCAGGCTTCATCTGCTGGCACCTGCCTCTTGTCGCTAGAGTCCTCTCTGTAGCTTATACAGTGGCTCAGATGTGCTGGGGAGCTATACCCGCCTTATGGAGCTCTCAGTTTATATCCCTTGCTGCCCAAGGGGGACTCCTCTGTGGTCATGTATCCACTGTCCCCAGAGCTCCCCACAAGGATTAAGCTCCATTTGCCCACCTCCCACCCCCACCTTGGCAGTTGACTGGATCTCCATTGGCTGTCTTCTCTTCCTTTCTCACCTCCTCCTAAGTAAGATTCTCACTCTTGACTCTTGTCTCCAGGGCTACTCCTGGGAAATTCAGGATTCTCCTCTCTCTCTCTCTCTTTGTGTCCCCATGTCCATTCATCTTCAGCACCTGTCTCCTTAAATTTCTCTCCCATCTGGCCTCTTTTCTTCCTTCCTGCTGCTGCTTTCTTAGCATTCTGATGTGGACCCCTGCCCAGCCTCCCACTTTGTCCCCGAAAGCCATCATATAGACGCATTCAAGGTGATCTTTGTAGGATGAGGGTCGGCTTATTGCGACCCTCTCCCCAACGACAACCCATTATCTCCAGGAACCAGAGCAAACTCTC
This sequence comes from Pipistrellus nathusii, assembly GCA_963693515.1. NCBI lineage: Eukaryota > Metazoa > Chordata > Mammalia > Chiroptera > Vespertilionidae > Pipistrellus > Pipistrellus nathusii. The sequence goes on from OY882876.1 coordinate 5,595,287, forward strand.
CAGTTTGACTCACAACATCCTCCATGATCTACTATTCTGAGTCTTCCGCATGGTAGCCCTGGGCCTGGAATCCCCAACCTCCCTGGGCCACCCCCTTTGTCAGGCTCTTGCCTATTCATGTTGCTCCGTGATAATCACCTCTTTGGGGAAGCCTTCTTGGATTCATCCTCTGACCCCAAACTGAATTAGGTGACTATGTCAGTCTGCTTGGGCCACTGTAACGGACTACACAGACCGGGCAGCTTAACCAGCAAACATGCATTTCTCACAATTTTGGAGGTTCCAAGTTCAAGATCAAGGTGTCAGCACATCTGGTTTCTTCTGAGGCCTCTCTCCTTGACTTTCTCTCTGTGTCCTCACAAGGTTGCACCTCTTAATCCTTGTTATCCCAATCTCTTCTTAAAAGGACGCCAATCATCTTAGATTAGGGCCCACCCTAGTGACCCGATTCAAATACAGTCACACTTCGAGGTCCCAGGGTTTCAGAACTCACTGTGTGAATTTTGAGAGGGACACAGTTCAGCCCACGACAGTTACTTTTCTCTTTGCTCTCACAGGCCCAACCCCACACCTTTCTCTAACTCAGAAATGACTACGCTCTACTACAAAGCCTGTGTACTCCTCTTTCTCCCTGACCAGGCTGTACCCCTAGGAGGGCAGGAATTGGGGTTTTCACCGCTGTATCTCCACAGTGCTTAGGACACTGCCTGGCACACAATAAGGACTTTTTGTAAAGCACGTGAATCTATTTGCCATCTTGGCCATCCTCGGGATTAAATGATGAGGGAAAAGAAGGAAGACTCACTTTTATACCCAGCTAGAGGCTGACCTTCAGCCGGCTAGGGTGGGCTATTGGTGCATGCCCACACCCTTGAGCCACAGTGTCTCCTTCCGTACACCACCCCTAGGTTGACTCTTGTTTGGCTGATCACCCTGTCTGCCTCATTCTACCATCTCACCAACCAGGCCAGTGTGGAGAATATACCTCATAGTGCCCACCGATGGCTGCTGTGAGCCGCTGGGCTTCCTCCAGTTGTACGTAATCACCCCAGACAGATCAATACGGGCCTTTCTTAGCAGCTTCGAGGAGAGAAGCAGTTAATCTTGCTCAGGACGGGTCACCCTGCTTTAAAGGTTAGGATGGAGGTGAAGACATCTGTATTGTTTTGTGTCCAGCGTTGGCAAATCAAGCGATACTTCCTTAATGACTTTGTGTGAGCGTTTCAGAGATGACTGCCTTTTTTCTCTCTCTCTCATTGATCCCCTTGCCAGCTGCTGTCATCCTTTAATTATAAATCTCCGCTCCCCTCCATACTCCCGGCCTCCCTGACAAATAGATAAAATGATCTGTAAACAAACGTACGTGCACCAGGGGAGAGCGCTTGAGAAAAACTCTGCCTGGCAAGAGGCAGGCAGACGGGCAGGGCAATGAGATTGCTTCGACCACAGATAGAATCACGGCTCTGCATGTTCCAGACCAGCGGTTTTCCACCCTTTCGTTTCATGGCACCCATAAGCTAATGGCTAACATTCTGCGGCACACCAAAAACCGATATGATATTTTTTGTGATCTGGCAAAAAAAAAAAAAAGATCATTTTGATGCATTCCACTCCAGATGACTGTTGTTGTGTTGGCTGTTTCGTTTTATTATTTTTTAAAATAACTTTGAATATATTTTATTGATTTTTTTTTTCTTTACAAAGAGGATAGGAGAGGGTTAGAGAGTTAGAAACATCGATGAGAGAGAAACATCGATTCAGCTGCATCTTGCACACTCCCTACCGGGGATGTGCCCGCAACCAAGGAATCAAACCTGGGACCCTTCAGTCCACAGGCCAACACTCTACCCACTGAGCCAAACTGGTTAGGGCTACATATGTGTATTTTTTAATTTGCCAATCTAAGGGAAAAGAGGTCAGTGCCTATGACTAAATAGTCAGGTATTACTATGGGTCAGGCTCTATGCTAAAGGGAGTTTGGTGTGTTAGGCATTGAACTGCCACCAAGAAGTCAAGTTAATTTCTCCATCTTAAAAAAGAGAAACAAACAAACTTCAGGACAGTTGCCAGTTCTCCACCTTTCAGCCCTTGACTGATGCCCCCTGCATCCTCTTCTCAATTCTTGATACCTCCAGTGAAAAGGTAACCTTGTTAACCGCGACCCCTGCTGCTTTGATGGTGGTGTGGTCCTCTCTCTGGGCCTCTGGTGAGTTACCCATGAGCCTTGTGGCTCTGTCTGCTGTTGGGAGGCGCTTTGGGATGAAGCTGGATGGATCCAGCCCCGTCTGACAGAGGCCTTCGGGGGGAGAGAATAAACAGCCCATTGATTGAGAAGGGCTATAAAGGGAATCCTTTCTGCTTCAGCATAAAACGACTTGTCTTGCCTGCAAGATGAATCAGGAGCATAAAGGATGATAAATGGGAGTGATTTCCGAAGCACGGGCAGCTATCATGGGCCCCGCGGTGAAGTCACATCTGGTGGCTGCGAGGTACATCTCGCGTCCAATAACATCTATCTCTGTCTCTCCCCCGGGGACCAGTAGCCTTGCTCCCACCCTCTTGCGATCAAAACCAGCATTCCTGGGAACCTCGCTGGTGAGGTGCCCTCCGACCACTCCCCAGGCGACTCCCCAACTAAAAGGAAATGCAAACTGGAGGCTGCAATACCCCGGAGAGGGCCCCTGGGAAGTGAAGCTCGGTCTTCTGCCTCGCCTATCTCTTGCTTTGGGCATCAGTGTGGCTTATCCAAGAACGAAATAGGGACCATTTGCATCAAAAAAGATCCATTCCTGGGGAAGTTTTCTCCCCAACATGTAACACATATAGTAGCATGTCAAAGTGTCAAACCTATAGCAAATCTGGAAGAATTTTATCTGACGGAAAGATTCGACCTCTAACGTTTTATGTTTCTTGCTTTATCACTTGATCAACCCACCCTTTTATTTTTCTGATACATAGCGAGGTAAATTGCAGTCAGCAGCACACTTTGGCAGGAGCTCTTAAAAAAAATCCTCATATCAGCCCTGACTGGTTTGGCTCAGTGGATAGAGCATTGGCCTGCAGACTGAAAGGTCCCAGGTTCGATTCTGGGCAGGAACATGTGCCTTGGTTTCAGGCACATCCCCGGTGGGGAGTGTGCAGGAGGCAGCTGATTGGTGTGTCTCTCTTCCTTCCTCTCTATAAAAAAAAAAAATCAATAAAAATATATTTTTTTAAAAATGAATAAAATAAAAATGCTCATATTAGGTGTGGAAAAGGCAGGGAATAAACAATAAATGACATATACAGGTAAATGTCACAACAGGCTCACGCATGCATTCATAGGGATTATAATGTCATGACCTTGGCCAAGTCATTTATCCTCTCCAATTCCTCATCTGTAAAATGTCACTGCCATAGCACCTACTTCCAGGGACTTTTAGAGACTTAATGAGATAGGATATGTGAAGTTCTTAGAGCAGGGTTTGGTGCAGCATTAGTTTCCCAACAAGTATTTGCTATTATGTTACTATCATTGTTAGGCCATAAACAGTAGCCCTTATTGCCTTATATTATTCATTGCATTTTTCTTTTTCTTTTAAAAATATTTTTTATTGATCTCAGAGAGGAAGGAAGAGGGAGAGAGAAAGAGAGAAACATCAATGATGAGAGAGAGTCACTGATAGGCTGCCTCCTGCATGCCCCCCACTGGGGATCGAGCCCACAACCCAGCCATGTGCCCTTGACCGAAATCAAACCTAGGACTCTTAAGTTCTCAGGCCGACGCTCTATCCACTGAGCCAAACCGGCTAGGGCTCATCACATTTTTCTTAAGTATGTATCTTGCCTCTTTAACAGGCAGTGAGCTCTTGAGGGCAGTCAGATGGCTTGGGATTAGCTCCCAAATTTATTTCTCTCCAGTGTGTGCCCTTGGGAAAGTCCCTTCACCTTCCTGAGCCTCAGTTTCCTCTCCTGTAAAATGGACGTAATAGTAGCATCTACCCTGCAGTATTGTTTATATATGTGCAACCTGCTAGAACCGTACGTGGAACGTAGTGAGGGCTAACTGATTGTTAGCTCCTATTGTTGTTATAGTTACCGGCATTATTGTCAATAACACTATCCCACTGAGCGCTGAGCTCAAGGATGGAGCCCAGTCTATGCTGGTTGGCTGACAGGTGACCCCTTCCAGGTCATATGATCCGTTACCCTCCAATCAGCGGGTTTCCTCTCACTGGCAGGGAGCACAGGCCCTGCTGTAACACATATAGCAGCAGATCCAACATCACCCTGGCTGGTCCAGGACCAAGAACCCGGGGTGAAAACAGACACTGAAATATGATGCTTCCGGCCCAATAAAATTGTCAGAGGGGCTGCTCTGAGCAAGTGCCTGATTAAGCGAATCTAACCGCAGTCGTAGGTTATTCCTTGGCACCATTGATGAGCTGGGAATCGATCGGTTGTCTGGGCTGGAAGCAGAGGCGGCGCAGGTTGCTGAGGGTGCCAGGCAGGCCTCCGCTGGCAGAAACAAATTAATTATGTCTCCAGGGCCGCCTGGCAGGAGGGCCATAAATCATGGTGGTAAATCGATGGCATGGCGGGTAGACAACCCTGAGACGGGCACGGGGTGGAAGGACCAGGGTTCCAGTGGGGAGGGGAGGGCTATATGAGAGCAGACCAAATGGCCCTGCTCTTTCTAACTGTGTGACCTTGGGCAAGTCACTTAACCTTGCAGGGACCATTTCCTCATCTACAAATCAGGACTATGAATACCTCCCAGAGCTCCTGGGAGGAGTATATGAGAGGCGGGCAGTCTGCCACTGCCCTGCCCACTGTGGCAGCCACATGTGGCTCCTGAGCCATTTACACACAGCGGGTCCAAGTTGAGATGTGCCACAAGCGTGAAAGGACACACCAGATGTGGAAAACTCAGTATGATTAAAGAAATGGAAAATATGTCATGAATGCTTTTCCTGCCGATTGCATACTGAAATAATATTTTGTATGTATAGGAAATAATAACACTTGGATATATATATATATATATATATATGTATACAATAATAAGTAAGGTATATTATTAAAACTCATCATACATATTTCTTTCTCTTTATCCTTTTAAAAATATGTGGCCACAAGAAAACCTAAAGTTATATACGTGACCATCATTACATTGATATTACATGTCACTGGCCTAGCCCTTTCTCTCAGGTGTTTTTGCCTCACGAAAGTCGGTGAACTGCTGTGTTGTCCTGGGCACATCTTTTCTTCCTCCCTGAGTCTCAGTTTGCCTGCGCTGCCTCATTCAGTCTCCATGAGGACCTAGGAGGCGGGAACCAAAGCAATCCGCTGTGCCCAGACATGGAAACTGAGGTTTGGAGGAGCCAGGGATACCTGGGCCCCCCAATCCCACGGCCTCCCCCGTTGGCTGCCTGCAGCTGGAACAGAACTCATTCCAGCCCCAGCGGGAGCCGCCACTCCCACCCCGGCGTGGGCATTCGTGAAATCCATTTTCGGATTGTTTTTGCCCTCCACACGGCGTGGTAACAGACAGAGAGCCCCGAGTCCCGCTCATCATGCTCCAAATTAAATTACATCCATCAGCCCGGCGCCAGCGCGATTGTTCCCAGGGCCTTCCCAGCTTTAATTAGAATATTTTTATTTTCCCTGGGAGTGAGAGGACAGCCTCTCTCAGCTTCAGTAACCTTGCCAGCGGCCAGAGCCTGGAACTGCAGGGCTCAGAGGCAGCGGCTGGCGGGAGACTGAGCAGAGGGCTGGGATTCTGGGTTTGCATGGGCGCCCCTCTGCCTTTTCCCACCCTCAGGGAAGCGGCATGATGCCGAACGTGCTGAAGAGGGAGCCAGAAGGCAATATCTTTGCAAAGGATGCGTGCCTGCATTTGTGTGTGTGCGTACACGTTGGCGCACGCGCGCGCACGCACACGTGCACACACACACACACACACACACACACACACACTAAGGAGTAAGGAACAGGGAGTTTGCTTGTGAGCTTGTGCAAGTTCAAGTGCAGCATCATCACTCCCAATGCTGGAAGCAGAGCGGTGCAGTGGTTGGCGCGGCACTGCCCCCTAGGAATACAATGCACGCCTCCTATACGCTTTTAAAATTTCTGGAGGAGGCTGGGAAAGGACAAGGAGACAGCTGCCCCGATTCTGACTCCTTCCAAGGAGAAAGCTGAAAACAAGAGCCCCAGTCCCTCCTCTTCCAGCCAGCTGAGGCGACCCCACCCACAGTAACAAATTAGTATTCATTGCTCTGCGCTACGATGAGTGCTGAACTCCTCCCATGCATTCTCTCCTTGGGCTGGTATTGTGCCCATTTTACAGATGCAGAGCAAAGGCTTATCGAGATCAAAGAACTTAACCAGCATGACAGGTGGAGTCAGGTTCCATGGCCCCGATGCTGACCACGACCCCTCCTCCCTGCAGCCGCCTCTTCCCTCTGCAGCCCTCTGCCCTGAACCCTGCCGAGCGGGCGCTGAAAATAGACATGCAGTCATTGCCCAGGAGACGGGAGCCTCAGACAGGGCTGGCCTCAGAATCCCTCTGCTCATTCTTGGTAAACACACATTTTCCTTCCACACACAAAATGCTTGTGATTAGAGAAGCCATCTGTGGCCTTCTAACACATGCAGACGATACACGGAGGGGTACAGAGAAGCCGCACTCCATCCAGAGACTCCTGTATGTGAATGTCATCGAGCCCCCCCCCTGCGGGTCAGACTCCCCCCTCCTCCTCCTCCTCCTCGGCTCCCGGGAAACCCTCGTGAGCACCTGGACACAGATCTTTCCAGCCTGTGTTCTCTGCAGACACACGACGCACATATTTTACAAGAATGGGGCCATGCTCTAGAATTGCCACAACTTTTCTTACTATCATCAAAGGATATCTTCCACTCCTTCCCGGAAAAATAGGCCTGCCGAGAGTGTGGCCTCCCTGGCGCCGTCTGGAAGCTCTGGTTTGGAGCGACCCGGGTGATCACCACACTCTGCTAGCCACCAGCCGGCAGGCGCCGCCTCACCTCTCTGCTCTGCCCGACCCGTCTGTGAATCAGACAGCCCTTCCCAGCCACATCCATTGAAGAGCAGAGGATGTCACACACCCAGAGCCCAGTGCCTGATACACAGTAGGTGTTGAAAAAAAAAAAACAAAACTGAATTTCTTCGGCTAGGATGTTATTTTGCTCAAGAGCCTAGCAGAGTACGTTTCGGTTTGGGTTGTGTTTATGTTTTGGAAGCTGGGATGCTGAGGTTTGTAGTGTATGTATGTCACATTCACACTAATGTCTGGACGCCTCACCCATGTGAATTCATTCATTCATTTCCATTGATCCTCATGCCCCCTTCTCAACCCCTCCCCTGCCTGACACACACCACACAGGCAAACAGTCTAATCTGTTTGATGTCTTTTTATTTGTATTTACTAGAGTCCCGGTGCACAAAATTCATCGGGGGAATGGAGGGGAGGAGGTGTCCAATCTGGAACCCCTCGAGGGCAGTTGGACTTTCCTCTCACAATCCAGGACTGCTGGCTCCCAACTGCTCGCCTGCTTGCCTTCCTGATTGCCCCTAACTGCTTCTACCTACCAGCTGATCAACTCCTAACCACTCCCCTGCCAGCCTGATTGATGCCTTACTGCTCCCCTGCCAGCCTGTTTGCCCCCAACTCCCCTCCTCTGCCGGCCAGGTCACCCCTAACTGCTCCCCTCTGCAGGGTTGATGGCCCCCAACTGTCCTCCCTTGCAGGCCTGATCCTTCTCAACTGCCCTCCCTTGCAGTCCTAGTGCCTCCCAACTGCCCTCCCCTGCTGGCCATCTTGTGGTAGCCATCTTGTGTCCACATGGGGGTAGGATCTTTGACCACATGGGGGCAGCCATCTTGTATGTTGGAGTGATGGTCAATCTGCATATTACCCTTTTATTAGATAGGATTCCTGTAAAACATGCCTGGTGCGCATGCGTTTTCCATTTCCCTAAATGGCACTGTGCTATGGGTTTCATCCTGTTTGTTGTTTTCCTCCTGCACCGTGATTTTAAGAGCCACCCGTGTCGTCATGCCTACCGTACACCTAGGTTCTCCCTGGAGTGTCCCATCGTGTTTCACTCAGATTTATTTAGGGGCAGACACTAGAGGGGCCCCAGTGTGCTGCCACCACAGACTGGGTGGTGTGGAGCGTCCTCATAGGGGCCCCAGTGTGAATTTCTCTGCCGTGGACTGCCCCCAGCTGCCCTCCCAGTTAGCACCGTCATGTGATGCACATGTCAGCAAGTATCTTTTGATGGATCCCACCCGAGTCCTGCTGCATCAGGCCCCTCCCGTTTTCTGCTTAAGATCGTTTATGAAAAGCCAGAGGGTCAACATTGAGTTGTCACCGTGGAAAGGGGTCCTAAGAGCTATTTGGCATCTTCTCTACTTCAGAACTGCGGTGGCTGAACCTCATTGTCCTCACTTGAACAATGAGGGGAGAGGGGAGGGTCAATTAGGTCAATTAGATTAGCTAGAAAATCAACAGAGCAGAAAGAGGTGGAAGGGTTCTTGTCCTAGCTCTGCTGCTTACTACCGTGTTTCCCCGAAAATAAGACATCCCCTGAAAATAAGACCTAGCACAACTTTGGGAGAAAAAATTAATATAAAAGACACTTTCTTATTTTCGGGGAAACAGGATAGCTATGTGCCCGTGGACAGGTGGCTTTACCCCTCTGAGCCTCAGCTTTCTCATCTGTGAAATGGGTACCTAATAGTACCTATCTCATTTGGGTGTTGTAGGCGATAATGAGATAATGCACCTGAACTTCTGAATGCCTTACCCAGCAGTACCCATCAGCCCCTCGTACTATTCTCGATGTGAATATTGATGGTGGTTACAATAACAGCAGCAGGAGAAACAACAACAGACATGTTCTGATTGATATGAGTCTGTGATAATGGTGGAGGCTCAGTTGATTGCTTCGCCGATTGCCTTTCGTTTCTGCCCCTGCATTTTGCTGCACCGCCTTGAGGGAGCAGTAATGAGCCACAGGCCTGCAGTCTGAGCTGTGAGCACTCGGAAAATTCATAAAATACCCTCCTCTGCTGACCCTCTTTCGATGGGTTTCAAACCATGAGTCTTGCTGTTGCACTTCTTTTCTGTGCTCACCCCGCCCCAGCTCCATGCCAACATTTCTGAAAGGCTGAGGAGTTGAACAACATACATTTATTAGCAAGGCAGTGTTCTAGCTAACCTGCTGGCTCCACTGGTTTCCCGTTTATATTTTAATGTAGGTTCTTACATTGTTTGCTAAGCACCTGGGCCCGCCTCTAACGGGACAGTATATTTCATCTTTATAGATTAGCTGTATGCCTGGCTACAGATTGACCTTTCCCTAAATCATTCTTTTCACTCTGGATTCTACTTTTTAATGGATGCAGGTATTGATAGAGTCAACGAGTATTTATTGAGCACCTACGATGGTCAGGACACAGTTTGGCTGGAGTAAAACATTGCTCTCCTGAAACTTTCCATCCAAAGAGGAAGGCAGAAAGTAGACAACTAATTACACAGATACTAATTTAAATTAAAATGTCATAAATTTCTTATATAAACGTATACACACAGAGAAATAAGTATAAGAGGAAACACAGAAATGTGAATGTTGATTTTCTTTGGGGGATGGGTGTATCGGACAGGAATCTTTTAGTCGCAAGAGTCAGAAACTTAAACTTGTTTGAGTTGGGAAAGGAGTATGTTATCTCAGCTATTAAGTTGAATGATATGAAACTATCATTGTTTTAGGTCAAACACTGTCCAATACTGGCAATTGTATATGGTTCTGTTCAATAACTGAAAAGTGTTCAAGGGCTGGCTTCAGGTATAGTTGGATCCAGGTGCTCAGACACATGCCTCAGTTCTCTGTGGAGTTGGCTTCATTCTCAGGCAGGCTCCCCACAGACTGGGGCAAGGATGGTCACTCTCTGCTCCAGCCTCTTTGTAGCTTAAAACAAGGAAAAGAAGGCATCTGTCCCAGTGATTCCTGGGAAAGTTCTGGGCAGAGCTCTAATTGGCTGGGCTTGGTTGTGTTCCCTCCCATGAACCAATCACGGAGACCAGGGCCAGATGCTCTGATTGGCGGCCATTTCTGGATCCCATGCTCCTTCCTTCCGCCAGCCTGAGGGCAGAGCCAGCTTCTAAGTAGTTTGGTGGAGGCCAGTATGGTTTCCCAGAACAACAATTGAGGACGGTGGTTCCACCTCACCATGGTTTTGCTTTCTGCCGTTTCAGTTACCCGCCGGCAGCCTCGATCGCAAAACATTTATGGAAAATTCCAGAAAGCAACAACTCATAAATTTTAAATTGCATGCTGTCCTGAGTAGCATGGTGATATCTGGTGCTGTTTTTGCTCCATCCTATTCAGGACATGAATCACCCCTTTGTCCAGTGCCTCCATGCTGTGCATACTACCCACCCATTAGTCTCTTAGTAGCCATCCTGGTTATCAGATGGACCATCTTGGCATCGCAGTGCCTGTGTTCAAGTCACCCCCATTGAACTTAATAATGGCCCCAAAGCCCTAGAGCAGTGATTCTGGCAACTCGGATATAAGTTATGGCCAAAGAGAAGCTGTAAACTCTACCATAAACATAGAATATATGTAAACTCTACCATAAACCTTGGGTGCTACCCAAGGTTTCAGGCATCCATTGGGTGGGGGATGGAGGGATGTCTTAGAACGTATCCCCCTCAGCTAAGGGGGGACAATTACTGTACCAGCACTAGATGGAATGGGAAGAAATGGCTGCCTCAGGGAGATTTTAGGCAATTCTTTTCTTTATTCTTTTTTTTTTTTTTTTTTTTTTTTTTTTTTTTTGCCTCTCTGCATCTCCGAAATTTCTACAAGGAACATGATTCATTTGCAAAAACTAAAAATAACTAAATAAACATTTTGAAGTTATTAGAAAGAAACCCGGGGAGACTGAGAGTAGAGTTTGGACATAGTGTGGCCTGGCTTTGTTCCCAGCTGATATTGGCTTTCTGTGCTATCCCTTCCAGGTACGGATGTGGATTTTCACCGGAGTCAGCCTGCCGTGACTCCAGGGAGAGTGTCATGCAGGACCGGGCAAGCCTGAGAGGCCCCAAGTCCATTGTCTGCGTCCCCTGGGGCCGTCCTGCCCTGAAACCCAGTTGACCTTGACAAAGCTTGCGTGAGGACGGAATCGATGACATCAGAAGGGGCGCTCAGCTCTGAAACCCAGTGCCCTCCCCTGCCAGACGGGATCCGGAGCGATTCCTTCCTTAGAAGGTGCTGCGAGATCGAGGCGCACACACAGGTCAGCCTAGTCCCGAAGCTGTGGTCACCCTACCCCTTCCCCTCCACCGGCCAGCTCTGCCCTTTGCCAGCTGGGTAGCCTCAGGCAGGGCATGGAATGTCACTGCATCCAAGTCCCTTCACCTGAAAAACGGGCGCATGAAGTTACCCTTCATGCAGAGCGGAAAGGATGTGACAGGGTAGCATTTCCATGAAACGACTTGGCTGCTTAGAGGGCCCTCAGGAAATGCTGTTCTCATTCCCTTTCCGGGAACTTTTGCCCCAGTTCTTTCCCGGAGGCATCAATAGAAAATACATCCATGTAGGTAGAGACCGTGTCTTTCATACGTGTATTCCCATGTGTAATAGTGATCATTATATAATGCAACAAGGAGATGGCAAATCTCCCTGCATGTATGTTGGATGGGATTGATTATCTCAGTATGATTAAAAAAAAAAATGCCGCCATAAACTTCCCCCTGGCAAATCTTTGCGCTCATTTAAATTTCCGTTTGATAAACTTTTAGGAGCGGAATTTGCTGGATCAAAAGGGAAAAGCTAGGCAACATTTTTCATTTTTTTTTTTTAAAGGGACTTGGGCTCTAGCCGGCTTGGCCCAGTGGATAGACCATCAGCGTGCTGACTCAAGGGTCCCGGGTTCGATTCCGGCCAAGGGCACATGCCTGGGTTGCGGTCTCAATCCCCAGTGGGGGTTGTGCAGAAGGCAGCTGATCAATGATTCTCTCTCATCGTTGATGTTTCTATCTCCCTCTCCTTCTCCCTTCCTCTCTGAAATCAATAAAGAAATATATTTAAAAAAAATAAAAGGAACTTGGGCAGACTTCAGCATGCAGTATTTAGAAGGCTAGTTTCTTCACATTCCAGGAATGCTAAGAATGAGCACTTAAAAACGTGGTTGCCCATTCTGGAAAAGGCAAAGCGATAGCAATAGTAAAATGAGCAGTGGATGCTAGGGGCATGGGGAGAGGGTGAAGGGGTGAATAGGTGGATCATTGGGGGATTTTTTTAAGACAAAATAATTATTCTGCATTATATTGTCACGATGGATGCAAGATAGTATGCATGCATTTGTCAAAACCCATAGAACTTTTCAGCACAAAGAGCAAACCTTACTGAATGCAATTTTAAAAAATCATTTAGGAGGTCAGGGATCTCAGGAAGGAAAGAAGACTGGGAGGCAGAATCTAATTGTGACACCAATGTAGGAAAGGACCACACCGAAGGGGACGGGAGGGACAGGTGCTGACCCCAGGCGCTTTGGAAATGGGCAGAGTCTGTAAGACTACGGGCAAAAACAACTGCATAGCAGCGCCGTCCTCTTGTTGATGAAGTGGTTTCCATGGGGCACCGGTTACCATTTCTGATACCGCCCTCTACATGGGCCAGAGTTGAAGAATTAAGTAAACGCAAGGCTCACGGTGGGAGCCGGGTTTCTCACTGTGTGCGTGGGAGTTTACAGATAGGCCAGAGGAGGAAGGAGGCTGAGTGACCCATGTTGTGATGGATTAGAGCTAAGGACGTCAGCATGAATTCATATGTAGCTTAATGTATTATAGATGTGGATTGTGCCCTAGCTGGTGTTGCTCAGTGGATAGAGCGTCGGCCTGCCGACCCCAGAGTCCTGGATTCGATTCTGGTCAAGGGCACGTACCTTGGTTGCAGGCTCCTCTCTGGCCCGGGCCCTGGTCGGAGCATGTGCAAAAGGCAACCAGTTGATGTGTTTCTCTCACATCCATGTTTCTCTCTGTCTTTTCCTCTCCCACTCTCCCTAAAAATCAATGGAAATATATTCTCAGGAATATATATATTGGGTATTTTGGATATAAAATTGGCTATTTCCATATATTCATATATCCAATGGAAAAATATATATATTCAGTTGAAATATATCAACTCCCCTCCCCCCCCAAAAAAAAATAGATGCAGATTGCTGCAGAGTCGGTAAGTAGCACATCTAGGCTTTGCACCCACACATGTCTAACTGCACCTGTCTAACCCAGAATTCCCCAAACGTCACACTACCCTGTGAAATACCGAGTGTGACCATCGCTGGTGACAACCTTCGCTCTGTGCCTTAGCGTAGGGATGACAATTCTCCAAGGAGAGGCACCACCCGGCCCATTAGAAACAGCATAGGAGGTCCCCGAGTGGCCGCTGTGACAGATGACTCACGAAGGCACCGGACTTCCTGTCTCCGGCAGAGGGACGAGGGTCGGTCACCGCAGACTCTGCTGAGGACAGCAGAATGGACTCTCTGGAGTCATGCCTGGAGGCAGTGTCATTGTCAGGGCCCACAGCCCCACGGCATGCATCACCGTCACTTCATGTTGAGGCTCTGAAAGCCGGAGCCAGGAAAGAGAGCCTCATCTTGCAGAATGCTTAACTGGCGTCCAAGCTATGGGGGCCCCACCCCCAAGTACCTGCTCTCCGAGGCCTTGACCTCAGGAGTTGGGGCCTACATCCCAAGACTCTGGGATGGGCCTCAGGGATGGGGCCTCGACCTCTGGCCTGGCTGCTTGTCTTGTGCAGCCCTGGACGAGTCAACCCGTCCAAGGTTTGTTTAGATCAAAACAGGAACCGTTGTCCTTGCCTGAGGGACCTCCCGGAATGTTCCAGCAGAGAGGTCGCAGCGCCGATTGCCCTCCGTGGCCACATGCTCTCTGCTGTGCAGCGTTTGGCACGCAGCATCTCATTGAACACAGCCATTGTAGCGAGCATGTGTTTACACACCCTCCTTTTATCAAGGCAGAAACGGGACCCGAGGGATGATGTCACTTGTCTGACGTCACCCAGCTTGCAAAGATTAAGTCGGGATTTAGACCCAAAGCGTTATATCACGAATGACATCCAGGTGTGATTCGGGATGGACAGAATCGGGAAGGACTTAGGACTCTGCAGGGAAGATGTTAGGGGCAGCTTGGAGAAGTCGGACAGGGGTGGGCGTGGCTCATTGCCGGGGCTTGGTATTCATCTCTGGGTGGGTGTGCACATTGAGGGGGGTTGGAGAACCCCGTTGCAGAGAAAAATAAGCTTGACCAGAGAGAGCCGGCAGGGAGGGAGGGAGGAAGGAGAGGCATGGCAGCTGCCCAAAGAGATGGGAACCTGGGGAAGACGGAGAGATGGACAAGGAGCGCTAGGAAGCTTTGTGCTCAGATACGCTGTGCAGTCTCCATCCTCTGGCTCCCCTAAACCTTCGGTGAAATAAATCCCCGCTCTTTGTCAGTGCCCCCAGAGGTGGATCCAGGTTTGATATGGGAGTCGACTGTCTGTTACTGGTCACAGATCAGGTGCTGACTGATAGATCCTCCCTTCCCCCAACTGGTGGGCGGAGTATGACGTAACCTGCGGCCTGGACCTACTGAGCACCTGGCCAGGCACCTTGTATGGACATACACATTGACTAACCAATCAGCAACTGCCAAATGCCCTAAGCCCTCGTTCCTATAGAACCATACATTAAGCCACCAATCAGCGTGTGCCGTGTACGCTAAGTCCCCCTCCCCCCCCCCCCCCCCCGTTCCTTCCCATGCCTCCCCCCAAAAGGCGGGATCTCCTCTGCATGTGTTTCTCTTCTCCCCTTGAGAGACAGCCCCATGGGTCTCTGTCCCCTAATAAAGCCTGTAATCGTGGTTTTCGGCTCCCGATTGATCTCCTCACTTACCCAAAGGGGCCAGCCCCACCTGCCCTCGCCCATCTCATGAGCCTGCCTGGGGCCCCAGGCTGACCCAGGGGTGCTGACCCAGAGCTTCCGGGAGCTCTGGCCCCGGGTCCCCTGAGGACAGCAGCTTTTTAAGGGGGTTTGCTGTGCAAGCTGTATAGGCTCCTGGCTGGATCCTGGCGGTTTTTCTTGGACCAACATAAGTGGATTAGACTGAGGCCGAATCGTCCATCTCCCTCCTTCCCTCCCTTTCCACCTGCTTTGTTTTCTTCCTGTTTCCTCCTTCCTCTCAAGTTCTTCCTTTTCTTCGCTCTCGCCTCCCGTCTCTTCTTCTTGCTCCCCCAAGCCCTCCCTCCGTGTTCCAATGCTGAGTTCTCAGCCACTGGATGCAGGACGCTGCGCTCTGCGCCCCCCCCCCCCCCTTCCCGTGTGCAGGGCTGAGTGGCATAGGCGTCTTTTTTTTATTATTCTTACGTTTATTATGTACTCGCCACCAGGCAAGGGGACCAGGATCTGATCGTAAATATACCTCTGTCTGTTTTTTTATCTATCACAGTCCCTGTCCTCCCTTGTCCAGACCCAGTGTGGAGGCAGCAAGCCAGCCCGCAGGCCACGCCCCTCCAGGTTCCGCTCTCCTGGACAGCCAGGTCCTCGTGAGATTTCTTTCCCATTTGGGAAAATACAGGGTTTCCACCTTCTACTCCCAGGGTTACTTTGCAAGCATTTCTCCATGTTGCTACACAACCTCCATCCTATTTCCTTAATGGCTGCATGCATAACATGCCACTAAGTAACTTCATTTATATAACCGGCCCCCTATTGTGGGCCTTAAGGGAGTTGCTAGTAGTTGTTTTTTTTTTTTTTTGTGTGTGTGTGTGTGTGTTTTCTTTTTACCTTTCTAGGTAAAATTATTACCTTTTTCAGACCAGCTCTTTTGGGGGTGGCTCACGGGTTCGATTTAAATGGAGGCATGAATAGCACGGGTAGAGGGGCGGTGTGGTGTAGTGGTTTGTCCTGGACCATCTGCCTTGCCCTTTTCTGGCCCCCAGTGCAGCTGAGAGTACACAGCAGGTGCTTCTTAAGTGCTGACTGAGGATGCCTGCCCTGCCTTCATTCTAGCATCGGTCACATTGCCTTAGAAACCCCCTACCTGGCCGTGACCTTGTGGTGGCTTTTTCATTTCGATGTCCCCAGTGCCTGGTGCCAGGTAGTCCCTCAGAAACGGGAAGGAAGGAAACAAAGAGAAGAGGGAGGAAGCGGGTGGAGCATTTCCTCTCTTACCCCGGACACCGTTCCTTGGTAGGGCCCGCGATCGCCGTCGGGCATTAGCGACGGAACACGTTAACGTTGTGCAATTTATTAGCCTGAACTCCACAAATGAGACCATCCCCTCAAGACTGGCCCACCGTGGGAAGCTGCTTTTCATGAGTGTATCCCAGGGGCCTAAATAAATAACCGGAGACACAAAAGCCTCATGAATTTTTAAAATGCTTCATGGAATGGGGGCGGAGGTGGGGGAGGGAACCTGGCCTTGTGAGTACAGAGGAGGTATCCAATACATCAGCATTCGCTCCTCTTTACCCTCTTAAATCCTTTTTAATCCTCCTGCTGGCCGGTGTTAACCTGTGCGTCCCTCCCCCCACCTGAATTTCCCTCCATCAGGGTCACCAGGAGCACAGTCCCCACCGAGAGGCTTCCGGCATGTCAGGCCACACTGTGGGGACCCGGTGCCCAGTCCCCTGGGGAGGTTGGGCCTTGGAATTCAGGGGTGCCGCGACTCCATTCTCTGCCTGCACCTGTTCGCGTGAGATTAGAGGTGTGTGGTTGCCGCGCTGAGCCCCTCCGTGTCCTGGTGGAAAAAGCTTCTTGGCTGTGAGCTTATCATCCCCCAAATGTCAGCCTTGCTGAAAATTAAGCGGTTTACAAGGTCTTGCGGAGAAATCCCATGTACTGGAAGCTAATAGAAGGTCAGCATTTTTCATTTCGATTTTTTCCCTTCCCACTGCCCAGGCTCTAGGTAATGCTCCCTTCAGCACTTTGAAGACGGTCCTACAAATCCTGGCTGGAAGCTCATCACCTCACGTGATGTGCCCTCTCCGGAGAGGGCTGTCATTGTTTCCGTTTTGTAAACGGGGAGATGGAGGCTGGAACAGAGGGGGAGCCCTTCCCCAAAGTCACACCCAGCAAGTGACAGAGCTGGGCTCTGGACCCACATGTCTCTCAATCCAAAGCCCACGCTGTGATGCATTTTGATGAATTCCTCCACTCGGCAAGTCAAGAATGCTCCCTCTGCCCTGGCCGGGTAGTTCAATTGGTTAGAGCATCATCCCAATATGCCAACGTTGCAGGTTCAGTCCCTGGTCAGGGCACATACAAGAATCAGCCAATGAATGCATGAATAAGTGGAGCAACATACTGATCTCTCTCTCTCTCTCTCCCTTTCCCTCCTCTTTCTCTCAAATCAATCAATAATTTAAAAAAGAAAAAAAAGAAGAAGAAAGAAAAAGAAAGAATGTTCCCTCCCCTGGCCCACATCTCCCTTTGCAGCCTGAGATCCACATCGAAGAACTGCAGTAGCTGTTCCATCTCTCATATCCTCTGATGTCCCAGAGCAGACATCAGCAAACTACAGCCCATGGTCCAAATCTGGGCCGTTGCCCATTTAGATAAATAAAGGTTTATTGTCACACAGCCTCACTTCATCGTTCCACATCGCCTGTGGCTGCTTTCACTCTGTAGGAGAGTTGAGTTGTGCAGCAGACACCATCTGACCCACCAAGCTTACAGTATTTGCTTTTGGGCCCGTAGAGAAAGATTTTCTGGTTCCTGGAATCTGGAGTCATTGTCATCTATTATCTCAGAACCCAGGGGAGCCGATGACAGCAGCAATCCCATGAACACATTGTGCTTCTTGAGTGCTGACTATGAGCCAGGTGCTCCACTAGTTGCTTTTCATGGTTGATCTTCTGGAATCCTCCAACAATATGATCAGGCAGGCCTCAGCCAGGTGAGCAGAGTCACAGGGCTGGAAAGTGGGGGTCCAGGATTCCTCTGTGGAGCCCACAGGCAAGCTCTTTATAAAACGAAAAGTACAATCTTAAAGGCATGATTTCCTAATAGATTGTCTACCCAGAGCCCCACGGGTGCTGCCTGCTGGCTTGGGAAGTGGTATGAGCAAGGGACAGTCTCTGTCCTTGGGGAATTCATGGCTTGTCCAGGTGACAAGGATGCATCCGCCTGGGACCACTCAGGCCTTCCAAAGAGTTTCCAGTTTGGGGCGGGCTCCCTGGGCTCTGAGAGGGGCATTCCAGAAAAGGCTCCTACTTTGCACCTGTGCTCACACTGTTCTCGTGCCCTGATAAATATGTTGGGTGTTTACTGCCATATAGTAAACACCCAATATATTTATTATTGGCTATTTTTATTATTGTCAGTGATCAGGTTCCTATATGAGTCAGCTGTTGCTGCAATAATGCCAACAATTTGTGCGATATACAAAGGCACTGACTTATTTTTCTCAGAGTTCCATAGTTCTCATAGAGCTATTGGGAATGGCTCTGCAGGTTGGATTGAAGGCTGCTCCCCTTGTCTTTCATTTGGGGACCAGTGAGCCCCTCAGGATGTGCCCTTCCAAAAGCCAGAAACAGAAATTTCGCGGTGAATGAGTGAAAACACAGGTGCCACTTCAGGCTTGAGCTCAGAACCGGCCCACATGTACCTCATTGTGTCCCATGAGCCAAAGCATGTCACGTGATTCAACCTAATAGCCCTGGGGTAGGAGGGTACACGTCCCCCCTCAGGGAACTATAGTAAGGACGGAGAAAGGAAGAAGATTCGTGAGCAAATGGTACCACTACCACAAATGTCAAACCTCCTAGCATGACTGTCAGATTATTCCATCACCTACCCAACATCGCCGTTTAAGGCTTTGCCATTCACCAAGGGTCCTCGCCTTATGGATGGAGAAACTGAGGCTTCAGCCCCTTCCCATGGCTGTCTCCGGTCACAGGGAGTCTGTGGATTGGCAGGTTGCCACAAGGACACTATGTCGTATTCCAGTGGGGTTTTGATGAGTAGTCTCCAGCGTGAACTCTCAGAGAAATCCTAATTGACTGCTGGAATGTGGTGAAGGCATCCACCCTCCGCCTCCTCCTACTGTGGGCTTAATGGGAGGGGGAATAGTGACCCCTGAAATATCCAGGATCGGGGACCAACACTGCCCGTTCCGTTTCCTCTGGCTGAAGTTTTTGGTAGTTCCACTGCCAAAGCCAGCTTGGCTATTTATTTTAGACGACACCAATGGCTATCATTAATCGTATTGATAAACAAGGCTTCCAAAATCATCTCAATACCAGGAAGGGCTCATTGGAAAAAACAAATAGCAGCAATAGCAACAACAAAAGCAACATCAGTCA
This sequence comes from Pipistrellus nathusii, assembly GCA_963693515.1. Taxonomy (NCBI): domain Eukaryota; kingdom Metazoa; phylum Chordata; class Mammalia; order Chiroptera; family Vespertilionidae; genus Pipistrellus; species Pipistrellus nathusii. The sequence goes on from OY882876.1 coordinate 5,614,664, forward strand.
TGTGGAGTCCACCCTCACCCAAGGGAGCCTGGGGATGCGGCGAGGAGTATTTTTGGATAAAGACAGCGTGGCCCTGGCCCGGGTCCTCTTATTTCCTCAGGAGTTCTTCACAGGGTCCAAACTATGTCCTCATTCGTTCCAGATTCGCCATCTTCTGTGGCTTCATTTGGACATGGAGGTCATCCAGGGATGACTGAGTTGGGAAATGGAGAAAGCAGGGGAAGGAATGCTATTCTTCATCTGGTCATTCCCTCGCTCACTCACACATTCACTCACTCATCGCTGAGTGCCTGCAATGTCCTAGGGCCGTGGTCGGCAAACTCATTAGTCCACAGAGCCAAATATCAACAGGACAACGATGGAAACTTCTCTTGAGAGCCAAAATCTTTAAACTTAAACTTCTTCTAAGGCCACTTCTTCAAAATAGACTTGGCCATGGTATTTTGTGGAAGAGCCACACTCAAGGGGCCAAATTGCGAGCCGCAGTTTGCTGACCACTATCCTAGGGGATTCAACGTTGAAAGAAGCAGATGCTCCACTGTGCTGGCCACACTTAAATGCAGCTTTTCAAGATAGGTAGTTGGCTTCCCATCAGTCACTGCGCTATAGAGGATCCATTTAAGCTGATCGCAGCCCTACTATCCTCTTGTCAGTGATTGGTCTAGGGATGACCATGTGACCCAGTTCGGCCCAATGAGAAGTGAAAAAGAGTCTGTGGGTGGCTTTCGAGAAACGTTTTCCCATTGCCAAGGACCTATGGGAAGGAGCGGACCCTCTTCTCCATTGCTTGGAGCATGTGCAGATGTGACAACCGTGACTTTGCCAGCCACCTTGCTGTGAGCCAGAAGATGGAAGAGGAGGCTAATTCTGACACTGGTCGAGTGGAAAAGTGAAAGGAACTACATCCGCATTGACATTATTGAGCTGCTACGTCTCTAATCGCCAAGTTCACTCGACCCTCGGCCCTCCTGTTATGTGGGATAATAGATTTCCTCAGTGTTTTAGCCACTGTGGGTTGGGATTCCTGTTCCCTGCATCCCAGAGCATCCTAATCAAGGCGGCAGGATTATTGCAGAACCTTGATTTGTCCCTAAAGGAGCAGGCTCAGAGAGGCGGGTTAACTTGTCTAGGGTCACACAGCTGGGAAATGACTGCATTTGATTGTGAGCCCAGGACTCTCTGCCTGCAGCTTCCTCTCCCCATAAGGGATATGTAGCTGGTCTCTGAGAACGAGCAGTCAGCAAATAACAGGAGTTGAGCATCCGCTACGGGCAGTGCTGGTTGCTGAGTGGTTATGGAGCTGATACCCAAAGAAAGAGAAGATGGTGAAGATCCTTCCAGAAAAGCACAATTTGGTGGGTTTTAGGGGCCACCTGGCTGGGCTGAAGCCCTTCTCCCATCCCTCACCTCCACCCCCTCCCCCCACCCCCTGCCCCACTCCCATAGCCAGCAGCTGCTTTACCTGAGGGATTCTGGTACAGTGGGAAGCATTCTTATTTTGAATTTAGATAGATCTGGGTTCAAATCCTGTCTCTTTTACCTCTTGCTATATGGCACTGGGTGTGACCTGTCACCTCTCTAAGTCTCAGTTGCCTCCTGGTGGAGGTTTTGAGGAGTGGACATGATGTGTGCACATTGCTGGACACTCAGAAGATGCTCAGTCAATAATGATTGTACAGGTGATTATGGCAGAATTATTAGGAACCTCGAGAGCCACCCAGCAGAAAGAGTGCTGTCCCGATGGCAAAGAGACCCAGCTTCTAGTCCCAGCTCTGACATGATGAGCTGTGTGACCTTAAGCAGTTCCTGCCCTCTCAGAGCCAATTAGTTGCTCTTGTTTGTAAAATGAGGGGGGTTGTTTTCAAACTCTGCTCCATGGAGCTCTCGGTGTTCACTGGATCTCTAATGAGAAAGGGGCATGGGAACAGGGACTGGGGCCCCCACCCCAGCTTCCAGCACAGCGGGGCCTTTGTTATTTCCTTCATGGGATTGGTGTTTTCTGTATGATGTTCTTTGTCTTTTTTCAAATTGAATTTATTGGAGTGACCTTGGTTAGTAAAATTATGTAGGTTTCAAGTTTATAATTCTATGATACATCATCTGTATATTGTATAATGTGTTCACCACCCTAAGTCAGGTCTTCTTTCATCACCATGTATCCTCCTTTCCCCCTTCCCTCTGGTAATCACCATACTGTTGTCTATGTCTATGAGTTTGGGGTTTGTTGTTGTTGTTGTTTTTACCTAATTCCTTCACCTTTTATACCCAGCCCCTTTGTCCCCTTCCCTCTGACCAGCTGTCAGTGTGTTCTCTGTATCTATGAGTTGTTTCTGTTTTGTTTATTTTGTTCCTTAGATGCACCCACATATGCATAAAATCATATGGTACTTGACTTTCTCTAACTGGCTTATTTCATTTAGCAAACTGTTCTCCAGTTGCTAACGCCTTCTCTCTCTTTCAAGAATAATGTCACTAAAAGATCCTTATTCCGTTTTCTGATTACAAGGGCACGCATGCTCGGTGCACAAGGCTCCAGCCATGCTGACACCCGTGACCCAGTCCTACAACCCCACTCGGAGTGGGACCTTCCCACGGTTGACTAATCCCGAGACTTTCCTCTGTGCCCATTGGCGACCTCCTCTTTGTCAAATACAGAGCCGTAATTGCCATAGCAAATGCGGAGTGGTCCTATCACTTAGCAACAACCACGTGGGTATCTTTCTCCACACCGCCGGTGGATAGTGTATTAAAATCATCCAGAAAGGAACACAGAAACATGCATATTCCTAGGCCTCCTTCCTAAAGCGCCAGTTTTAAGAGGTCTGAAGGAGGGAGGTTCAGAAACGCGTGCTTTTAACTAATTGTAGATCCACATTGTTTGTATTTTAACAGAATCTCCTTGCCCAGCACTAACACTTGGTGATGAATAGAAATACCCAATGAAAGGAATGCCTAATGCAGGGATCCAGACACTGTGACGGGCAGTAGGAGAGAGAACTGTGTTCCTCCAGTCACCTGAGGTGGCCCGCCTTGTGCAGAGAAAGGAACCTGCGTTGGCTTCAAGCCACACTGTCCTTGGCATCTGCTCGGGTACGGGTCCCTGTGTAACCCAGGTGTCCTTGGGCACGGGGCCACCTTTCTGAGCCTCAGTCACTCACCTGTAACATGGGGTCATTCTATCTGCATGGCAGGGCTGTTGAGAGAGGCAGTGAATTCACACACGGAAAACTCACTTTTGGGTTGGGCTCACAATAGGTCTTCCGTGAACATCCTCCCTTCCCCCAGGCGACAAAGAGGGCAAGGGACTCCGAGGGCAGTTCGGGGGAAAGCCAGAGAGTCTCTGAAGGGAACAGCAGCCACACTAGGTATCTTGATGAATTAATTATGAAAAATTAGGGCAAGCCAGGTTTCTGCCTCCAGGAATCTCGTATTAAGGTCTGGACGATCGTGTGGGATTTTAATCATTCTCTGGGGGCCCTGTGACAAGAAAGGCTCTTCCTGTGGGGACAGATGATAAGTAGGGGAACCAATCAGAATATGCAAATCCAGCCGAGGGGCTGGCGAGGGACACCTTCGGAGAGAGCCAAGGCCTTTTTTGGATGTTTGCTGGCTGGGGACTCTTACCCAGGCGGAGCCTAAGGGGATATTCCTACCTCCTGACTTCAGAGCTATAGATAACAGACAGAACAGAAATGGCCACAGTCCCTCCCCTTCCCTCTATCCACTGCTTTTTCCAATGCACCTTGCAGCTGCACCCGTTAAGTGTAGTCTGCCAAAACCGGTTTGGCTCAGTGGATAGAGTGTCGACCTGCAGACTGAAAGGTCCCGGGTTCGATTCCAGTCAAGGGCACGTACCTTGGTTGCGGGCACATCCCCAGTAGGGGGTATGCAGGAGGCAGCTGATCAATGTCTCTCTCTCATCCATGTTTCTGACTCTTTATCCCTCTCTCTTCCTCTCTGTAAAATCATCAATAAAAATATATATATTTTTTTTTTAAAAAAAAGAAGTGTAGTTTGCTTGGGGTGATAAACACACAATACGATATGCAGATGGTGTATTATAGAATTGTATATCTGGAACCAATATGATTTTATTAACCAGATGTCACCCCAATAACTCAATCAATAAATCGGAGTCTGTTTCCCTAAGGCCCTTGAACTTGGGCTGGTCCTGTCTCTTGTTTTGGCCCATAGAATATGGTAGAAATAACGGTGATGGTTCCAAGCTCACCTAGTTCTCAAGAGAACTAGGATGCTTAGGATGCGTTTTAGAATCTTGCCCAGCCACTGTGAGAACCAGCCCAGGCTAGTCTGTTAGACCACGAGAGACCTTGTGAAAAGAGAGCCCAGTTGTGTCCGCTTCGATTTCAGACACATGCTCACTCTCTTATGCTTCATACAAATGCCAGTGGGTTTCCAGCCTCTATCTCTATCACCGACCAGTTGGCTGGGATAATGGATAACTATTGACCACCACCTCTAGTGGGTGTTATGGAAGAAACATTTTTTTCTCCCTCCTACCTGCTTTGTGACCAACGTCTGAGTAATAATAATGAACTATCGTGTGTCAGGAATACTTTAAGTAAGGTATTCCAATAAATGTTGATTGAGCATCCAACTTATTCAAGGCATTATTCTAGGGGCTGGGAATGCAGCAGTGAAAACAAACAAAACAAACAAACAAAAACAGACAAAACCCAGATCATCTTGGAGCTGAGATTCTACTGGGGAGAGAAGATAAACAACATGTAAAAATCCATGATGTCATATATTCTTAATAAATGTTATGGAAAAAATAAGCAAAAGCCAGGAAAGGAATTGGAAGCCAAGGGGTGGACTTGCAATTTCTAGCAAGGTGGGGAGGAGAGGTCTCTGGGAGGAGATAGCATTTGAACAAAACCTTGAGAAAGGCGAGAGAGTCGAGCAAACATCCGGGGGCAGATTGTCCAGAGGGACTAGCAATCATTAATCCATCTTATGGTTGAAGAAAGAGGATCAGAGGGATGAAATTGCTTGCCCAGTGGCAGGTGGCAGAGTGGGCCTTGGCCCCAGAAAGCCTGACCTCCGTGCATGGGCCCTTAGCTACCTCGTGGATGGCCTGACAGGGCTGCTCTGCCTCCACAGTCCGTCTTGGGAATCCGTGCCCTGATCCCGGGGCCAGCCCCGCGGGCCCCTGAGCTGTATTATTATCTGGTTTCAGCTGAGGACACGGGGAAACCACTCTAGTCCCTAATGGAGCCGGCTCTCTCTGAGTGCTCCGTCGTCGCATTAGCTGTGGAAATGGGCTTTATCTCCTCGCTGGATGAAATGAGCAGGCAATCCACTTCCCTAAGCCAAAGGTGATTTAGAAACACTGCAAGAGCCAGCGGTGCACGAGGCTTATGCAAACAGTTTCTTTGATTTGATGGGGGAAGGAGAGGGCCTTGGGTCCCCACTGTAGGCAGCAGGCAGAGAACAAGCACCCTAGGCATTCAGCATCACCCCCACTACCCCTAAGCCTCCTCCTGCTGATGGCTGGGAGCAGGGTGAACCTGGAGAATAGATAGGGTCCAGATGCTGTCTCCCGGCTGCCAGTGGCCAGAGGCAGAGAACAGAGAGCGCTGCAGACCTTTTTAGGAGATGTTAGCCCTGCTTGGGTGTTCCGAGAGATTCCTTTCCCTTCCTCCCTTCTTCCTGCTTCTCCTCATCTTTTTCCTTTCTTGGCTTGGCTTGTGTCTCACCAAGCATCTGTGAGCGGAAAGGTCTTAGTTGAGCATTTCTGTTGTCTAGCTCAGTGGTTGGCAAACTGCGGCTCGCGAGCCACACGCGGCTCTTTGGCTCCTTGAGTTGTTAGCAAAGGCCAGCTTAGGAGTACTTTAATAAGTTAATAACAATGTACCAAGCTCTATAGTTTTAAGTTTTTAAAAAACGTGGCTCTCCAAAGAAATTTCAGTCGTTGTACGGTTGATATTTGGCTCTGGTGACTAATGAGTTTGCCGACCGCTGGTCTAGCTCAAGAGCCATGAGCCACATCTGTCTACATGTGAACGCTGGAAACATGGGGAAAGTCACATGGAGATGGTCTGCAAGGTAGCATTCAGGCCAGATGTTGGAGACTTAGTGGAAGTATTTTTTAGAGCCTCAATAATACTTTATATCGATTTTATATTAAAGTGATATTATCTTTGAGAGGTTGGGTTAAATCAGATATTTAAAATAGTATCCCACCTGTTTCCTTTCTTCACGGGGCTGCTTGAGAAAGTTTAAAACTGCATGTGGCCCTGGCCGGAGTGTCTCAGGGTCGTGAGCTCAACTCCCAGTCAAGGGCACGCATCTGGGTGGCAAGTTCAATCCCCCATCTCAGTCAGGGCGCATGTGGGAGGCAACCAATCGATATGTCTCCCTCACATCGATGTTTCTCTCTCTTTCCCCCTCTCTTCCTCCCTTCCACTGGAAAAATACCCTTGGGTGAGAATGAACAAGAATAAAACTTGCATTTGTGGCTGGCATCCTATTTCTGTCAGAGAGCATTAGCCTAACACCTCTTTTTCATCAGCCCATGTTTATTAATATTTTTCCCCTTATAGACACCTCCTAGGATCACTGTACCAGGATGACAGGTGGGCAGTGAATGGAATGGGAAGGCACTGATGACTGTGCTGGGGGAACCTGTGCTGTGCCCAGCTTGTGCTGTGAGGTTGACTTAGGCCAGGGTTTCTCAACAGCGGTGCTGTGCACAGGGAGTGGGTGGAGGGGGGGTCCCTGGGTTGTTGAAGCTGCAATCACACACACACACACACACACACACACACACACACACACACACACACACAAACACACCCGTTGTGACAACCAAGAACGTCTCCAGATCCTGCCCAGTGTTCCCTGGGGACATCACTCTGGCAGGGCACTGGCAGCCCCGACCACAAGGGGAGTAGAGGTGGGGGGGGAGGGTCTGCTCCCTGCCCCACGAATGTAGTCCTGATGGAAAACAGCTCTGAACGCCGAAACTGGTGTGGCTCAGTGGATAGAGCATCGGCCTGCAGACCAAAAGGTCCCATGTTCGATCCCGGTCAAGGGCGTGTACCTTGGTTGCGGGCACATCCCCAGTAGGGGGTGTGTAAGAGGCAGCTGATCGATGTTTCTCTATCATTGATGTTTCTAACTCTCTATCTCTCTGTAAAAAAAATCAATAAAATATATTTTAAAAAGAAAAAGAAAACAGCTCTGACCTCCAGGAATGCCCTGGGCATGGGTGATTTCCCCTTCGAAGCCAGAAAGCGTAGTATGTCCTGGAACTGCGCAAAGAGGGGCGCAAATGGCAGGGCGTGAGGCTCCCCGTCTACTCTCTCTGCGAGCAGAGGAGGCCTCCGAGCAGGGTGGGAGGTGGCTGGTGGGCTATTCTTAGCAGCGAGTTCAGGGAGGAAACTCACTCCGGGCTGCCAGGACTGCACAGTACCTTCCAGAGGGAGCGGCCAGACCACAGTCCTCCGGGCCTGCCAAGTTCGGACGGAAATTCTTCGCGCCCCGGGCCCTGGGGAATTTGGGGAATGCGGGATGGGCTTTCCGAGTTCCTTCAGGAAAATGCCTCGGCTCCTCCGGTGTCAGAGCGGTGGTCAGGCGGGCCTGGCAAGCGGGACCCCTGCGTCTGGGCTTCCGGCCTGACTGTAGTTTTCCTTCTCCTGTCCCAGGGCTTTGATGCGTGCAGGGACTGGTCCAAGGAGGTCGAGGGTTGCTGAAAGGGTGCGTGTCCTCCAAACCAAGGTGGGAGGCAGGGACGTTTGTGGAAGGACACCCTGACTTTTGAAGGTTCAGGAAGAGCTGAATCCAGCTGGGATCCAGCCTTTGGGTCCAAGCTGTTTGTTGCCATCCGCAATGGAGAAAAGGCAGCAGCAGAGCGGGGAAGAGCACAGGCTCTGGACTCGGAGTCCTGGGTTCAAATCCCGACTCTTTGTCACCAACAAGTTACGTGGCACTGGACAGGTTGTTTAACAGTGCTGGGCCTCAGTTTCCTCGCCTGATCACAATGAGGGGGTTGCCGTGAAGGTTAAATGAGTCATTCCAGTGCTTAGATCGGAGCCCGGCATACAGAAAGCATTCAATAAGTAGAAACCCAGGAGCCTGGCATCCAGAGTGTATTCCATAAATACGTGGCAGCCATCATGGATAGCAGCTGCTTTCCCCTTCCTCCATCCAATCGTAGGTAGAGCGTTTTCTGAAGGAAGGCAGCGCTGGCCAGGAATCTCTGAGTTATTCATTAGCCGTGTAGCCAGAGCACATGAATCAGCAAGTGACTCATCTGTAAAATGGGATGAATCGCAGCCGCCACTTCCCACAGTCGTAGCGAGGACAGCGTAGATGAATAGAAACTGCTCAGCACAGGGCCTGGCTCTCAGTAAGCGCACAGCACTTGCTCGTTTTTATTATTTTTTTAAATTTATTTATCTATTTTCGCTGGTGTGACTCATCAGTCTTATCACTGTCATCAGACACTTCCTGTGCTTCGGGCAACAGCTTCAGACAGGAATCGAACGCGCTATCACCCACAACAGGCCAAATTCTAAGTATCTGTGCTGGCTCAGGAAAGAGGGGTTTGTCTCTAGAAGAAAGAGGAGAGGAGAGTGGGACGGCAGAAATAATTAACGCTGCCCACTCCAACTCCTGAGCCTGGCGGATGGCGGGGTCAGGGTTGTGTGTAGGGGGCGATTCTGGGAAACGGGGCTCCCTCCGTTCTTTCTGACTGAGGAGAACCCGGGGCTTGGGTGGTAGGTGGAAGGGCAGAGGCTGTTCCCCCTCCTTTGAGTCTGGGCGGGCCTCAGTGACTCACTCCACCAACAGAATGTGGCAGAAGTGGATGCCCAAGGCTGGGCCGCAGGAAACCTGTTGCAGCAGTCACGGCGGCAAGCAGCGTCTCCCCAGTGCGCTCCGAACCCTTGTCCTGAGACCACCCAGGGACAGAGGCGCATCTTAATGAAATAAACTCGGGAAAACTGCACAATAAACCTGCCTCCCCACTTGACACAAAAGAGAGTTCGTTCCCCATGCACCTGAGCATTTGAAGGCCCTGAGAAATCCCGCATGAAGGAATCTTTTCGTCTCTGTGTCACACAGGCACCTTGTAACACCTACGAACATCTCCCCTTGGAATCCACGAGCACTTGACTAGCCTTTGGGGCAGAGGGGTTTCACAGCTTGGAGAAAAGGCCCTTGTCTCTCTTCCTGCCCCTCACACCATCTCCCCCGCCAACCCCACACATCCCCAGCCTCTGTAAACCCCCTTTCCCTCTCTATCTTGTGAGTAGAGAGGCGAAGCATTGCAAACCAGCTCCCGCAGCTGGTCCCGCTGAACCGAAAAAGTAGAAACTCTTAAGTGAAGTCCCGCCACCGGCCTTTTCCAGTCACCTATCCGCTCAGGACACGGGAGCTGGGGGTGAGGCCCAGAAATAAGGGGATGCAATGCATAACAAGACCATTCAAAAAACAACAACAACAAACTAACAGAGGAAAATAACTTGGAGGATTATTGACTGCCAGAACCCCAAAGCTATAAACAGGATGTTTGAAATGAGTTCAAGCATAAAGGTCACGATTTGCAGTTTAAATGGGGAGTTTGTTGCCTTTTTTTTTTTTTTTTTTTGGTTATGGTTGGATGCAGCCAATTAGTTGAAATGTGTGTGTGCACGTGTGTGTGTGTGTATTTGTGTGTGTGTGTGTGTGTGTGTGTGTGTGTGTGTGTGTTTTCAAAGAGCGCCTTGGGCCTCTGCATCAGGCTGGGTTGGTTTGACAGCCTCTGAGCCCACGCAGGGACGGGCACATCCTTCACAGCACGAGAACAGACCGAACTCTATGCTACACAGGGAGGGCCTTCTTCGTCCTCCTGGAAAAATAAAAATATAATGCAACACAAACCCCCGATCCCTCCAACTCCCCGCAGAGGCTTTGCCCTGAAGAAATAAATCGTTGGAAAGTTGTCCCTGGGGTGGGATTGCTGCCAAGCCCCCAACCTCGTCCTCATGAACGCAGAGCCTGCCGATCGACTTGGCAAGAGCAGTGCCAGGAAGTCTGTTCGGCTGATGTGGTTCCTGCGAGCCTCTGCTCCAAGGACAGACACCAGTTTTACTCTGTGGCTCGGGGAGAGGCCGGTGAGCCAGTGGCCAGGCCGGCCTGCATGTCCCTACGCTGGGACCCTCTCTGATGCTCATGGGAGGGTGGTTGTGACAGAGGTAGGCAGATGGGGATCAACTCGGAGTGGCTGTCGGCGCGGGGTTTCTTAAACTGTCATTACTGTGCACGTGAGTCCCCTGAGCATCTCGGCTACACAGTTCCATGGTATTGCTGCCTCAGCATCCACTTGTGTGGTCAGCTGGCCTGCGGGGGCCTTTAACTGGTAGGAGCCCCTCCCACTAGCACGTGCCCTACTTAACGTTGTCTGCAGAGTCACAAGGAAATGGAAGTGCCCCTAATATTACATTTTAGGAATATTTATGGAATATTCCATCAAGCCAGTCATGCTCACTGGACTCAAATCGGTGTCACAGGTAGCACTAGGCCTCGAAACCTAGAATCACGTGAACTAGGGCTGCTTCCCAGGGAAGTTCTCTGATTGGCTGATCTTGGGTCACGTGCTAATTCCTCGACCAATCACTGTGGCAGAAGCAATCGATTCTACTGGCCCGTCTGAATTCAAGGATGCCCCTCCACAGTCAGGGATATCTTCCTCCAGACACACCTGGTTGGAGTGAGGGGAAGCAGTTCTCACAAAGATGGGGAGAGGGAGGGAGGGAGGGTTTCCAGCTTCTGTAAATAGTTGTTGAAACGTATTTCTTTGAACCTGACAGAAGAGAGGGAATTGTCTTCTCTGATGATGTCAAAAGGTTTTCCTCTACTCTCCCTGGGTGCCATGTAAGTGAGGCTATGGGGTTCTGGAAACCAAGGCATGCCATGGGCAGGCACCATTGGATATTGAAAGCTGAGCAGGAGTTTGTTGGACTGAGATGTGGAAGGAAGGAAAGAGCGTTCCAAGGAGGAGACACAGCCTAGGCAAAGGCAGGATGTGGCCCGAACGGGGAGGAATAAGAGTCCGCTCCGGGGCGTGGACAAGAGCAGTGGGCAAGGGAACGGGAAGTGGACTTGAGGCCAGTCAGCAGGAGGCCTTGAGTGCTGACTGAAGGAGCTTGGGCTGTCGGCTGTGGGAAATGGGAAGCCATTTGGAGGGCTTACACAGAGACTGTGTGTGCTCTGAGATTGCTGTGTCTGGATTTGGAGGATGGACAAGCTGGCGATGGGAGGCAGGGAGCCAAGGATGAAGGCTGTACCCATATGTCTTTAAGGAACTGCTGCTTCCGGGGTGGGTGGTGGGACACTACGCTCTGTTCTGGCTGCTGGTGTCTCCTCTCCCTGTCTCGCGTGCAGACCTGGTCTCTCGCGAGATCATGGATCCTGGTCTCAGCTGGATCCTGGTCTCAGCTGTTCCAGCGCTGTGACCTTGGGCAGGTTACCTTATTTCCTGGAGCCTCAACTTCCCCACCTGGAAACTGGGGGCAGGAATACCTGTCCATGTACATGGCAGTTGTGAGATTGCAAGGCTAACATAGGTGTATGTGATGGCTCCAGACCAGTAAACCCCAGACCTGCACATGGTAAGAGCCAGGGATGGTGCTGTTATGAAGGCACTCTTGCTCCTGAGTGTATTTGCATGTAAAAAGTTTGAACAGTGAAGACATGGGGAGTGGGGGAGAATGATATTCAAATTACCGGAGCTTCTTGGAGCAGCTCTGTATCCAGGTCAGGCTGACGTCTTCTTAACTCCCAGGTAAAAATCCTGCAGCCCACATGCCCAGGGTCCCTCCTCGCTTCTCCCCGGAGACTCCTGTGTCTAAATTGGAATGTGCCAGCAGAGGCTGGTTTCCAAGAGCATTTCCCCGAGGCCAGGCTGGAGTCTACGGGGAGAATTGAGGGCATCGTCTTGCATTTCAGACCGCACCTTGGGTTGACCTGTTTGGCAGTCCTGAGAGCCACATGTCCCAGTGGAAAAACCCCAGCACGGAGCCAGGACGAGCCAGGCCCGGAACTGCAAGTTCGCAAGTTCAGGCAAGTTGCACGTCACCTCGGGAGGCCTCAGTTTCCTCATTCAGAGGATGGGTACAGTACCATCCACATGGGGCTGTTGGGGGATTAAGTCACCTAATGTACGTGGCACATGGTCACATGGTTGGGTCTCCAGTTTGGGATCAGGAATGTGCATGTACCTCCCCCTTCCCCCCCCATTGCCAATGGACGATGTTTCTCTCTCATGGATGTTTCTCTCTCTCTCTCTCTCTCTCTCTCTCTCTGTCTCTCTCTCTCTCTCCCTTCCTCTCTGAATTCAGTAAAAATAAATACATAAAAATAAAAGAAATGCATGCTTAATGGCTCAGCTGTGTCCCTCGGGGGCCATGGGAGAGACAGCCTGGATGGAGATGTCTTACTTTTCAGCGGCCTCCGCAGACTCTCAACGAGCCCCCCTCCCCCCCCCCCAGCTCCTCTTGCAGAAATTAGACCCGGATGTGGCATGGGCCTCTCTCCTCTCGGCCCACCAATATGGCCCCAGGGAAAGGGCCCACCTCACGGGCGTTTTGGCGGGGACGTGTGTTGTCACCATGGCAGACTGACCATTATCGGGGTCATATGATCCTGGGCGGCCGCCATATCAGATAAGTCGGATGGTTTGCCCGCCTCTCCGGATCAGATGTCCTGAGTAATGGCCCTTATCTGCATCTGGCCGGGCCCTGGGCAGACAATCCCCCTTTCAGTGAGCCTGAAACGAAAGCTGGTTTCGGCAGGTATGTTCAAGGTCAAAGCTTAGGAGAGGCCTACCTTCACCCTCTTTATTACATGGCTTGATTCGTGACGGTATATAGGCATCGGTAACTAATAAGGATTAAAGTGACTGGAACTGGCTCATTTTCACATGAAAACGTTTTAATAAGTGTGCAGCTCATGCGTTTTCACAGAGAACACCCAAGTCACCAGCACCCAGGCCAACGAAAGGAACTTGATCAGCCCCAAGACCCTTCTAGCACAACCTCCTCCCGCCCCCGGCTTCCCCCCCCCCCCCTCCAGAATAACCACAGTACTGACTCCTATCAGCCTGGCTAGTTTCGCAGTTACTGAACTTGATGTAAGTGGCAGCTTCTTTTGTTCACACCATGTTGGTGCCATTTACCCAAGAGGCAGTAGTTCTTTCATTCGTTCCCATTGCTGGGTGGTATTCTGTTAAATGTATCACCATCCATTCTTCCCTTGATGGACATTTGAACTGTCCCCAGTTTGGGGCTGTTACAAGTAGCGCATTCTACCTGCCATGTATGTTTGTGATAGGCGTCAGGTTTCTTACTTTAAAAAAATATAAATTAGAGATGGGTGGGCTTATTATTCTCCATCTCTTGATGATATAATACACGTTGGGATATAAAGGGAGAAACCACATTTGGGGTGTCCTGCTGCCTCTGGGATCCGTGTCCCAACCTTAGCATGGTCCCCATATGACCATCCTTGGCCCCTGGAGGAAATGAGGGTTTCCATAGGGTTTGTGGTGAGAGCTCTGTAGCAGAGGCGTGGCCTTCTCCACGGGGGTCCCCCCCACCTCAGACCCTCACTTCTGCCTTGACCCACTGCATGACCTCACCCCATTTGTTCAACCTCTTCAGCCTCAGGGGTTTCATCTGTAAAGAAGGTTAGAAATGGGTGATCTTTTCAGATGTTTCCCATTCTCAAATAATTTGAAATTGACTGCCATCGGTGATTAATTAAGAGAAGAATAGCCATCGGTTTTGTGTGGTGTTTTTTTTTTTTTTTTGAGTGATTACATTGCTTTAAATAATTTATGCAAATTATTTCATTCCATTCTTCCAAGATTTATTAGCCTCATTGTAATGATGGAAAAACTGGAGCTCAGAGAGGTTAAATCCTGTACTAAAGACACACAGCAAGGGTTGGGACAGGGGTAGGAATAAGATCAGAGCCACTCTAGCCTTCACTTTTAACTGCTGCCTCGGCTGTTTTTTCCTTTAATGAAATATTGCAGACATACACAATAATGCAGAGAACAAGACTTCTACCCCATTCAGTCAGATCACCTCGATCCAAACTGCCTTAGAGATGAAACATTAAAAACACAGTTAAGACTTTCTAGACTTCTCTCTGCCCCGCCCCTAGAAATGGCAACCTCTCTTTTGAATTTGGTGTTCCTCATTCCCACATACGTTGCTATATTTTTACCATACATGTATGTACTTATAAAAATATATCGAGTAGTTTTTCAGGTTTTTGAATTTTATTCAGTGGTATTGTTCTGTGTATGTCCTTTTTGCTAACTATTTATCCCAACTCAGCACTATCATTTTGAGCTTTCTCTACCATGAGAGAGTTCTAGTTCATTAATTTTCACTGCCGCCTAGTGTTCCCCTGTAAGGATATATTCGAATTGATCCATCTACTCCATTGTTGACGGGCATGCAGATTCTTTCACTTTCCTGCCGTTAAAATCTGCTGCAGAACACTTTCTACCTCATTTATGTACCGTTGCTGCTTTTACCAGAATTTTACTTTCTAATCCTCACCTGAGGATATGTTTCTATTGCTTTTAGAGAGAGAGGAAGGGAAAATGAGAGAGAGAAACAGTGATGTGAGGGAAAATACTGGACTGGAGCCCCTATTTTGTTATGTGTTGAAAACACTGCATCTGTTTTCTATGGTTTGACTTCACTCTCTTTCTAATGGTGTCTTTTAATAAAGAGAGGTTCTTCTGATTTTAATGTAATGAAATATATCAGTGGTTTTTTCCTTTATGGATATATAACCCAACCAAGGTCAATTTGTGTGTATGGTGTGAGGTAGGGGGATGGAAAAACTCAATATTAGAAAGGTGGCAGGTGTCCTCAAATTGACCTGTAAACTCTGTACCGTCCCAATCCAAACCTAATAGGTCTTCAGTTGTTATTGTTAATAAAGGATTTGATCAACTATATGTGCTAAAATGTATATGCTAATACACAAGGCCAAGAATAATCTTCCATGGGGGAAAGGGAAAGAACACGTTTTATTGATACCAAGACTATTATAAAACTGTAGCATCTGAGACCACATGATAAAGCTAACCAAATAGATAGCACAAAGATAACCAGATGGACCAATGGAACTGAATAGAGAGCCCTGACCTGGCCCCTCCACACTCGGGGGCATATGGTTTATGACAGAGCCGTGGGGGAAAGACGGTTCTTTCGGTAAATTGTGATGGGTCCATTGGACATCCATATGGGGAGGAAACAAACCACGACTCGATGCCGTCACGCGCTGATCTTTCATGTTTTTATGATGATGGGAGTGATGATTATCACATCACTGTTATATATTTTTTTACAGCTTTTGCCACTCTCAAGGTGTTTTTTCTAATCTATCATTTTCCCAACAGCCCTATCAAGCAGGCGGGAAGACATTACTCTTCCTTTCACAGCTGATGAAACGTAGGCTGGAAGGCACAGTGACCAGCCCAAGGACCTTGACTAGCAGCTGAGTCTCATCTGCTTCATTGCAACCCTTGGGACTATCTTACTTTGTGGGGAGCCCAACTCCCATTTCCAGGGGGGGATTAGGGAGATTCTCTCTGTGTCAGCAGCTTTTACATGTGGGTGTAAAAAAACACTGGGAAGAGATACATGAAGACGTTAATAATCATTATCTCTGGGTGGTGGGAATTGGCTCGGTTAGTTCCTTCATACGTTTTAGCATTTTCTGAATGATCTACAGTAGAGAATTAAGTTGAAAAAATAATGTGCTTTTAAAAAAATTTTAAATATATTTTATTGCTTTTTTACAGAGTAGAAAGGAGAAGAACAGAGAGTTAGATTAGAGAGAGACATTGATCAGCTCCTCTTGCACACTCCCTACTGGGGATGTGCCCACAACCAAGGTACATGCCCTTGACCAGAATCGAACGTGAGACCTTTCAGCCCGCAGGCTGACATTTTATCCACTGAACCAAATGGCTAGGGCTTGCTTTGTTTGTTTGTTTAAACAATGTGCTTTAATAAAATCAGTGCAGATACCGATTCTTGTGGCTAGTCCCAACCCATGGCCACCTTAGAACCGCTCCTTGAGCCCAGGCTAGACAGGTTCTGGTTTGGAGTCAGAAAAAGCCCAGGGTTCAAATCCCAGCTCTGCTACTTCCTAGCTATGCCAACCGAGGGTGAGCCTCTTAACCTCCCTGGGCCTCAGTGCTCCCATCTGAAAAATGGAGCCTGTCAGGCAGTGATGGGTCTTGCCATATCAGAAGGTGGGCCCCCTTTCCAGAGATTTGCTGCAGGTCCTTTGCAGGTGGGCGTGTCTGTCATTTATTGTTCCCACTTGACAGATGAAGAGACAGCGGTGGTTCCGAGGGGAGGCTGAGACATACCCAAAGTCGGGGCCTTCTCTAAAACCGTCTCAGAGAGGGTCAGCGGCCAGCCAGAGAACACACAGCTTAAACCTCCTGCCTGTTGAAGCAGCAGACTAAATACCAGAAACCAAACTGCCCTTTATTGCCTGTTTACTATGTGTGCGTCACCCAATTAAGCCTCTTGAACAGCAGAAACAGCAGCAGCAGTGAACACTCTGCCCTTTAGGGAGTGCTTACTCAGTGCCAGGCACAACAGTCTCACTTAATTTTCCAAACGGCCCTAGGACGTGGGTCTCTGCAGCCCATTTCCCAGAAGAGCAAAACTGAGGCTCGGAGGAGGCGGCCTTGCCTGAGCTGAGCTTCCCAGCAGGCCAGGCACCGGCTCTGCCCAGCTACCCGGGAGGCGGCGGGAGGGCCGGGTGGCATGCAAGGAGTTAAGCGGTAGGCAGTGCTGTGGCTCCGCGTGAGGAGCGCGCCGGGCTGGGCGCTGCTGGCGCGGAGGCAGGAGCTGGGAGCCGGGGCTGGAGACGTGAAGTCCGGGCGAGCGGGGAAGCGAGGACCGAGGCTGGAAGGAGGCAGCCAGCTAGAAGCGAGGAGGCGGCTGGATCTCACGTCCAGAGGCAGCCGATCCCCGCGCCCCCGCGCGCCCCGGGCCTGGGCATCCCTGGGAGGACGGGTGTGTGCGCTGCGCGGGGCCTCGCTGTGCGCCGGGTCCCCCGCAGTGCTGCCCGCCTGAGCGCCAGGCTCGCAGGAGCCGCTGGAGGAGCCGGGCTTTCACTTCCTCTCCCCTCCGCCTGCCTCCCCAGCTCGCCGCCGGCTGGCGTCGCCACCCCTCCTGGTCCCCGGCCACCACCGCTGTCGCCTCCGCTGCTGCTGCCGCCGCCGCTGCTGCTGCTGCAATCCAGGACGCACACTTCACTGTCCCGCTGGAGGCGGAGGATGCCCCTTGCACCAGCCCCCCCGGAGACTTAGCCCCCCGGGGCCCGGCTGGAGGAGCCTTGGCAGCGAGGGAAGAAATCTGGACTCCGCTTTCCTTGATGCCACTGCAGCAGCTGGCAGCTGGGAAGGCGCCCACGGAGCGGGCACGCCAAGCAGGACGCAAGAGTCCCTGAGAGAGAGCCCCCAGGCGCCTGCTGGGCTCCGCTGGCAGAGTTTGCAAGTGGCTGACACCCCACAGGTAAGGGCTGAGGGCCCCGAAAAGGGTCATAGGGTGGGGATCCTCTGGGAAAAGATCCAGCTTCCAGTTCCAGCCGCTTCTCTTAGGCTGGGGGCTCAGCACCCAGAGCCAGGTGACAGCCAGCTCTGGGTAAATGACAAACTTTCTCTCCTCTGGCGGAGGGTCGGACATTCTGGCTCAGCCAGGCAGCCTTTCCCTGGACGCCCCGGGGGTCCCCAAAGGCAGGCACTCCAGGGCTTCTCCCGCCGAGCTGGGCCCTTTTCATTTGATTCATGAGTCACCCACCCCCTTCTCGGGCAGCCCGGAGTTCTGAGGGAGAGAGCGCCGGTCATATTTTCCATTTGGGCTGGAAAGGTATTTGTCGGGGGTGATACGCTGGTAGAGGAGGCTCCTTGTGTCCTGGCTGCCCAGGTGATGGGCTTTGTGGCCAGGGCTTTGCAGGCTTGCCTGTGTCCATTCTGGAGCTTGTGTGTGTGTGTGTGTGTGTGTGTGTGTGTGTGTGTGTGTGTGTGTTTGTAAGGAGAGGGAGAGGGAACTGGAGGGTAGGGGGACCCCATTCAGTCAGATCACCTCCTTCCAAGCCCCGAGTGTCATCCCAGGGGAGGACTCACCCCCTTGGCAGAGCCACCAGGCGAGGCGGGGATCTCCCATTCCTTGCAGCTCCTGAGAGAGCAAAAGATTTGGGGGAAGTTTCCTGGGCCCTTCAATGCAACCATTCAGATCGGAGCTTGGGAGGTGCAAACTTTTTTTTGGGGGGAAAAAGGAGCTGGAATGGACAGTTGTCTAAGGACTCCCAGTGTGCTCATCCTCAGCTCTGAGGATGTGGGTGGTCCCCACCACGCTCCAGGTCCCTAGAGGCTCTGCTGAGGCCAGCACGTAGCTCATGAGTTGGGCCAGATTACGTTTCCTCCCAATGAAAAGCATGATTCAAAGAGGCCACCTAGTCTCCGAGGGTCCTTCTGGAGCCGCCCTTGTGGTCATAGACATCGTGCTGCTTCACGGAGGCACCAGCCCTCGGCTGGGGTCGTCCTGATGGACTGACTAGTCAGGGAGGCAGGCAGGGGACCCGCTTCTGGCCATGGCCAGAAGGCGGGACATATTCCTGCCGTTGCCATGTGGTTCTTGGAAAGTGTTTGAGGCATGAGGTGAGGGTCTGAGGACCTTCTGCCCTCGCTTGGGGTTCTGACCTGGGGCCAGCCTAGGAGTCGCTTGCTTAGGCTGCTGACACCCCGGTATTCCTCCAGGGAATCGGAGACCGGTTCTTGATGTCCTGGGGGAACTTCATCTCTGGGTCAGGAGCTTCCTTTTCAAGTCTGCCCTCAATTCGCTGTGTGACTTTGGGAAAATTACTAGACCTCTCTGGGCCCCCGTAGCTGCTTCTGCGAAAGGAAGAGATGTCGTGGATCCTCAGAAGTCCCCTTTCTGGCACTCTGCGATCCTGAGCCATGATCACAGGTGAGGTTTTCAAAATCCCAAGGGTTGGTGTAATTTAGTGTTTACGAGGCTTGGGACTCGGACACCTCTGTGTTTAACCAACACTTCACCCTCCACGCCTCCCTTCCTCCACCGTAAATGGGGGACTCCAGAAGGCGGTCGGGGGGACTGACTGAGATGGTGCATGCAAGCACTTAGCGTATGGAGCGGAGACTGGAGTGGAGCCACACACACACACAGCGGCATAGCGCCCTGTGTTTGGGTCCCGTGCGTGGGCACCCGGCTGCTATTTGCCCCCCGGGGCTGGCCCTACCCCACGGGAGCACCAGGTGATCCTCGGCTGGGGGGCAGGGCTCTCGTCCTCTGCAGTCACCTGGCACCTGCAGACCCCACCCCTTCGCTGCTGCCTCATAAAAGCATGGCTGGACCAGCAGCTCCTAGTGGGGAGTCCAGGGCCATCTGGGGAGGAATTGAGGCATCCAGCTGCTATGTCACCATGACAACAGGAGGCGGAGGTAAGCTGTCTCCATGGCTTCAACTTTGCAGCTACGGAGGGACCCAGGGCAGAGAAGTTAGTAGGTGTGTCTGGGTGTCAGGGACTGTTTGCTGAGTCTGTCTGAGCTGGTGAGGCTGCTGTTCCCTGCAGGAACAGCCACGCTGGGGCAATCGCCTTCCGTGTGAGTGTGTGTGTGTGTGTATGTGTGTGTGTGTGTGTGTGTGTGTGTGTGTGTGTGTGTGTGTAGGCAGGAGATGGGGTATTGTTGAGATTGTGGGGGAAGGCAGAATATCGGTCAGTCTTTTTTCTCTCTGAGTGGTTCTGAGGCTTGGGACATCTGTCCCTCCCCAAACTAGGGCTCTCCAGGGTTCATGCTGACATGACCGTGGGAAGGCAAACTTCATCTCTGCTGACGAGTGAGTTCATGGGTGTGCAGTGGGGCCTGGGCAGGAGCAGTGCCGCCGTGGGCTAGCTCAGTATGTGGGCTTGCCTGAAGAAAAAAAAAATCAACAGTTTGCTTTCCTGGCGAAGCAGGATGTAAGTGTGTGTGTGTAGACGCATGCGTATATTCTCATGCAGGTTTGGGGCATAAATGCTCATGTGAGCATGGCTGCCATAAAAACCTTAATGTATGTGCATGTATGTGAGAACAGTGTTAATATGAGTGTGTATTTATGAGATCGCAAAAACATGGATCGATGAGTGCGTGTACATGCCTGCAAGAGAATGTGTGCCTGTGTGAGTCAGCACAAGTGCAGGGATGCGTATGCACTGGCGAGTGTTAAGCAGTTGTTTGTATGTGAGTTGGATGTGTCCCTGTGACTGGGCAGGTGCATGGCTACACAATTGCACGCATGTGCTGTGTGGGTCTGTGCGGGTAATGCTTGTGTTTGAGAAGCTGTGCAGGTCTGCCTGGTACACACTCTGCTAGCTGTCCATGCTGTCTGCACATGTCCATATGGGTGCTTGTGGGTGTACATGTGTGTGCACTGATTATGTGAGCGTGAGCTGTGGTATGCACTTACAGGCATATCTGTCTACATGGTTCCCAGTGTACATTGTGCATGTCTCTGTGTGCCTGTGTGTGTGTAGCACTGCACACCTGATTGTCTCTGTGTAAGTGTGTGCATCTGTTGGTCATGGTATAACCTCTGTGATTGTCTCTGTGAGTGTGTATGATGTTCAGGGCATGTGTATTTATGAGTGTTAGAGGGTGCATTTGATTGCCTCTCTGAGTATACATGTGCTTTGTGGGTGTGCACATATATGTATTCAGTGTACACTTTTTGAGCATCTGTGTGCACACATGTGTTGCTGGGTGTGTGTACCTATGTGTAGCCTTGCACACTCAGTTGTATCTCTGTGTGTTTGTGTGTGTTTCCTGGTGTCGCTATCCAGTGTTGGTTCCAGTGTACATTTGAGTGTGTCTCCGGGTGTATGTGAGTGTCTCTCAAAGTGTGTTTGGGCATGTTGCAGTGTAACTGCTGTGTATGCACATGTTTCTGAGTGTGTGTACCTGTGTACCTGGGCTCTTGCACTGTACTTTCTCACATGTCTCTGGGTGTCCATTGTGTGGTTCTGAGCATGTTTGCTTGTCTGTCAGCCCGTGACACTTCTGTGCATGTCTCATGTGAACGTGTGTGTTTCCAAGATGTGCATTTCTGCAGGTCTAAGTGTCCGTAGGGGTGTAAAGGTGTGTGTGTGTGTGTGTGTGTGTGTGTGTGTGTGTGTGTGTCGTGTAAACACAACGGACAGGCTGCAAGCAGAACCCATTTCCGAACCTTCACAACGACGCTTCCGCCTGCTTCTCAGGTTGGAGCCGTGCTTGGGCTGTGCACCTTCCGAGCGTCCGCTCAGCGAGCGGTGCCGGCTCTGAGCCGCGCACCGGGATGTCGCATGTTCGTTTTCTGTGCGCCTTAGCTCCGAAGCCGGTGTATTCCGCTGCCCCCGGCTCCCTCAACCCCCCACGGCAGCCCGAGGCTGTGTGGCCAGAAGCCCGCACGTGGGGGCGGCCGCTGAGCAAACCCGCAGATGTGAAGCGCGCAGGTACCGGTCCTGGCAGAAGGCCCGCACGTCGGCAGCCTGGGATGGGCTGCGCATCGCGACAGCAGTGTTTCTAATTAGGAGCAACTCGTTTTCCTTAAATAAACATATCAAGTGAGGAAAGAAATTGCCCTAGATGAGTGGCTCCCTGGAGCAGGTCCAGATGATGGGAAGGTGGGGCCTGGGTCCCCAAGGCCTACCCACGTTACTGCTAAGGGTCTCCCAGATTTTGACCAAGAGCGGGTGAGGCAGGGGCGGAGAGGAAGCTGGTGAGGCGAGCAGGGCAGGGCTGTTGGGAGGCAGGGTGTGGCTGCTATTTGGTTACCAGGGCACATGGTTACCTGGGAACAGGACAAATTGTTAAAAATCGGGACTGTCCCGCCAAAAGCGGGACATCTCGTCACCTGACTCTAATTCCTCCTTCCTCCCTGTGTCCATGCCCTCAGTCGTCATCCCTCCCACTCAAGGGACAGACGGGGTGGATGTCCCCGGTCCTTTGTTTGTGTTCAGCTCTGGCCATTCGGGTGAGGTGGAAGTGACAGTGTGTCTGTTCCTAGCCAGGGCCTCAGAGCCTGGCATGTTTTTGCCGTGACGAGAAAGCAGAGATCCCCTAAGGTGGCCACTGCCCCCGCAGCCTGGCCCCAGAATGCACACATGTGCAGCCTCCCTGAGCCCACCCCTCAGGGAAGAGCCTCGCTCAGCCAGTCTGGGGAGCTAAATAAATGCCCATCATCACATCACGTCGCTGGGGTTGGGTGGTGTTTGTTACGCAGCATCAGCATGGTCATAGCTAACCAGTCAGCCACCAGCAGTCTGTGTTTCCTTGTCCTGTTTGACTCCTGGTACTCCCTCAGAACCGCCTAACGAATACCTGTATGTCTCACCGTGGATGCCCCATTCCTACCTTTTCTGCTCACCCCAACGTGAGCAGGAATCCTCCCATAATAATAATAACAACGACAGACGTTTGTGGAGTGTTTACCAGATACCATACCCCACATCAGGGGCTTTCTATACCTCTTACCCGTTACAACTGGCAGTTTCTCGTCTACGAGACGGTTTCTTCTGTAATCTCCTGTTATAATCGGCGAGGCTCAGAGAGGTGAGTGGGCTTGCACGGCTCCCACAGCCTGGAAGAGACACACTTGGGATTCACGCCCAGATCACCTGATGTCAGAGACCCATGTTTTTATTTATTATTATTATTTTTAAATATATATGTTATTGATTTCTTACAGAGAGGAAGGGAGAGAGATAGAGAGCTAGAAACATGGATGAGAGAGAATCATCGACCAGCTGCCTCTTGCACACCCCCTACTGGGGACGTGCCTGCAACCAAGGTACATGCCCCCGACTGGAATGGAACCTGGGATCCCTCAGTCTGCAGGCTGACGCTCTGTCCACTGAGCCACACCGGCTTCAGCCCAGACCCATGTTTTTAACCACAATGTCACACTGCCTCTACAGTGCCAGCAGGCAGGTTTGACATACAGACATCCTAGCATCCATTCGGCATTTCCCCCTTCACTCTCCTAGAGGTTAGGTAGGCAGGAATGAATCTTTCATAGAAGTGGAAAGTATCTATTTGTGTGTGGGGTGGGGGAGGGGAGGAGAGAGAAGGGGGCATTGGCTCATTCATTCATTATTTTATTCTTGAGCATCAGTGTTTGCTGACGCTTAGTATTCGCGCGGGATCTTCTAAGTGCCATCCTACTCGGTGTGGGTACGGGCGATGCAGAGATGGGAGACCCCAATTCCGTCTTCAAGGAGCTGACAGTCCGGAGGGGAAGCAGGAGATTAGACCGAGATCCAGCTCAGCCTTCACCCCCTCCCTGCGACCACCTCCAGCCTCTGTGCCCCAGCCAGGTTGTTGTGAGAATCAAAGGCAGTCGTGTTGACTGGGCCCTTCACACAGTGCCCGGCACGTCGGAAACAGGAGCCCTTCCTCCCATTCTTCCTCTTCCTCTTCCTTCTCGAGGAGGAGACGGTGGAATGTTACAGCCAGAGCAACCCCGAGATGGAAGAAACCAGTGGCCCCGGGGCCCCAGCCAGGGAGACCAGCCATCCTGCTCTGTCTGAGACGGACAGATTTCCCAAACGCACATTTTAGTGCTCCAACCAGGAGAGTCCCGAGCGAACCAGGGAACGTTGGTTGTAGGCCCAATCTCCAGTAAGAGGTGTGCAGGAGGCAGCCAATCTATGTTCTGCTCTCACATTGATGTTCCTCTCTCTCTCCCTCTCCCTTCCTCTCTAAAAATCAATTTAAAAATATTTTTTTCAAGGATAGGAGCTAGGAAATGATTGAGAGTCTGTGTTCCAGGTACTATGCTAAGTGCTTTATATGGGTTAACCCAGTGGTCGGCAAACTGCGGCTCGCGAGCCACATGTGGCTCTTTGGCCCCTTGAGTTTTTAGCAAAGGCCAGCTTAGGAGCACCCTAATTAAGTTAATAACAATGTACCTACCTATAAAGTTTCAGTTGAAAACATTTGGCTCTCAAAAGAAATGTCAATTGTTATGCGATTGATGTTTAGCTCTGCGGACTAATGAGTTAGCTGACCACTGCCCTAGTCCCAAAGGACCCAGCTTGGCATGCTTTAGGACAGTCCTTGACGAGCTACAGCCCTCAGGCCCAATCCGGCTCCCTTCCTGTCTTTGTCAGTAAAGTTTTATTGGGACACAGCTCACCCTTCTGGTTACAGGTTGTCTGTGGCTATTCTGCAGCTGCAACTGCAGAGTCGAGACGTTGTAACAGAGACTATGTGGCCAGCAAAGCCTTAAGATATTTACTATCTGGCTCTTCATAGAAAAACAATAAACATGTGCTGACTTCTGAGCTCAAAAGTCCAACTGGGGTCTTGGGCCAGAACTCAATGCCCCGCAGGTCAGTGACTGTAGACCTGGCTCACATCCATCCACAGGCCGGCATCCAGAAAGTCAGCAACTCCAGAGACTTTGGGAGCTGGGAGATGGAGGCCCAGAGGAGGGATGGGACATCCCCATTTGTCCTGGAAACTCAACTCGCTGTGAAGCAGGGAGAGAAAGTCATCCCATTGAATTGCCACCGTGGCCATATCAGAAAAGAGCCAACAGTTCTCCACCCCGAGCCTCTTCCCTCTCACTTCGCACACCATCCTGACAGGCTGAGCATCCTGGTTCCCCGGCCTTCCAGCCTGGGGAAGGAGCACATGAGACGTGTGTGGGAGGGTAGAGAAAGCACAGCGACAGCAGCCAGAGAACGAGGGTGCAGGCAAAAAGATCATCAAAAGAAGAAATGTGAAAATGGAAGCATCGCAATAGGGGGCGGGATTTCATGCAGGGGTCAGGTGACCTCATCATCTCAGTAGCTTCTGCGTATGCTCATCTCAGTGTTAAAGAACGAGGTCACCCATGAGAGAGCAATGAACAGTAGCCTTGTCCGCAGAGGGAAGCTTCCCAGGACCCCCAGTAAATGCCTGAGATCGCGGATAGGATCGAACCCTATATATTCTGTTTTCCCCATAAGACATTCCTATGATCAAGTTTAACTTACAAATTAGACTATTTTATAGATAGAAGATGCTTTATTTTTTTTAAAAAAATATATATATTTATTGATTTTTTACAAAGAGGAAGAGAGAGGGATAGAGAGTTAGAAACATCGATGAGAGAGAATCATCAATCAGCTGCCTCCTGCACACCCCCTACTGGGGATGTGCCCGCAACCAAGGTACATGCCCTTGACTGGAATCGAACCCGGGACCCTTCAGTCTGCAGGCCGATGCTCCATCCACTGAGCCACACCGGTTTCGGCAGAAGATGCATTCTTAACTGTAGATGCCAGCAACCTCAGCTTTTTTTTTTTTCTTTTACCTTATTAAATAGAGAATTTTTCACTTAAAGCAAACGCTTTATGGCTTCTCTTTGGCACATCCAAATTGCCGGCATCCCCACTCTCGTGCTTCGGGGGCATATTATGAAGTAAACTAAAAGCCACTTGAACACAAGCGCTGTGCTACCTCGACAGCCGATCTGAGAATGCAGACAGCTGCGACTAAGCTGCTCCCAGGCAGGTCGCACACAGAGCGTGCTGGATGGGGCAGGGTGGCGTGAGATCTCGTCGTGTGACCCGGAATGGTGTGCAATTTAAAACATGAATTGTTTCCTTCTGGAACTTTCCACTTCATATTTTTGGGCCGCAGCTGACTACAGATAACTGAACGCGTGGAAAGTCAAACCGCCGATAAGGCGAGAATACCATTCCACAATCAATGCGCTGTGCGATGGAGCGGCAGAAATGGTGCTGGCTGCTCTGACGGCCCCAGGAAACAGTTAATTCCCACTCAGGAGGCAGGGAAGAGGACAGAGAACAGTTCACTGTATAAAACAGTTTGAGCTCACGGTTAACTAAGTGTTTCTGTGCGTGGTGCCTCAGGTGTCTGGAAAATGCACTTACCTTTTGCACAGTGTGGAGTTAGGTGCATCTTTCTGCACCCGATGAGTATCTGGCACAGGGCAGGCCCTCAAGAAACAAACATTCTTTGCAAGCAAACAGGGGGTTCTGAAGTTAGCAACTTAACAGCCAATGGCTCAATCTCCGGCCTCAGTGTTCTCACCTGTAAAATAGGCCAGCTGCACGGGAGCTAAAGCTATTGTTGAAAAACCAAACCTTCTGTCTGTGCGTGGCCTCTGTCTCATGACATGTTCACCTGCAGAAACCATTCTGGAGAGAACTCTGGGAGCTGTCACGTGATGACAACTCAGAGTAACTGTCAGGAAGGAAAGTATCTGACTCTGGAGGAAGGGGAGGCACACATTAGGGCATTTAAAAGGAAGGCTTCGCCCTAACCGGTTTGGCTCAGTGGGTAGAGCATCAGCCTGGGGACTGAAGGGTCCCAGGTTCGATTTCAGTCAAGGGCATGTATTATACCTGGGTTGCGGGCAGTCCCCAGTGGGGTGTGTGCAAGAGGCAGCTGGTTGATGTTTCTAACTCTCTATCCGTCTCCCTTCCTCTCTGTAAAAATCAATGAAATATATTTTAAAAAAGTAAAACAATAAAAGGAAGGCTTCCCAAGAAAGGGGAAAGTGAATGGACTCTGAAGGATGATTAGGGTTAACCAGGTGCAGAGGGATGGGAACATAGAGGAAATAGCACATGCAAAGGTCCTGAGGTGGGAAGGCGAGTGACATGAACTGAGAACATGGGCACTAAGACTTTGGGGTCGGAGGGAACTGGCCCACAATGAAAGTGGATAAACCTGTGGGCCTTGTGGGCCCTGTCAATATTCTGCTCTTTATCCTCCCAGCAGCAGGAAAAGCCTTACAAAGATTTTAAGTACAGGGAGGGAACTGATTCCATTAAATGCTGGCCAGAGCAACAAGGAGAAACCTCGCCCCCACATGAGGTGGGAGCCCATTGAAATCCCCACAAAGAGGGAGCTGAGCAGGCATCAGCGGTTGCAGGCTTTCAGGCTCATTATGCAAAACACACAGCCTTCCGAGGGAGAGGTGAGCTTTCCAGAAGAGAGTCAACAAATTAGTTTTTTAATCTGCTTTAAGTTGCTGGAATGCCAGTCTTCCTTCCATTGTCACCCGATGGCTTGTGGGCTATTTTCACTTTTATTAGAGAATTTTTTTTTTAATTAAAGGAATTTTTTTTTTTTTTTTTGTAAAATAAATGCCAGCCGTGTTTGATAAGAGAGAATTTAAAAAAAAAAATGGCACTGGGGAAATGCCACAGAAAGCTTTGATTTCTCTCCTTATGGCATCAGAACTGATTTAAATAATAATGATATATGTCCTCTCTAGGCGGCCTCCCCCACTCTCTTCCTGGTCCCTCCTCTCCCCACCCCCAACCCTCTGCCAACACACCACACCACAATATACCAGCGGCTCTGAGCATATGCTGTTTCTAAAATCCCCAACTGGAAGCTGGTAGAGGAAGAGGGACAGGCCTATAAGAGACCAGGATTTCTGACCCAATGGCTTTAGGTAGCACTCAAATCCAAGTGCTACCAATTCATAACTGATGTGGCTTTGGTAATTTACTTCAGTCTCCGTAGCCCCCAGTTACTCGTGCAACATGGAAATAATGGTAGTGTTTATATTCATCGGAATTCTTTTGGCTGTAAGAGACAGAATATCCAACTTAAGTATATCAATATATTCTTATTCTCAGCCATAAAACGGAATATATTGGCTCATGTAGGTAGCAGCCAGCTTCAGGCCTGGCTGGATCCAGGAGCTTGACAATGCTACAGCTTTCTCTTTCTCTTTTCCTCCCTCCCTCTGAGATTGTTTTGCTCTCCCTTTTCTCTGTGGCTTCCTTCTCAGATTGGCTCTGGCTCTCTCCTCCTGAGCACACATGCTTAGCAGCAGCTCCATGCCTGTCTTGTGCCAGCTGCAAGCTCCATTCCAGCAAGTCCTAGAATTGGGACTCAGGGCCTCCTGGAACCAATTGCCGGAGCCAGGGAAATGTTCTATGTTATCAGCCAGATTGAGGTCATAAGACCAACCCTGGAGCCTCATGGCGGGGAGGATGGGGTGTGTGTGAATTGCCCTTTTCTGTTTCCTGAGTCACAAAGACCAGCACTGGGAGAGGGATGGGTTCCCAAAGGGAAATCAGGACCCAGAGAACCGGAGAGGGGGGACGTGAATGCCGGTCAGAGCGAAGCGACGGGCCAGCAGGCTGTCTCGTCCTCACCTCAGAGGGTGGTCACGAGGATGAGATG
The DNA here is from genome assembly GCA_963693515.1 of Pipistrellus nathusii. Classification (NCBI taxonomy): domain Eukaryota; kingdom Metazoa; phylum Chordata; class Mammalia; order Chiroptera; family Vespertilionidae; genus Pipistrellus; species Pipistrellus nathusii. The sequence goes on from OY882876.1 coordinate 5,642,916, forward strand.
AGCTCAGGCATGCAAGGTCCTTAGCACACAGTGTACTCGGTGAGTGCTACCTAGTATTACTGCTGTGATGATGATTCTTGGCATGGTGATCATGTAGACAAGGCAGGGACTCTGCGAGTGTCCGGGGCCCCGGGAGGCACTTACAGCCACAAGGCTCAGCCTAGGCATCGCACCGGTGTCTGTGAGCCTCGGACCTGCCCCTTCCCCTCCAGCTTTGGATGCTCAAAGCCACTGTCCCTTAATAAGCCTCACCTCATGGGTCCCTTCACCGGCTACAAGCTGGGATGGCTCAGAGGATGCTGAGGGGAATGCAAATCCAGGCTGGTCCCCTAGAAGGGAGGCAGAGCAGAGGGGCAGTGGCGAACCAGAGGCCAAGTGCCTTGTTTGGAGTGTAGAAGGGGGGTACCCTGCTCCAACCCCCATTTTGCTCTGAGAAAATGCAAGCTTAGGATGACCCTATATCTCTTGATTGTTTTTTTCCGAGAGAATTGCATTCCAAGATTTTTGGTGTTTTTGTTTGTTTGTTTTGTTTTGTGTGTGTGTGTGTTTGTTTTGTTTTGTTTGCAAAGTCCCCTTATTGTAAACATTGGCCTCCAATTCAAGCGATTTTAAAGCACAGGACAGACCGAGCCAGGCCGTGGCTCAGTTGGACCATGCTGTCAGGGCAGGTCCTGCCAGCATGGGGGACACAGAGCCGCTTTTGTCTGAACAGCAGAGACCTCATGTTGCGGATGACCCCGGCGATACCCGGGCCATTGTTCTAGAAGCCAGAGTCATGTGCTGTGTGCTCTCAGCACCCCCCTTGGATGGCCACGGGCAGGCCTTTTAACTCTGAGCTGCACCGTTTTCAACAGGCTCCGTGGGCGGGATTCAGCGAGAATGGCTGCTTCAAAGCGGTTCATTTCGCTGCCTGAGATTATTAATGTTCTCTCTGATTTCCTGCTTCACGCTCTCAGTTCCCTGGGATAAACCTTGCTCTGCAAAGGCTGAGGAGGTAATTCAGCCACCTTCCCTCCACGCGAGGGAGGGTGTGCTCCTGGCCCTCCCACTCTCTGCTGTGTGACTAAGGGCGAGTCACTTTGCCTCTCTGAGCCTTAGTATTCTCATCTGCAACATAGGGTCTTCATTGTTCCTGCCTTATAGGGAGGTATTGGGCACGGAGTATGCACTCAGCAAAGCTCCTATAAAACTTCAACTCCAGAAGCCTGGGAAGAGGGAGGTTGATGCTCTGGCTCCTGATATATAAAACTAGAAGCTGAGTATGCAAAGTAGCTGCCCTCTTTGTTGGGTTGATTTGCATATCACTCCCGATTGGCTGGTGGTGTGGCGGAGGTGCGGTCAATTTACATGTTTGTCTATTATTAGGTAAGGTGAGCACTCACTTTGTGCCAGACCCTTTCCAAGCACAGCTCCCTTTTTCTACTCATGTGGGCCCTGAGGGTAATGGTTATATGACCACCATCTTCTTTTTCTTCTAGATGAGGAAATAGACTGAGTAGTGAAGGGATCTGCCGAAGTCAAATAGCTAGGATGTGGCAGAGCTCTTAAGCCACGCTATTCTCACCTTAAAAGAGCAGGACTGTGGCCCCTCTGTCGCGTAAGTCCGTAGGGTGGTGCACCATCCGTGCAGGTGCACCAACAACCCTGGCCGCCCGTGGCTGGGCACAAAGGCCACCTGGCCAGAGGACACAGCTTCTCTTTTCAGAACGTGATGCAGATGGAGGCTTGATTGCCCCAGAAGAAAATAAGAAAGAAAGAGAAAAATAAAACCCGAGAAACATTTTCGGGTTTCTAGTTGTGCAGGCTACTGAAAGCCGGGAGATAAGCTGTCCTGGATGGAGGGTCAGATAACAGGCTGGGCCCTGAGAAGAATGGGGACCTAGGGCTTCAAAGGTGGGGGCAGCTGGGAGCCAGGCCTAGGGGGGGCTGGTCTCTGGGCCCAGAACAATGAGGTCATTGGACTGACTGCCACAGTTCTCTCTGTGGACAGAAGGCTGGGCCGGGACCCTGCTCTGGGAGCCAGGCCCTAACTGGAGAGGCAGGCGCCATGGTTTTGATTGGCCCTTGGAGCACAAGTCAGGGGTTGGGGTCTTCCGGGGGCTTCTGGAAGTGCAGTGAATGGTTTTGGGTTATGAGCTCCTTGATGATGACCTTTATTCACTCATTTATGTTTTAAAAACATGTGTCGTCCTGGCCGGTGTGGCTCGGTTGGTTGGAGCATCGTCCTGCGCACCAGGTGTGATGGCTGGTCAGAGAACATGCCCAGGTTGTGAGTTCGATCCCCAGTCAGGGTGCATGTGGGAAGCAACCGATCGATGTTTCTCTCTCACGTAGATGTTTCTTTCTCTCTCTCTTTCCTTTCCTCTCTCTAAAACCAATTTTTGAAAAGAAAAAAAAAAAGTTTTTACAAACGCTTCCTTTAAGACAGGAACTGCCATATTGTCTGCTACCTTCTTTGTACAGTGGACAATAAATCAGGTGTTTTTTTTTAAACCTTTTTACCTTTATTTTTTTTCTCTCAAAATTTTTTTATCTTGGTAAAATACACACGACATAAAATCTGCCGTCTTAACCGTTTTTAAGTGTTTGGTTCCGTAATATTAAATACACTCATAATTCTCTGCTGCCATGATTGCCATCCATCTCCAGAGCTCTTTTTTTTTTTTTTTAAGTTTCTTGATCAAAGATGGGTGAGCTAAGCTCATTTGGAACCACCCTCTCGGTTTCCATCTGGGGGAATTGATGCCCAGAGGGAAAGGGCCTTGCCAAGGTACATAGCCAGTTAGAATCAAAGTCAAGATTGGAATCTTGGCCTCATTCTCCCCCGGTGCCCCCGGCCAAGCGGCCCTCCCAGGCATTTCCCAGAATGCCTTGCCTACAAAGGTACCCCATCAATATCTTGTGACCCCTGGGGACTCCATTGTGGCGCTCCCTGGGACTAATCCAGTTCTCTTTCCAAACTCGGGGAGTACTGGAGATGAAATTCTACTCCGTAGACTGATGGCCAATTAATTGCTCTCTTTGGTCAGATAACATTTCTCATCTTTTTTTTTTTTTTTCTTTCGTCTAGAAATTGCGTTGGCCTCCCCAGAGATCCAGCCAGTTCTTTCTAGTAGTTTCTTTCATTCTCTCCACGCCCTCCCCTGCCCACCCCTGGGGCCAGACGGGAGAGCCACTGAGCGATACGGGGCTGTCGGTCCCCTTCTCCGACGTCACTGCCCCCCTGGAACCGTCTCAGGCGTCTGAGATGCTTCAGTTACCCTCACAATGAGGGCATTTAGCCGGACTCTCCTCCCCCCGGGGATGCTCGGGAGGCAGGAACGGGAGGAGGAGCAGAGGGGGAGAGAGAGAGAGGAAACAGAACCCAGCCAAACCGCCCTTTGCGAAGGCGACGGGCGGGGAGAACCAGGCTGGCCAGCTCTGATTTCAGAGATGTTTCAGGAGGTGCCTCTGCGTGGCTTGTGTTCCCCGCTGGCGGCCTGATCAGGGGCAGTGCCCAAGGAAGGACGAAATTAGAGGCCCAGCGCGGGCAAACCGAGGCAAGGGTCCAACGTGAGCGGGGCGGGGTGGGGGCCGGGAGAACAAGGGCGCTGTGTTCACGGGCACCGGGATGCGAGCCCCGGGCTCCCACCGGCCCGGCCAGGCATGCGATCAGAAATCCCCGGCGTGGCTGGGGAGACACGGATCAGGGTGGCACCGCCACCGTGTAACTGAGCTGTGGGAAGGGCATCTCAGAGTGAGCGCCTTGGGGAGGGTAACCGGTGCCCCTCTCGGTGGCTGAGCCTGCTCTCAGGCGAAGATGACTCTCAGGAAGGAGCCAGGAGGCCAAGGAGAGGGCATAGGGTTTCTGCCCCTGGAGACAGCAAAGAGCTCAGGGAGGGGGTTGCAAACCCCACAGCCTTCAGGAGCCAGGCAGGTGACCGAAGACAGGTTTGTCACAACCAGGGAGCCCGTTCCACATCCAAGGGCTCGGTTTGCCAATGCCAATCAGAGCTAGGTCAGAGCCGAGCCACCTCAGACGAGCCGTTTTCCTTCCATGCCTCAGTTTCCCCACACTGACAACCGAGTTAGCGCTAGTACTGACCGTGTGGCGGGGACGGTGAGGATTCAACGAGTTAACACCCAGAAGCACTTAGAACAGTGCAGGTCCATTTTATCTTTGACGAGAAGCAGGAACTCTGCGTTTGTCATACAACGTTTTCCGCATCATTAACTGTTGGCAGTGAACTCAAACAGGAAAATAAGTCAAGGCAGTCTTTCCTTCGGCTCACTATAGGCCAGTGGTCGGCAAACTGCGGCTCGCGAGCCACATGCGGCTCTTGGGCCCCCTGGAGTGTGGCTCTTCCACAAAATACCACGGCCTGGGCGAGTCTATTTTGAAGAAGTGGCGTTCGAAGAAGTTTACGTTTAAAAAATGTGGCTCTCCAAAGAAATGTCAGTCGTTGTGCTGTTGATATTTGGCTCTGCGGACTGATGAGTTTGCCGACCATTGCTCTAGACCACAGCCCAGGGGCCTGGCCGGCAGCCTCTGGCCGAGGGAGGTGGACAGGCGCAGACTGCACAAGTGACTTAACGTGTCTGGGTCGTGTTTGCATCGCGTGGCATTCGTTGGGAGCCTGGCAGGAAGCGATGACTGACTGACCTTGGGCAGCGGGTGCGGGTTCCATACTGGTGGGGGCGTGATGTGGGGAAATGGCAAGGGACTGTGAGGCGCTCGAGGTTGCTGATGGAGGGGAGCTGTTACGACCCTAATGCTGAGAAGGCAAAGGGCAGGAGCAGCGATAGGAACCTGGAGAGAGGAGCGTGCGAGGAGGCCCACCTGGAGGAGCCACGGTCTTTAGCTGAGGGTGGCCCCACAGAGAGAGGTGCTGGGGGAAGGAATGCCCTGACCATTCTCTACCCAGCTTTCCGTCTCCTTCTGCTGCCTACTATTGGCCAAACCCAAGGGGAAGTCGGAGAACCTGTGGCTGTGGCCCATGCAGACCCCCCCACAGAGAGCACGGAGCAGAAGGGGAGGAGTAGGTGTCGAGGGGCAAGTGGAATACAGGTGATGCTGCCACCTGCCTCGATTCCGGCTGAAGTGCGATGCTCACGCACCGTTGTGCAGCAGGTAGGTTGAAGGCATCATCGTTGCTGATGAAGGAGGGACATCAGAGGCAGAGCAAGCGAGGGCTCCGTGTGTCCTCAGAGAGCCTAAACGGAGGTGTTGAAGGGTGTATTAGTTCCCCGTTGCTGCTGTAACAAATGGCCACCAACTCGATGGCTTAACACAGCACACAGTTACTCTGTACACTTCCGAACGTCAGAAGTCCCACGTGTGTCTCCCCGGGCTAATATCAAGGTGTCTGCCTAGCTGAGTTCCCTCATGAGGCCCCACGGGGAAACCGTTTCCATGCCTTTCCCAGCTTCTAGAAGCTGCCCGCATTCTCTGGCTCACGGCCCCTTCCAGTCTGTCAAGCTCCTCTCTGCTTCTCTGTCACATCTTCTCTCTCCCTGCCTTCCTCTTCCTAAGGATGCCTGTGATGGCATTGTACCCACTGGGTAACCCAGGACCCCTCCCCATCTCTAAACTGAACCCGCCTGTCAAGACCTTTTGTGTGGAAGCAAACAGACTCGCAGGTCCTGAGGGTGAGGACGTAGTAGACATTTTGGGGGGGAGGAGAGTATTCGTCTGCTCACCACCAAAGGAGTCTCAGAAGCTTCTCAAAGGAAAAATACCCTCCCTTTGTCATGCCCAGTGATCTGAAATCCCCTCCATTAATGCCACTTTTTGGAATTAACGATGTTCCCAGCCTCCCGCTTGTCCTCGTCTCCCTTTAAGAATGTTCCTGGGGCTGCGTGTTTGCCTGCTAAGTGGGTCTCACATCAACTCGCTGTTTTGCTCAGCGTCACCCTAAGCGATAATACATGTAAAACCGAGGCTCGATGTTCACTTGTAATCTTTCTCACTATTCCCATTAAAATCATTACATAACTATTGACATTTTAAGGAACGCTGATAGCTGAACCTCGTAAAAGTGCCTGGTGGAATACTCTGACTGACTAGGTGTGTTACCGCAGGGTGGCAAAGCCTGGATCGCCCAGTGAAGAGGCAGCTATGTTGCCCGGATGTCAGATATACCTTGAGTCCCAGCTTGCTGCCTGCAGAATGGTTGCATGAGTCAGGGTGCTCCAGAGAGTCAGAACCAATAGAACACACACACACACACACACACACACACACACACACACAGAGAGAGAGAGAGAGAGAGAGAGAGAGAGAGAGAGAGAGAGAGAAAGAGAGAGAGAGAGAGAGAGAGAGAGAGAGAGAGAGAGAGAGAGAGAGAGAGAGAAATAGATACATAATTGGCTCACACTGTTATGTAGTCAGCAAGCTGGAGACCCAGGAGGGTTTGAGTCCAAGTTCTAGTGTGAGTCCAAGTCCAAAAGCAGAAGACTTGATGTCCCAGCTTGAAGACAGCCGAGAGCAGCCTCTCCCTCGCTGCACCTGTGTGTGCTGTTCAGGCTTCCCAAGGACTGGACGAGGCCCACCCGCCCCGGGGAGGGAAACCCGCTTTCCTCAGTCCCCTGGTTTCAATGTCAGTGTCATCCAGAATCTCCCTCCCTCACAGGGTAATGTTGGACCACGCGGCTGGGCACCCGCCGTCTAGCCACCTGGACACGTACAATGTGAAGTTGTGGAAAACGCGCTAAGAGAGGGGGGTGGAGAGACCTGGGTTTGGGCCTGGCTCTGCTCTGTGATGTTGGCCAGGTTCCCCTCTCTCCTGGAGCCTTGGTGTCCTCACTGGGACAATTCCTCGGGTTCTCTGTAGCTCAGACCTGCTGCGGTTCTGCTGTTAGCTCCTGGCACATTGGCAGTGAGAGTCTGGCACATGGGACAGGCAGTTTTGACATGGATGGCTAGACTATGAGCAAGTTTTGACATGGGTGGCTAAAGTTTGGGGTGCTGTTAGAGGCATCAGAGGGGTCCACCCACCCAAGGCCAGTGTTACCTGTTCTTGTGGGGCCTCACCATGTGCACACATAGATCGAGCCCACAAGCCAGGCATGTCCCCCGTCCAGGAATTGAACCCACATCCTCTCGGTGGATACATTCAACCAACTGAGCCACACCAGCCAGGGCGGGCAGAGCCTTTCTCTGTTTATTTTAGGAGCCACCACCTTTAGGAATCTGGTTTGACAGATTGCCGAGTTCCGTTGAGGCGGACTGGTGTGGGTGGTGGGTATCAAGGAACCTTATTTAAGCTCACAAATTCAGGTGCCCCCAAAATAGCAACTTCATTAAATATCTTAAAATGAATTCAGATTAGACTCGGAGTCTCTACTGGGTTGCCAGAAACTTAGTATTGTCATTAACTGGGGCTCTTTCCTGCCAGGATAGATGGATAATCCCCCAACACTGGCCCTGTCTACCTGGTCAGCACCCACCCCAGGCACGTACCCTGCATGTTTCATTCAAGTCTGGAAACTCTGCTACTTCCAGGCCTGCGTGGAGCATGGGAACCTGTGCCCAGGTTGGTATTTCTGCCATCCAGGGCCCAGCCCCTCCAATTCCCTGATTCGGGCACTGCCAGGACTTGCAACCTCTGGCCAGCTCCTCGCCACAGAGAAATCACTTCCTAACCTCCAGCTTCCTTCCGAGACCACTTCGCAGAATCATGGTTGACCTTGCGGCAGTTCGTGAACGGACGGTTGTAAGATTGAATGAGGGCCCAGATGCTACCCTCTTGCTTGCTGGGTTTCTTTATTTGTTTAATAGACTTTATTGGGGTGAGGGGTGCATTTTAGGTTTACAGGAAAATGGAGCACAACATACAGAGAATTGCCATATCCCCTTTTCATCTTTTAAAAAAAAATATTTTATTGATGTTTTTTAAAGAGAGGAAGGGAGAGGGATAGAGAATTAGAACCTGGATGAGAGAGAAACATTGATCAGCTGCCTCTTGCACATGCCCTTTGGGGATGTGCCCGCAACCAAGGTACATGCCCCTGACGGGAATCGAACCTGGGACTCTTGGGTCCCCAGGCCAACGCTCTATCCACTGAGTCAAACCAGCTAGGGTACCTCCTTTCATTCTTGCTCTCTGGCCCCTGCCCCCAGTTTCTTCTCTGATTAATGTTTTATGTGAGTGTGGTTATTCGTTACAACTAATGCGCCAATAGCGATCATGACAATGACCTAGAGTCCATAGTTTACATTGGAGGTCATAGTGTCCTGTACATTCTTTGGGCTTTGACAAATGTGTAATGACAGGACGCGCCATGATTGTTCTCTGCGGGAACAATGTCGATGCCCTAGAAATACCCCCTTGCTTCCCTCCTAACCCTCCCAACCACTGATCTCCATCTTGACCCCATATTTTTTTGTCTTTCCCAGGTTTTTTAATTAATTTATCTTCCACATTTTAAAAAGTGGGATATTTTCCGTAAAAGCCTGGCTGTCCAATATCTCTTGAAAAATTGGCTTATCCCAGGTTAACACTGGGCTGGAGTCTAGTCTCGGACTCTGCCCTCTCAGAGGGGCGGGGCCTCTCCCTGTTCGTCTTCCAGGTCAGGGCACTCAGGACATCCTCTCCCTTCCTCGACTCCCATCGGCATTTGAGTTTTCGACCCTGCTCTGGCCTCCTGCAAAGACCTGGGCAGCCTTTCACTTGGGGGTTGCTTCTAATTCCTGCAAATATATCCCTGAGCCCAGGGGTCACGACAAGACAGGTGAAGATACAAGGAAGTCAAACACAGATGAATTCTTCCGAAAATTATCCTGCAGCCCATGGGAGGCTCCTCCGAGGCCACACAAACACCCAGCGGCAGGCCCGTCTGGGGCTGGAATCAGGTCAGCCGGCAGCCTACATTCACTAGATTTCTTCTGCGTTTTCTGCATAACCCGAACCAACCTGTTGTCTGAGGCCGCGGGCCCCCGCCCGGGCTACGCACCAAGTCCTTCCGTGGCTGCCACGGCTCCGGGTCAATAATTGATGCTAATGCTGTAATTCACCCGCCTGACCTCCTTCCTGGACCATGTCAGGGAACCGGACACCCAGAGATTGAATTGCCCCTGGAGTGGCAGGTAGTGGAGCGGGTGGTGGCAGGTGGGGACAGGGACACCGTGGGAGGCTCAAGGCCCAAGCATCGCCCGTCGAGGCACAGCCAGAAGTGACGCTGGCCCTTTAATTAGGCTGCAGGGTTTTACCTGAGTCTCTGAGGGAAACTCTCCCTGGTATGGTGGCGAGGAAGTCCCTGGCTGGTGCTTATCCTCAGGGCCTCTGGGACAGGCTGAGGACTGGTCAGGAGAGCACCCGGTGCACGTCCACGACTTCCTGCTTCTGTGCTGTGTGATCTTGGCAAGGCGCTTTGTATCTCTGAGTCTCCTTTTCCATCTGCGGAGCCGAGACTCAGAGAGACCAAAAATGGAATAAAAAAAGAAGGTGGCCATCATGGTTTTCTCACAGGTCACGGGGGAATACGTGGGTTGTGGTATCCCAGGAGGTTCCTTTATATCTCCTCTCCCAGTCTGTTGTCCTCCTTCTCTCTCTCCATATTTATGCAATCCAAAAATATTTGCTGAGCACCTACTAGGTGCTGGCCGCTGTTCTAGGCACTGGGGACCCAGCAGTGACCAAGGAAGTCCCCATCCCTGCTCTTGTCAATTCAGCCATCCCATCAGCTACCTTCTTCATATCTTCCATGCCTGCACCCTCACCCCCAACTCCTCAGATCCAGGCTACCTATGCCAGTTGCCTAGATTCCTCCGACACCTGGAAACACAAATCTGATCGCTAGAGGCTGTCTGTGGCCCCCCCATTGGCCCCTGGAATGAAATCGAAACCCACCAGCCTCTTTTTGCCCTTGAGACTGACGGAGCCCTTTCCCGTCTCTGAATGTCTGCCCTGGCTGTTCCCTCCCCCTGGTTTCCTTTTCCTGATGCAACACCATCCTCTCGGGTATCACTCTTGACACCTCATCCTCCAGCCAGCCCTCCTTGGCCCTCTCTGTATCCCCGTCACAACCCTGATGACAATAGCCAACACACATCCTTCCTGTGTATCGGACTCTGTCCTGAGCCTCTTTACTTGTGTTAAAGCATTTCAGTCCTCACAGCGACTCTCCACCCATTTTACAGATGGAAGAACCGAGGCACAAAGGGGGAAAGTGGCGATGCTGGGATTCCAGAATACTGCAGTTGCCTCTGGTCACTCCAGCTTGAGTCCCGTGGAGCAGGGACTCTCTCTGACTTAACTTGTCTCTGCATCTGTAACACACAGGGCCTGGCACGTAGCAGGTGCTCGACAAACCGACGAAATGATACATAACTGTCTTGCTTACCAAGAACTAGTGATGGTAAAAGCCTGCTCACGTTTCCCGAGGCCGTGTGATTGCAGGGGCCTCTTATTATTCCTCCTGGACTCGAAGCTGGTTCAGCCGAGGGAGGAATCTGCCTCCTGGCTCCAGAGAGAGCCCCTGGCGGTCCCTGAGGCATCTCTTGCCAGGGAACGTGGGCGTGGGAGGAAGGTCCTCGCCATCATTTGTTTTTCTCAGTGTTGGCTTTCTCCCAATACAAACTGCCCTGGCAGGCAGTGGCATCCAGGGAGTCAATGTTATGGGGAGTTCCCGGCTATAGGGGCTCCGGAGGTTTCCCTTAACCCTGCACCCAGACACAGGGAGTTTCCTTGGCCAGGGCCCTGCTGGGGGACGTGGTGGAGATATTAGACACACGGGTATGGCAACGTGAGAACAAAGCTCCTTGCAGCCTCATGGTTAATTTAGGACCTTCGCCGGTCAGGGGTGAGGGCTGCCGAGTGTTGGGCGGCCGCGGAGTGTTAGCTTCTCTCAAGACTCAGTGAGGGTGAAGCGCTCCCGTTCTGCGATGGGCGAGGAAAGGCGGGGCTGTTCCAGAGACGTGCGTTAGAGCCTGAGGTCTGGGGTGGGCAGAGCTTGCTCTGAATCCTTTCCTGGTTACTCTTTAGCTAGCTAGGATGGTATGATGTAATATGATGTGATGTTATGTGATGTGATGCGATGTGATGTGATGTGATACGATATGATATAGAGATTTTGTGATGTGATATGATGGTTGATATGATATATAATACAACTAGTGGCCTGTTGCAGGAAGATTGCAACAGGGCTTCCTGCTGTGGTCTCTGCTGCCCCACCTGCTTCCCTCCCTTCTCTGCCTGCTTCCCTCCCTTCTCCCCTACCCCACTTGCTTGCTTTTTCCCAGCCTTGCTCCCTTCTGCAGTGCTTGGCTTCTTTCTACACTGTCTTCAATCTTCTTCACCATGCACCTAGATATGCAAATCAACCGCCATCTTGGTTGGGTTGATTTGCATACTTGCCCTGATTGGCTGGTGGGCGTGGCTTGTGGGCATAGCGAAGGTACGGTTAATTTGCATGTTTCTCTTTTATTAGATAGGATATTCCATACTATGTACTAAACCCAGGAGCTCACAGAAGCAGAGTGGTGACATGATCAAGAACACACACTTAAGAGGCAGATCAATGCCTGGATACAAATCCCAGCTCTGCCGCTGATGAGCTGTGGAACCCTTGGCTTCACCACATTCTCTCTCTGAGCCTCAGTTCCCTCGCCTGTGAAGTGGCGAGTTGACCAGGCAGAAGTTTGGGGTTCCATTGAGTATGGTGGAGACAACTCATCAGCCCAATACCTTCAAGATTTTCTTTATTTAAGTTGATTTTGAGAGAGAGAGAGAGATGGATAGATAGAAAGATAGACAGATGTAGAGAAATTTGTTGTTCCACTTATTTATGCATTCATTGGTTGATTGTCTATGTGTCCTGACTGGGGATCCTTTGCTTACTTTTCTTTGAATTGACTTTTTTTTTTTTCAGAGAATGGTTTGTTTTAGAAGCTAATTTACCTGCAAATATGAAATCAATATGACTTTGCCTAAATAGAGGTTAATCACTGTAAACACTACAAAAACACAACCAGGTGGATCAATGCCAGCCAGCCGCTGTTACCAGCCCGGGGCTGGGAGCCCGTAGCCTCCCTCCTCCATAAAGGCAGGTGAGCCAGGAGGTGTTAGAGATTTATTCACACCAAAGGGAGACTTTTCCACTGATGGAAGCAGAGGATTGAAAGAAAATGGAAAGGGAATAACGTTCTTACTGTGCATTTGGGTGTTATTAATGCTGGACTCTGCCCAGGCCGGTCCTACTGGTACGGGGGCAGCTCTCTGAATCCCACATTAGCTCAGTGACATTGGACCAGACGTCCCCTCTCTGAGCCTCTACTTCCTCCCTTGTCCAATGAGACCGTCATGGCACACGCTTTGCAGGCCAGGGGGGGTACCCACCAAATGACTCCGGTCTCCGTGTTCCCCGGATGGGAGGGAATGCCCAGGACAGTTCTGCACAGCCGTCCCCTGGGCTGCCCTCCTAAGCAGAGTCATCTGTTGGCTCCAGCCAAGTTCTCTGCCATTCCGGGGGAATGTTTATTACTCTTGGGATCCTGCGGAGGTTAAGTGGAGAAAATGGCCCTGGTGACATTCGCAGACTCAGTCATTTGCTTGCAGGCACCGACATGACATCCCAGCCCCTGGCGGGTAAACAGGATCTCCCCCGTGTATCTGCTGTCAGGGACGTGGGGATGTGTTAGGCCTGGTGGTTTCCCGGTCCGAGGCACGTGGGTACCTAGCCCAGTTCCGCTGTCTGCTTCCTGTGTTCCTCATATAGGCCACTTCTCTCTGTGTCTCAGTTTCCCCGTTGGTAAATGGAAACATTTACCCCTACCTCATCAGGTGCTAAGAAGGAATGGGTGAGATAGTGCACAGACCACTAGCCGGCTGTTTGATAGGCGTGGGCCATGGTTATAGTTATTCCTTCTCGAGGAAGCCATGGGCTGCATTTAAATCCTCTGCAGAGCTGATTCTGCTTCTTGTAACTCATGGTCATCCCAGATCTTTGTCTCAGAAAGCCCCCTCCCACACCCAAGTTCAATTCCACTCCAGATGTCTGCCTCCCCACAGCCCAGACCATGGGTGTTCCCGAACCTGGGTGAGAATCCTGCCACAGCCCTGAAGCATGTAAAATGTTTTTATGTTGAAAGTGGCAAAGACACAACTCAAATGGACTTTCTAAAAAGGTTGTAACCTTACTTTGGCTGGCAAACATCAAAATCCACCAGCATCTTGTTTCAGGCGTGGCTTGACCCAGGTCCAAACCCAAACTGTCAGATTATAGTTTCTCTGCATCTCTACCTTTTCCCTGTGTGTGGCTGTCCTGATTATATAGCAAGATGTTCCCAGGAACCCACGCTTCTTCTGGATGACGGAGAAACCAGAACCTCTCCTCCCCAGAGAGTCCATTGGTTCTAATAAGATTACCTGCCTGTTTCTGGACCAATCGCCATGTGGGAAAGGAAGATGGGCTATGTGGATTGGCTTAGGCCAGTCAGCATCCATTTCTGGAGTTTGGATATGTCAACATACTCAAACCACACTGGCTAGAGATGTTGCTTCCGAAGGTACTGACGCTGAAGACAGGATGCTGGGGCTGCCGTCAACCAATGTGCTGACACCTTTCTCAAAGCAAGGACAGACCTTCCAAAAGAAACCCAGAGATGCTACGGGATTGAAGGGGCTGCTCTCGCTCTCGCTCTCTCCCTCGCCCTCTCCCTCGCTCTCTCCTTTGCTCTCTCCCACCCCGACTTGTTCCCAGCGCCCTGTTGCCTGAAAATAACAAGGTTGGAGTCAGAGTGATGAATGGGGCAAGATTGACTCGGCACTAATTTTGCCTGGAAGCTGTAGCTATTTTGGGCTCCTGCTGAGCCCTGGTTTAGCTTAGCTGGTTAGAGAGTGGGGCTCGCAGGTCAAGGGTATGAAACAGGAGCAGGAACATGGTCTCAGAGGCAGAGGTCCTGGGTCCTGACCATGCTCTGCTCCTGTCCACCTGGAGCCCTCACGGGAATGTGTGTGTGTGGTGGGGGAGGGGGGGCGCGTACCCTCCCCCAAGTGTCCTTTCCTTCTGCCTCACGTCCTCCACCAGGCACCCCTCCCTCCTCCCCCTGCACAGCTCTCAGGTCGCAGCCTGACTCCTTACCCCAGGACTGGGTTAGATACCCCTCCATGTTCTTCTATAGTTTCAAGTTCCCCAGATTAATTCTTCCAGTTTCTCCATGAACGACTTAGGGCAAGTTTGTCAGCCTCACTGTGTCTCAGTTTTCTCATCTGTCAAGTGGGGATAACGAAAGTAATACCTGTCTCATGGGGTTGCTGCATTGGGTAACGGTTGTAAGCATTGAACGCAGGGCTGGGCTCGGTGAACGCCAGCTTCAAAGAATGACGACTCTGGAATCCAGGTGGAATATCAAGCTATTGAAATCAGGCCTCTCCTCCCTTTTGGTGTCCAATATATGAAACTGGGGTTTCTTGTCATTTTCTTTTTTTTACCCCGGTATCTAGAGCTGTGCCTGGCACATAGCAGGTGCTCAGTAAAATATGTGGACTAAATGTCTCCGTTCAGCATGATGTAGGCCAGTGGTCGGCAAACTCATTCGTCCACAGAGCCAAATATCAACAGCACAACGATGGAAATTTCTTTGGAGAGCCACATGTTTTTAAACTTAAACTTCTTCTAACGCCACTTCTTCAACATAGACTCGCCCAGGCCGTGGTGTTTTGTGGAAGAGCCACCCTCAAGGGGCCAAAGAGCCACATGTAGCTATCAAGCCACAGTTTGCCGACCACGGAATTCCCTGGCTCTGCTGAGAGCCCGGAATTGTACAATTAGGTTGTCCAAGGTCTGGACAGAAATGTCAAGTTTGCCGGGCCAGTGTGAACTGCGGGGGTGGGAGTCTTCCTTTACTGAATGGTCTCCAACTTCTTCCCTTCTTTGAAATTCCATTCTGCACGCCATCCCCTTCCATCCACCCCTTCCCCAGGGCCTTGATGCTCAGGAAAACCCTGCTAACATGCTAATAACATGCTAACATCTGCATCTGAACTCATTACCACCAGCGAGTCCCTGGTTCTGAAGAGTTCATTAGGAGAACAGCCTGTGCGGAGCAGGACTCTGGGCTGAGAGGTTTGCAGGGTCAGGGATGGAGGAAGGGAGAGTCACGGAGAGGGCGCCTGCCTGGGCGAGAGGGGAGGGAGCCACAGCGTGTCTGCGCCTCTGCCCAGAGGTTGACCTGCCGTGGCTCTGGATAAACTTGGCCGGCAGCAGGGCTAACAATAAATGAACAGAATGCCCCCGAACAAGGCCCCCTCTGTCTGAGCAGCCCATTAAGACCTCAGGGAGGTTATTTCACTTGGCAGCTTCCCCCAGGGGTGGCCCAGAAGCCCAGGATGGACACAGTGCTCCCCGGACCCTCTTGTGCTGGGAAGGAGAAAATAGACTTCGCAGGACCTGTGGCCGGTGACTTATTTTTTTTTTTTTCCTCCCCAAACACAATGTCAAAGCTGTGTGCTGCCAGTGTTCTCTGGCCAAAGAAAATGCCCTGAGTGTAGGTCGTGGGTGCAGGGATGCGTGTTTATGTGTGTGTGTGTGTGTGTGTGTGTGTGTGTGTGTGTGTGTGTGTGTGTGTAGAGAGAAAGAGGACCCTCTGGTTTCCACCACCCTTGCCTTGCTGGGTAGTTTCATGTAAACTCACTCCTCTTGCAGCCCTACCTATACTTTTTGTGTTATTATTTGGATCGAACACAATTTATTTCTTGGCCTCGTTAAGAAACATGTTCACGGTGAGCTTCACAGGTCAGCTCTGTGATTTGCGTGCGTAAGACACACCGGAAGGCAGAGGGTGAGGACCACGAGAGCATTGGTGGTGGTGACAAAAACAGGAGCGATTGCCAGACCGGTTTGGCTCAATGGATAGAGCGTCGGCTTGGGGACTGAAGGGTCCCAGGTTCGATTCCGGTCAAGGGCATGTTACCTTGGTTGCGGGCACATCCCCAGTAGGGGGTGTGCAAGAGGCAGCTGATCGATGACTCTCTCTCATCGATGTTTCTAACTCTCTATCTCTCTCCCTTCCTCTCTGTATAAAATCAATAAAATATATTATAAAAAATAATAGGAGCGATGACGAAACCAATGAGGATGTCCATGCTGATAGGGATGACTGTGGTGGCGGTGATGGTGGTGGTGATGATGATAACGTGTGATGATGATGATGATGTGACTGTTGATGGTGATGACTGTGATGATGGTGATGAAGAGGAGAGCAAAAAAAACCTACTGAGCGCACACTAGGTGCCCGGTTTTTATTTAACTTACTAATGTATTTAATTCGTGTGAAAAGGTGTATTACAGCTACATCCGTCATTTGCTAGTTGTGTGATACTAGGCGAGTTATCGCGCCTCTCAGGGCCTCGGTTTACCTACCCGTAGAACAGGGATACAATGGCACTTCCCCCTAACACGCTCAGTCGATGGTTGGGTCAGTGTTGGAGAGATAAAAGTGATTCTCATCTGATCCCCCTGCCGACTCTGTGAGGAAGGAGGTGTTATTATGACCCTGACATTACGGAACAGTGGGCATGTTCTCTCAGCTAGGAATGACTGCCCTGGCCAGATGGCTCAGTCGGTTGGAGCGTCATCCTGTACACCAGAAGGTTTCGGGTTCGATTCCTGATCGGGGCACATACCCGGGTTGCTGGTTCCATCCCCATAGGAGGCAACCAATGGGTGTTTGTCTCTCACAAGGCAACACATTGGTCACAACCAGTTGTTGCAGCCACAGGAGCTAGAGCGAGGTGGAGAAACAGATCCTCCCTCAGAGCCTGCAGAAGCAACCAGCTCCCCCACCACACACACACACACACACACACACACACACACACACACATTAATTTGGGGTGTTTGGCCTCCAGAACCCTGAGAGGATGCGTTTCTGTTGTTTTGAACACCCCCCCCCCCCCAGTTCTGATAATTGGGCAGCTCTTAAAAACACGTACACCAGCCCTGACATGCCTGCTGCTCCTTCACTGTGAGAGCTCCAGATTGTCCAGGGAGCTGTGGTTCTGTCCCTCTTCCTGTTCCCAGACCGTCCCACGAGCCCACAGCAGCTGCTACGCCTCAAGAGACCCCCGTGGGCTCTGGGCGGAGAGAAAGGCCGGCCGAGGTTCAGCTGCACCGCCATCCTGTCAGTTCCGTGCATTATGAGTTCTTGCAAATTACTGTTTTCTGTTGAAAAGAGGCTCCAGAGGGCTCTTCAGCGGCTCAGTAGGAGACGTGGGTGCTCTTGAATTAACACAGAGAAGTGGAACTCTCTGCGGCGGATGGCCCGAGGCCCACTTTGTCCTGTCCCCCCGTCAGGCCTGGGGGGACAGCTGTGCCTGCTGCTGGCTCTCACAAGGGCGACACAGTCGCCTGCATTCCACGTGTCTGTTGAGAAGGGGCCACGGCCATGGTCAGCAAAATACGGCTCTGGAGCCACATGCGGCTCCTTGGCCCCTTGAGTGTGGCTTTTCCACAAAATACCACGGCCTGGGCAAGTCTATTTTGAAGAAGTGGCGTTAGAAGAAGTTTCCAAAGAAATTTCAATTGTTGTGCTGTTGATATTTGGCTCTGCTGACTGATGAGTTTGCCGACCACTGGGCCAAGGGATGCTGACTCAGGTTTTGCAGTTTCTAAGGGGCCAGCAGCCTTCTGACCCTTCCAGCAGAGGGGGCTGTGTGGGTCTCTTACCCAACGTGATGGCCTGTCATTGGTCAGCAGGCACAGTGGGCCTTTATTTGGTCCAATCAGAGAGCAAGAGTCCATTGAAGAAGAGCCAGTTCCTGGATCACTCTGTGTGTGTGTGTGTGTGTGTGTGTGTGTGTGTGTGTGTGTGTGTGTGTAGTGAGGACCCTCTGGGTTTCCAATACCCTTGCCTTGCTGGGCCGTTTCATGTAAACTCACCCCTACATCAGAGCAATCTCTCCATCTTAACAGGGGTCCATTCTCCTCAGAGCCTAGTGTGTGCATCCATCCAACCAGCATTTACTATTAAATGCTGGCTATTTCCCAGACTCCTTTACAGCATTGTCTTGTTTCATCTTCACAAAAATCCTGTGCTGTATTATGGCTCTTGTCCCCATTTTACAGATGGCAAAATCAAGGCCCAGGCACTTGCTCCAGTTCACAGAGCTCTGCTAAGTGGGATTCAGAGGCTGGTCTGTCTTGCACCAGAATCCACACTCCTTATCGTGTTCAACCTTGGACTACGTTCCCTCCACATGCGTGTAGATACACGTGCCTGGGTCTCTTATTAAAGAAAAACCAGAGCTGGACGGTGACAAAAACCAATTTTATATTCAGGACTATTGCAGTGCGGGGAAAGCGGCCTAAGGACAGAACCAGCTCAACTCTGCATCCAGCAGGGGCGTGGGAAACCCAGTTGGACGCTGAGGCCCATCAGCTGTGGAGGATGGGGATTCTGGCGAAACCACGTTGGCAGGATTCTTGCTAAAATTGGACAGTGGAGAGACGCCTACGTGGAAAAAAGAGCTGAGAGGAGCACAAGGAGAGATTGCTTAGGGACAGAATCTTGGTCGCTCTTCCTTCCCCATCTTGTCCTTTTGAAAGGACACGTCTTAAGTAGAGCGTGATCCTTAGGAATCCGGGCTGTGGTGTCAGACTCTGGGCCCGGCTCCGCCACCCACTAGCTTGAGTGCCTCGGTTTCCTCTCCTGCAACATGGAGACAACCATGGACCTTGATCTGGGCACTAGGTGAGGTGATAGGGGACAGCCTACACATGGCACAAACCCACGCATGGTGGCCAGAATTGGATGGCTAGACAGTGCCCCCAAACCAATCTCTTGGACGTCTGCTCTGAGGATAGCCGGGCCCTGTGGAAGGAGCCAGGGCTATAGAGGTGAAGAATCTGTCTTCTCAGTTGAGTCTTGGAAGGCAGAGGATGCTGAGCTGAGCTTGCCTGCGCATCTTGTGTGTGTGCCAGTGGTTCTTAACCCGGGGCGATTTTGCCCTCTGGAGACATCAGGCAATGTTTAGAGACGTTATTGTCTCGACTGGTGGACAGGTGCTGGGGGGCAGAAGCTAGGGATGCTTCTAAACAACCTGCAATGCCCTGGATAGCCCCCCGCCTCCCCCACCCCAAACACACACCCCAACAAATCATCCAGCCCTGGGAGGAACCGCGCATGCCTGCAGCATCCTGCTCGGCCTGCCCCCCTCTCCTCAGCTGCCTCCAAGCGGATAATCAGGCTCCCCAGGTTTTAATAGAATCCAAGCAGCTGAGGGAAATGTAAAAACAAAACCTGGCGCAAATGTGTTTTTATGTAAACACCACAGGGGGTGGTGGCTGCGTGTGGAGGAAGTACCCGGTGGCTAGTGCTTCTCAGAGCAAAAATAACCCCGGTGTTCCTGCTCCTGGAACAGAGCAGGCGGGGAGATGAGGGTCACGTGGGAGCCCAGGTGCTCATGGGAGTTGTCCCTGTCCTGAAAGAGCCCCTCCCCCTTCCCTCCAGGGGAGCATCCTAGGTCCTGGGATGAGAAGGAAGCATCCCTTTCGCGGGGGCTCAGCCAGCAGCGCAAGAAAAGACACAAGTGGGTTTAAAACAAAACGCTTTACCGTAATGTACCTAGAGGCAAATCCGCCCGTCGTGGTTTGTAGTTCGAATGGTCTTAACAGATGTGCTCAGCCGTGGAACCACCACCAGAATCGGGCTCCTCCACATTCCCATCAGCTGCTGGAAGTGCTCTGTGCCCCTTTGTCGTGAATCGCTGCCCCCATCCTAGGCCCTGGCAACCACTTTCTGCAATCCTAGGGGGCTAGGACTCCAACATAATAAATTTGGAGGAGACAGCCCTAGCCAATTTGGCTCAGTGGGTAGTATTGGCCTAGGGACTGAAGGTTCGATTTCCAGTCAAGAGCACATGCCCAGATTATGAGCTCAGTCCCCAGCGGGGGGCGTGCAGGAGGCAGCCAGTCAGTGATTCTCTCTCATCACTGATGTTTCTATCTCTCTCTCCCTCTCCTTTCCTCTCTGAAATAAAAAAAATAATATATATTTTTCAAAAATAATAAATTTGGGGGAGACATATTCAGTCCATGGCAGCACATAGTAGCTCTCTCTGGGGATCAGTTCATTCTTAGTATTAATATTTGAAGGTAGCACTCATTTAGTGCTTACCACAGCCTCTGAGGGGGTTGCTGTCCATTAACATGTGGAAACAGAGGCTCAGAAAGGCTCCCGGGCACACCCAGTGTCTCCTGGGTGCCAGCGGTGGGGTTGGCATTTAAATTAAGATCTGGTGGGCCCCGGGGGCTCAGTTCCCTTCTGGAGGATCTCATCCTGGTTCCTCCCGGCCTCCTGTAATCATTTCCACGTGGGCTGCTCTGATTACCGACCCGGGGAGTCTGCAAAGTCTGGTCTCTGGCCCAGCAGCAGCAGCAGCAGCAGAAGCAGCAGCAGCTCACCCGGGAGCTTGTGAGACAAGTACATTGTCAGGCTCCACCCCAGAGCTGCTGAGTCAGAAACTGGTGGGCGGGGCCCCGCCACTTCCAGAAGCTTCCCACGCAGGCTCCAGTCTGAGAACTCCTACTGTGCCCCCTCCCGGAGGATCACAGGGAAGCACGGAGTCGCAGCACTGCACCCGGATCCAAAGGCCGCCTCAGATCTCAGCTGGGACCCACCGCTTCAATCTGCAGTGGCTGCTGGCCAGTGGCTCTCTGTGGCCTGGAACGGTTTCCTCCCTCTGATTCGGGAGACTTCAGGGACCGGCTTGCTGTGTGAGGAGCACCAACAAGGCCCCCGCCTTTGTGGTTGGGGGGAGGGGCACTGGCATTTGTACTGGGGGTTCCTTGATTTTCTTGCTGGAAGGCGCATGTCCCAAGCTGGGAGTGAGCTACGGGGAAGAGGTGAAAACTCAAGAGTCAAGCCCCCCCCACCCCATGCTCAGGAGCGCATGTTCTCTTTGGGGGAGACAAACTTCTCTACAAAGAGGTAGGGGTGTCCCCAAAAAGCCCGGTGGAGCCACACAGCCCTGCGGGGAGATCTTGACTCTGCCCCTGGGGAGCTGTGTGACCTTGAGTGAGTCCTTGACCTCTCTGAGCATCCAAATGCTGTGACCCCCACCCAGCGCCCTGGGCAGGGAGGGGCCTGTGCAGACTGAGAGGTGCTTCCCTGCCGCTGGGCACCTGCGCTGGAGCCCCCCCGCCAGCGCCCGTCCCCCTCTCCCTCCCGGATCAGAAGACAGACTTCCTCTCTCCCACCCGGCTGCGTTTATTCCTGGGGATGTGTGGGTGTGGGTGTGTTTGTGGAGCAGAGGGGGGGGGGGAGGAGGAAGGGAGATGTTCCTCCAAATTTAAAGACACGGTGACAGCAAAGACTTATTCATGTTGGGGCTGGTGAGGCCTCCTTTAAGAGGAGTCACAAGTAAGTGGAGAGAGAAGGTGCCACCTCTCATTCTAATGTCTGCCTGGTCCCTCCAACCGCCCTCTGCTCCACCACCCCACCTGGCCCTGCCGCTGCCGGCCCCTCCTGCTGGGGTAACAATAGGAAGGCATGCCCACGGCTGCCCGATGCCCATGGGAAGTGGTAGCTTCGCGCCCATTTACAGGTCGGGAAAATGGAGGCTCCAAGAGGGGACATGCCCTCCTGAGGCCTTGAGTCATGGAGTGACCGTGCTGAACCAGGACTCGGATGATTCCAGCACATTCCAGGGCCCACATGTCTTCAGCCAGGCCATGGCTGTGTGTGTTGACCCAAACATGAATTCAGTAAGCGCTGGGACAGTGTCAGGCCCAGAGTGTTCCTGGCCCCGTGCTGAGCATTGTATGTACGTTATTCATGCTACCCTAACCCTCTCCACATCCTGTGCAGGGGGTACCGTCATTCTCCCCCCACTTTATCGATGAGGAACCTGCTGCTTAGACCGTAAGTGGCTTCCTTCCATTCTCTGTGTCAGTAAGCAGTGACGTTTGTTGGGATAGAGAATAACCATCCATTGAGAAACTATTACATCCGGCTTGGCAGAGTGAAGGCTCGGCAGCCAGACTACCTGTGTTTGAACTCTACTCTACCATTCCTGGCTGTGTGACCTTGCCCTGGTGGCTTAACCTCTCTGAACCTCAGTTTTCTCGTCTGTAAAGTGATGCTAACAAATGAGCCATTTTTTATAGGATTGTTGTAAGGATTAAATAAGTTAATTTCGCTCTAACAGGTTTGGCTTAGTGGATAGAGCATCGGCCTGTGGAGTGAAGGGTCCCAGATTCGATTCTGGTCAAGGGCATGTACCTTGGTTGCAGGCACATCCCCAGTTGGGGGTGTGCAGGAGGCAGCCTGTCAATGTTTCTCTCTCATCGATGTTTCTAACTCTCTATCCCTCTCCTTTCCTCTCTGTAAAAAAAAAATCAATTAAAAAAAATAAGTTAATTTCTAGGACAGTGCCTGACATATAGTAGGTGCTCAATAAATACTAGCACATATGGTAAGTATGTATGACTGTGTTCATGCATTTTAAGGATATGAGCTCATTTCAGCTTGCTAGCTCCCTGATGCAGCAGGGCGGGTTGGTCCTGTTTGGCAGGTGAGGAAACAGAATCTCAGCGAGGCCACCTGCTGAAGGCCTCACAGCCACCAGGTGGCTGAGGCAGGCGCAGACCAGGAATGTCTAACACTGGATCTGGCTGCTTCCTATGTCACTTCCTGCCTGTCCCACCCGCTCTCTGCGGCCCGGCCTGATTCCCCGCAGTAAGTGACAGTGGCCGTAAAGTTTGAGCCAGAGGCACTGGAGTCATTACCCAGGGAAACAAAATTTTAATATTTATTTATAATGGGCACCATATGCTCCCTCTGATTTTTTTATTTAATTACATCACGGCAGATGGCTGGGTGTTAAAGGCCATTTAGCTAATGGCACTTTGCCTTCTCATCTATTTTCCCGAGTTTTGGAAGGAGGAACGGAAATGAATATAGATGGCGCGCAGTGATTGCCAGGTGGTGGCTGGCGAGTCCTCCGCCGAGGATCTCAGACGAGGCAGTGTGGGGGGTCTTGGGGACTCTTCCTAGGAGGTGCGTGGAGCTGCGTGAGGGTGCACACACACACACACATACACACACACACACACACACACACACACACACACACGTGGAATCTCAGACATGGCAGCCCCACTGTTTTGACCCTGCAAGTAGGTCTGTCTGTACAGAAATGCCCATTGCAGCTTTGCAAAGACTTCCCCCCAAACCAGCAAAACAACACAACGGAGCGTCCACACACTGTGTCAGGGTGCCTAATGCTTCCCAGGGTGAGCTGGGTTCATAAAATTCTGGATCCCTTACAAGCCTGAGGGAAAGCCACAAGATGGACATTCACAATGGTATTCCTCAGGCTATTTTATCACTCCTTTCACTTGCCCAGTGGCTGGCCCAGGAGCAAGAAAGAGGAGAGGGACTTTGTTAAAAGAGTTGGGTCGGGGTGGGAGGGTCCATCTAGCTGGAGAAGGGTCTGAGGGATGGCCCCGAAAGGTTACTAGCTACCCCGAGAGGTTACTAGTTACTAGTTACTAATGGGGTTCTCGCGAGGATTAAATGGCTCAGTGGGAATAAGATGCCCAGCACAGTGCCTGGCACATAGCAGATGCTCAGTTAACACCAGCGACTTCTGATATATATATATTTTTTTATCATTGACCAAGACTAACAGTTCACCTCTGGCCGGGGCTCCCAGTGTCTTAGATCCCCAGCTGCCTTTCCTACCTAGAACCGTGAAGAAACCACAAAACCGCTTTCTCAGTATCTGTCCTGGCCCCGCTTGGATGACCAGGGGGTCGTCAGCCGGTCCCCGATCCTGTGCTCTTAGGTAGAGTCCGGGGGCCAGTGGAGGGAGGGCTAGACTGCTGCCCAGCCTCACGGGCTCCCAGCCAGATCCACTGTGGCCCTTTCGGTGGGGAGGGAGGGCGGGCGAGGCAGGCTGCCCCTCCTGTGTTCCCTTCCCGCAGGGCAGCCCTGCCCTCCAGGCGTTTTCTTGGCAGCTTAAGCCCAGAGGTTCGTTGCGGTGCTAAAAATAGGCTGTTTGGACATTGGGAGCTCCGCCTGGAAACAAGGGCTGCAGTAACCAAATGCCACCCTTCCCGCCGAGGGGGTCCTGCGCCTCGTCCCCATGGAAACTCCCGCCAGCCTTGGGAGGGGAGCCGGGCAGGCGTCATCGGCCACGCTCGACAGATGGGGAAACTGAGGCTCAGAGGGGCCTCATGTAAAACGAAGAGGGATGAAGCCGTGGTTGCCAGCTCTTTGTAAGCACGGACTCCATTCGGCCTTAGGGAGCCTCTTATGGAGGCTGGTCCTCCCCAAACCCCCGGAGGGAGAGTCTACGGTCACCCCTGCCCCCCCCCACACACACACACACACTTGATGGAGAGAAAGCTGCAGCTCAGAGGTGATGACACCTGCCCTGGCCTCAGAGCTGCGCGTGACCAGGGAGGATGCTAATGCCGTCAGGGTTTCCCACGGGCGATGAGCAAGTGGAGGCAGTCTGTGGATCAGGGAGGACCTGAAGAAGGTGTGTCGTCCCCTAACTCAGTGGTCAGCAAACTGTGGCTCTCGAGCCACATGCGGCTCTTTGGCCCCTTGAGTGTGGCTCTTCCACAAAATACCACGGCCTGGGCGAGTCTATGTTGAAGAAGTGGCGTTAGAAGAAATTTACGTTTAAAAATTTTGGCTCTCCAAAGAAATTCCCATCGTTGTATGTTGGTATTTGGCTCTGTTGACTAATGAGTTTGCCGACCACTGCCCTAACCGGTTTGGTTCAGTGGATAGAGCATGGCCTATGGACTCAAGGGTCCCAGGTTTGATTCCGGTCAGGGGCATGTACCTTTAGTTTTCTGGGCTCCCACATTCCAAGGGTTTCTCACCCCCTGGCCCCCAAATGCCCTAACATTATAAACTCAAATCCAAGGGCTTATGTACAAGTGTTCTTTTCTGTGCGTATGTGTTGTAATTTTCATCAGATTCTCAAAGGGATACAAGACCAGTCTAGACACAAGGTTAGGAGCACAGCCTGTGAAATCCACTGGCCCTGGGTTCACACCCCAGCTGACGCTTACTGGCTGTGTGTCCCTGGGCAAGTTACTTAACCTCTCTGAGCCTCATTTCTCTCCTCTGTCTGTAAAGTCAATACAGACCTCCCTCCTAGAATTGTTATGAGGATTAAATCAGACTATTGTGTGTTTAGAGCAAGGGTCTGGCACACAGTAAGTGCTCAACAAACATGAGTTACTCATATTAATTGCTGTTCTATATCTTCTACTTACATCTACTACAGGATTTATCACTGTCTATCTGTACAGTGATTTAGTGTAGCGATTATTGAAATTGCTGTTTCCCAGGGGAAGCTCTGAGTTATCTGAAAGCAGGGACTCTGAATTATTTATTTCTGCACCCCACGCACACAGAGATAGGCAAGAAACACGTGTTTTTAAATGAGTGGAAGAATGGGTAGCTGAGTGGATAGGTGGAGAGTTAGATGGATGAATGTGTTGTTACAGTTCAGGTAGGTGGATGGATGGATGAATGGTGGATGGATGGAGGGGTAGGTATATTGATGGCTGGATTAAGGAATGGATGATGGATGGGTAGATAGATTGTGACTTGATGGATAGATGGGAAGGTGGACTGATGGGTGGATTAAAGGATGATGGAGCAATGAATGGATCTATGGGAGAGCAGATAGTTTGTCCCCACAGGAGCATGGATGTGGGGGGCAGTTTTGTTCATATAGTAGGTGCTCAGTACTTAGTTCCTAGGTGAATGGAAAGGCATTTGGGGGATTGGCCGTCTCTATCTTGAACCACAGATAATTAAATTCCCGTGCTACTGTCGGGATCAGGAGGAGCTGTTACCATTCAAATGGCCCAGTGGCTGACACTTGAATCCATGCTTTGACCAAGATTGTGATGAGGCCCCCTGCTGGTGTTAATGTGAAACAACGCCAGCCAAATGGAGTTTCCTTTCTCTTTTCTAATTTACGTTCTGTTTTTCTCCTGTTGAAGATCCTGAAGGTTTACTCTTAAAGCAGTGGTCCTCAAAACCCTTGTGCTCATCACCATCATCTGAGGGCACCTCGTTACACCTGTAGCTTTTCCCTTCTGGTTGGAGAAGTCAGGCTTCACCGGGAGGCAGTGCAGATGGGCTGCTGCTTCAGGGACCATCTCCAAATTCCCAAGTGGCGTCCAGACCATGTGGGGAAAGGACATGGTCAAGAGCTATGGTTTTCCATTTGGATGGTCCCATGTTCGAATCCCAGTGCCATCACTCTCCATTTCTGTGGTCTCAGTTTCCTCATACATAAAATAGGGAAATAGTGCTTTCCCATAGGACCATGGGGAAGGCTGAATGAGATAATATGCACAGAGGGCTTGGCACACAGCAGGGTAAATCTTAGTGAATGAATAAGTTGCTAAATGAACCTCCCCCCTCCCCTTTTTTTTTCTTCCTTGGGTAACAGAGAGGAACCATGGACCTGATCTCTCCCACTAGAATGTGAGCCTGTGAGGGAAGGGACTTGGTCTTTCTCATTCACAGCTTTATCTCCAGCACCCAGGACAGTGTCTGCTACATATAGTAGCTGCTCACTAAACTTTTATTTTAAAAAGCAATAGGTCTGGCTGGTGTGGCTCAGTTGGTTGAGCGTCATCCCATGCACTGAAAGGTTGCTGTTCCCCGGTCGGCATGCACCCAGGAGGCATCCGATCCAGAGGCAATGGATCAATGATTGAAAATGCTTGAGAGCCTTCGAGCTCTGGCCTCATGCCTGTGTCTGTGCCGTGTTGCAGGTGGCGGCCCTGAGCCCTGATGCTTGACCGGATGGACGCCTGCTGGCTTCTGTTTCCAGGAGCGGACACCCCGAGCGTGGTCCCCAGCTGGGAAAGAAACCAGGAACGGCCTCGGTGAGATGATCCAGCCCCGACCGGCCTGAGCAGCTGAGAAAGGCGAGGAGGGCACTGGGGCTGCTGGTGACCTGGGAACCCTTCTCCACTCGCTCCTCTCAAAGTTCTCTGGGGCTCTCGGAGGCCAAGAACAAGATGTAGGGAAAGGGGACCCACTCCTGGCTGTCCCGACCTCAGAACTTCTTTTGTGGCTCAGAGACACTCACCTTGGCCTCGGGTGGGCTGGCCGGCCAGTTCTGATTTCCATTCTCTTGGCCTCAGCCACGTGCTAGAAGCCTTCTGGGTCTGATGCCTTCGCAGAAGGAATAAGACGGAAGGCCCCCAGGGGTTCCACCCTTGAGGGGAGCTTGGGAAAGGAAACCCCCTCCTTCCCCGCCCTGTGGCCCCTCCAGCCAAGCCCCCCGGCCAGCCAGTCCGGAATGATCCCGCCATGGCCAAGCTCTGGTTCAAGTTCCAGCGGTACGTCCGCCGAAAACCCGTGCGCTTCTTTACCTTCCTGGTGCTCTACCTGACGGCCGGGAGCCTCGTCTTCCTGCACGCCGGCTTCGTGGGCCAGCCCGCCGTCCCCCAGAACCAGGCCAGTGCCGCCGCCATAGCTGCCGCCGCCGCCGCTGCTGGGGCCCCAGCCGAGGGCGCCGAGCTGCCCTTCCTGGAAGACTGGCACCTGGGCAGAGGCTTCAGGGACGCGGGGGAGACCTTGAGCCTCGCCCGCAGATACGGACACGGACCCTGGTTCAAGGGCAAAGATGGGATGGAGAGAGCCAAGCTGGGCGACTATGGAGGCGGAGCCTGGAGCCGAGCCCTCAAGGGGAGGGCTGTCCGGGAGAAGGAGGAGGAGCGAGGTAAGAGGGGTGAGCACTGGGGCCTGGGGGAGGCTGTGATGCTGGGGGGGGGAGGTTAGGACTTCAACATATGGCTTTTCGGGGGGACACAACACCTCTGTCCTTTTTTTTTTTACAGAGAGCAAGAGAGAGGGATAGAGAGTTAGAAACATCGATGAGAGAGAATCATCGATCAGCTGCCTCTTGCACAACCCCCAATGGGGATGTGCCCGCAAACCAAGGTACATGCATGCCCCTGACCGGAATCGAACCTGGGACCTTTCAGTCCGCAGGCCGACGCTCTATCCACGGAGCCAAACCGGTTTCAGCAACACCTCTGTTCTTATTCCCACTTTTCGGGCAGGAGAATAATATCTCTGGGAGCTTGGGTAATAAACTAGCACAAGGCCACTGCTGTGTCAGGATCTGAACCCAGATCCGACTAACCTCAAAGCCGTCCTTCTCGTATGCGCCGCTGCCTCCCGTTTGTGAATCTACCCACAGACAGCAAATAAGAGGAATCCCAATGAGTCACGGGTAGCTCCTCTTTTAACAAATCACCTTGTTGAAGAGAGCAGCGTTTCTTGGAGAAGAAGATGAACGGAAGCAAAAGCAAAAAAGGAAAGCAAAACACACCCCAGGGAGGGCATTTTCCCAGGCTCAGCCCGCACTGGTCTCCGGGCTTCTGAGACAAACAGCCGGGCTGGGGCAGCTCTGCCATCTCAGCGATCTGTGCACCGCAGCGGCAGAGACAAGCTGATAGATCGTATGGCCTCAGCCGTTCATCCACCCTCAAGTGGCCTGTGACGTGGTCTGTCTTAGACCCCCGGCCTCCCCTTCCTGTCGGAGGGATTCTGCCGCCTGGGCAGGGCTCTGGGGAAATGGCTGTGGTGAGCTCGGCGGGAGGGAGCACTCAGGAGCAGGGACCACGTTGTGTTGGTCACAGCCTGCACCGAAGTGTTGGTGGGGGAGGCATCCCCAGCCCTGGCCCAGGAAATGATAACATGCTGTCGAGGTTCAGGCTCTTCAGAGCTGCCTCCGTGTGGGTCTCATTGCTTGATGCTACGGAGTGGCCTTGGTTTGGATTCCCTCTGCCTACTCGTCACCAATGGAGCTCAGGGTTGACCTTAACCCTGGTCACAGGGGAGGCCCCTCCTCTGCTCTGCTGGCCTCCAGGGCGCACAGCTCTACCCCTTGGACTCCACTGCCCTTAGGGACCAGGTTCTGCCAATGCCCATGACTGTCAGTCTCTCCTGCCTGCTTTTCTGCTCAGAGGAAGGAATTGGTACCAAAAAGTCCGTAAGGCCACACGGCCAAGGCACCTGCTTACTCCCCTCACCCTTTCAGCCTCCACCCCAACCCCGTCTGACTTTTCTCCTCTCCCCAAAGCCAAGTACATTGGCTGCTACCTGGACAACACCCAGAGTCGGGCCCTGCGAGGCGTGTCCTTTTTCGACTACAAAAAGATGAC
Organism: Pipistrellus nathusii; assembly: GCA_963693515.1. NCBI lineage: Eukaryota > Metazoa > Chordata > Mammalia > Chiroptera > Vespertilionidae > Pipistrellus > Pipistrellus nathusii. Next base: position 5,672,061 of record OY882876.1, read on the forward strand.
CGTCTTCCGTTGCCAGGACAACTGCGCAGAACGGTAGGGCCCCGACGTCCCAAGCTCCATTCACTTCGGACCCCTTGCTTCTCAGGGTCCTGCCTGTGGTGTTCTTTTCCTTGGGAGCATGTGATGGAGGGTGAGCACGGGGCCAGAAAGAAAGGGTCTTGTAAGGCTTTGTGGATGCATAAGTGCGTGTGTGTGTGTGTGTGTGTGTGTGTGTGTGTGAAGCATGCCTTGTGTTAAAGGTGTATACAGGTGACAGTCAATATGGCCATGGTATGTCTATGTGGGTAGGTGAATGGGGTATAAGACATCAGGTGGGGATGAAGGCAAGTGGGTGGTCCCTAGGGGTCCTGGTCCCCCGAGTCCTCTCATCCCAGGTCTCCTCGCTGGGTCCCCGGGGGTCTCCATGGCGGCAGCCGCCCTGGCCTGACCGCAGCCTTCCCTAGGGGTTACCTGTATGCCGGGCTGGAGTTCGGCGCCGAGTGCTACTGCGGCCACAAGATCCAGGCGGCCAACGTGAGCGAGGCCGAGTGCGACATGGAGTGCAAGGGCGAGCGGGGCAGCCTGTGCGGCGGCGCCAATCGCCTCTCGGTCTACCGGCTGCAGCTGGCCCAGGAGTCGGCCCGCAGGTGTACGTGAGTCAGCCCCTTTCCCCCTCCTACAGCTCCTTCCTTGGCCAGCGGGCCCTGGCCCTTGCCTGTCTGCCTGCATTCAGCTAATGTTCACATTGGTCTGTCCCACACCTCCCATGGCTCCCATCACCCCCATGCCGTCGGCTGCCCTCCAAGGCTGCCTCTGTCCTGCTCAGGCTCACCTCCCATCCACCACGTACAGAGAGCCCTTTGCCCCAGCTGCTTGGCATGTTTCCACCCCTTCCCCCATTTCTCTCCTGCCCTGAGTTGCCTGCTGGATCACTTGCCCCCATCTTCCTCCTTCATCTGAGCTAGAGCCTGAGCTGAGCCTGTCCTTCCTGAGTTTCTGAAAGCAGATTGTCCCTAACAATGACGATGACAATGACGACAATGACAGTGGCAAACAATGCGCCCTCTCCTAAGTCCCTTATATGGAATAGGTAGCTCTAATTCTCACACTCATGCTTCACATAGGCACGAGGAGTCACCTACTCCCATTTTACAGGTGAGGAAACTGAGGTTCAAGGTCATATAAGCAGCAGGGAATTTAAACCAACTCCAGAGCCTATGTCTCTAATGCTCCTGTGAAGAGAGATCATTCCTCGCTTGTCCGTGCTTCCGTCTTGTTGCAAAAGTTCTCAGTTTCCACCCTGAGAGAAGAAGGGGGACGAATAGCAGAGGCCGGGAGCTGAGGACACCGTCCTACTGTCCCCTCTATGGATGTTGAATAGCAATGAATATCTTAGTGTCAAAATCTGCTGTGTTTCAGGCACCTTGCTAAGCCCACGGCAGAACCCATCTCATTTACCTCCCCTACAACCTTCCCGGGCAGGGATGTTACCATTGAGAATTTGATAGTGAGGAAAGCGAGGGCTAATGAATTTAAGTAAACCCGCCCAAGGCCACGCAGTCTAATTAAAGGTGACCTTCAGACTGTAAAAAGAGCTAACGGCCTTGACAAAAGATGGAGGCCGGAGGATGGTCCTCCTTACCCCCGGGGCCAGCGCTGCCCGAACTTGACCGTGCAGGTGAACCCTGTGGGGATCTTGTTAAAATGCACATTCCGATTCAGCAGGTCCGGGTGGGATACTGCATTGTTAAGGGCCTCCCCAGCGATGCCCGGCTGCTGGTCCAGGAACCACACTTTAATAAGTAACAAGGCCGTAGGCCCCGGGGGAGCCGATAAGGCCCGCCTGGAATGCTGGCTAGCCCACACAAAACTTCACGCCCGTCTGCCCGCCCAGAGAGGTCTCTTCCACCCGAAGGCCGTTGTTTATAAAAATGCATCCGTGGTTTGCGTGAGAATGTGCTCTGTTTTACAAACGCCGTGTTTTTGAAGCTCAGTTCAAGCTTCGCTCTGCAGTAGGGTCCAGTGAGCCTGCTGCCAGTTCGCAAAGGGGCCGGTTTCTGCAAACGGATGCCCCGCCCGCCTCCCTGTGGGCCCGAAGGCCTGGCTGGCAGAGGGCACAGGTGGCGTAGGAAAGATCCCAGCTGGAGAATGTCCGCACAGCCAGTGCCTGGCGTGGCCGTTCATGTAATGAGGTTTTATTGTGACGGTAGGTTTATCGTCCCCATCACTGAAGCCCTGTTGCCAATATTTATGTTGTTTTGATGGTGGCTTTGACCATCTGAAGAGATGGCCTTAGTGCCGTGGGTATTTAAAGGGAAAAGATGCTGCCACTAAAACAACCCAGTGGGTGGGACGAGCCAGATAACAAGGCTGGGGCTGTGAGTGTCATTAGCCAGATATCGGCCAGACGTCCTTTTGGTTAATGTTCAGAATGGACATTTTCTCTCTCTCTCTGTCTCTCTCTCTCTTTCTTTCTGTCTCTCTCATATACACGTGCAAGCACACACACACATTTCTGAGATTACCTATTATAATGACACTAGGGGCCCGTTGCACAATGTTCGTGCAAGAATAGGCCTCTGGCTTCACTCCCAGCTGCCCGGGAGCCGGCCAGTCCCCACTTCCACTGGGAACTGGTAAGTTCCGGCTCCCAGGCTGCCTGGGAGCCAGCACGTCCCCGCTTCTGTCAGGAGCACCACTCCAGTAGCTCCCTCCGCTGCCCCCCTTCCCCTCATAGCAGGCTTCACGCTGCTCCACCCTGCATATGCAAATTAACCTCCTGCCTGTTGGGTTAATTTGCATGCTCACTCTGATTGGCTGTGGGCATAGCGAAGGTAGGGTCAATTAGCATTTTTCTCTTTTATTAGTGTAGATGCTCACTGATCGTCTGAGACTTTATAGGCTGAACTATAAGTCTCAACCCATGGAGACCACTAAGCAAGGGTGTGTTTGTAAACGTAGGAGGGCTGGATGGTTGCTTGTGAGCCACCCCTAAGGTGTCTAGTGGAGAGACAGGCCCCTGGGAAGAGGGTTGTGGGGGACTCTGTCTACAGGAGCCAAGGCAGCAACACTGGAGCTAAACCTTCCTCAGAGGAGACTTCTAGGTGAAAGAGAGAGAGAGAGCCTTGTGTTCTAGCCACGAACAGAAGTCCAGGCTCAGCAAAGTTTCAGGTGTTGAGTGCCATGTTGGAAGCACCTTCCTTTCTGATGTCCCATTTTACAGTTTTGGAAACTGAGGTCCAGAGAGCAGACGTGGCTCAATTGAGCCTCCTTGGGGAAGGCTCCCAGAGGAGGGCTGTTTGATTAGGGCCTTGAAAGACACACAGGGTTTTGCGTGATGGAGAAGAGGGAGATATCCAGACTCGAGACACGTTGCCAAGATGTGGCAAAGAAATCCAGGCAAAGGGAATAGAGCGAGCGAAGCCTGGAGCACGGGAGGCTCCGGGTCACCAGCATATGACACTCACTCTTGTTCCATCCGTCACAGAAGTGACCTGCTGCCTCCAGGAGGCAGGGAGGACGGACACCAGGTCCCATTTGTAGCATCGTCCGTTGGTGTCGGCACCGGGTCGTGACTGCGTTTCCCTGAGCATCGGCAGCGAACGCCTGGAGACTGTGCGGACTCAAAGGGAGTTTGTTGTCTTCCAGGCACCGCTGGGGCGGGTGGGGGGCATCCACCTTCCATGGGGAGGTGCCGGAAGGCTCCCACGGCAGCAAGCGAATGAAAAGGTTGGTAGAGCAAGTGTCTGCAGGCACCCGGCTAGTCTGCCTTGACACAGACGCTCCAGGACCCTTCCCCATTGTCACAGAAGAACCGAGAAATGGACTCCCTTCGTGGTTGGATTGCACTTTTCACAGCAGTTTGCTAAATGTGTCGGCAGCAGCAAGGGTAGCTCTGCTCCCAGGGCAGCCACCTGCCGTGCCATGCAAACGTGGGTGGCTTTATTGGGTGTTACAGGAAACATAATTCGCCTGGAAGATTCTTGCCAGATCTGTATTGCAACATCTGCGAGTCAGTCCCGTGGTGGCTGTCCGTGGTGCTGAACAAAACAGATCCTGGACTTAATGGTTCACAATTCACAGAGTGGATTTTTGTGTGCCGTTGTTAGTTCTAGTGATTTTTTTTTTCTCCCCGCCTTCCAAAGTTAGAAGGGAAATTTTGTTCACTGCTGCTGATTTATGCTTACCGATACTCCGTTCTGACCACTTCTGCTGAGGGCGCCTCCGACGATTGCCGGGAAAAAGTACCATTTTGATGGATAGACCAACCCTAGCTCCTTCTTTGCCCGGCCTGTAGGCCTCTCCTTGCCCTTGATGTATGTCTGGGAGTCCTGGGTTTTATGCGGGCCTTCATGAATTATGCAGTGCAGAACCAAGGAGGTGGTAACTAGAAGATTTTTCTCCTTCTCCCTCATGAGGAGGGGAGAATTGCTTAGCTGTTCTCCCCTCCACCCAAACTCAGAAGGCTGTGGGAGTGGATTTTGAAGTCAGGCGGACATTGTTCCTATGCCAGCTCTCTCGCTTGTTTGCTCTGTTGACCTTGGCCAGGCCATGCATTCTCTTTGAGCCTCAACCGCCTCGTCTGTAAAATGGGGGCAATCCCAACCTTTCAAGATTGCCGTGACCCCCTCAGTGAGACACAATGGAGAAAGCATCTAGCACAGTGCCTGCTATGTAAACACCGTGCCCACCCCTCCAATCTCCTTAAAGTGAAAACTCCTCAGCCTCCTCTGAGCACCACCCGGATCAGGTTATTTGAATGTGCACACGCCCATGGGGGCCTGCAGAGGTGCCCGGAGATGGCTGGTTTGAATTCTTCTCAGACAGTCAGGCACTTTGTGTAATTCCATCTCTCTGTGATTATAGGGAGCTGTTAACGGCTCCCAGCTCGGCTCCCAGCTCCTGCCTCCCTTCCCTGCCTGCATCTTTAATGCAGTGGAGCTTGGCCTAATTACAGGGGGGCGGGGGAGAGGGTTTGCAGGGAGGTGTTAGCCTCTTTCAAACCAAGGAGTACTCTTCCATGCCCGCCTTTAAGCCAACGGGACGACATTTACTTCATTTTTTTTTTTTTTTGTGAAGCCCCAGAACAAAAAGATAACGGGATTTCAGAGGCACTTGCAGCTGGTTCCGGGCTGTGACTTCGTCTGCCCCCAGCAAAGAGAGCGGCTGCACGGTTGCTCTGCCCGCCCCTCGCTCATAACCGCCCCCCCACTCCACCCCAAGACTCGGAGGTAACACTCCGTCTCAGCTAGCCTGGCAGCGAGGAGCTGACTCTGTGGGAATGGGGGGTGTGGGCCCTGGTGATCCTCAGGGCCCCTGCGGTGGGGCGTGAGAGGGTTTCTGGGGAACGCATGGGGTCACCACGGGATCCCCGGAGCTCCACCACGTGAGAAGCGGCAGGCCTCCCGCAGAACAGCGGAGATGTGGAAAAGGGGGTGTGATGTCAGACAAGTTTGGGGTCACAGCCCAGCTCTGTTCCTCCCTCGTGGCGAGACTTGGGAAAGTGATCGAGTCTTGTCACATGTCAGAGTCTCCGCCTGCAAAGCAGGATCGTAGTGTCCCTGCCTCACAGGCTGCATTGAGGATTCACTCAGATACAGTGTGTGTAGCATCCTTGGCACGAATGACACGCACCCTGCACCAACCCTTGTTTTATGCGAAAGCTATGCTTCTGGAAAGGTATGGGGCTTTCTGAAAACAACCGAGCCCAGTTTTAAATGGGCCTCGTGAATCTTCCAATAAATTTGGGGCCACTTTTTTTTTTTTGTCTTTATGATATTAAAATATACGTATTCGGTGTAGAAAAAAAAATAGAAAAGTTTTACAAAGAGATGGGAATAAAAATTGCCTAGAATCCTACTTCTTATCCGTCAAGAGCTCTCCATGGCAACAGAACCAGGAGGAGGTTAGGTAGGTGGAAAGACACACGGACAGACAGAGGGCTAGATGGTAGAGGTGTTTATGTTTATTTAAGGAAGCTGGCCAATCCGAACACTGCAGGGCAGACCAGCAGGCTGGCAGTGCAGGCAGGAGCTAATGCTGCCTTCTCCAGGCAGAATTCCTTCTCTGAGAAACCGGTTTTGCCCCCCCAAGGCCTTCAACTGATTAGGTGAGGCTCACCCACTCCTTGGAAGGAAGTCTCCTCACAGTCAGCTAATTGGGATCTTTCCAAATGGGGTTATTTTAAAGGGAGTCACTCCCACATCTCAGTCCCTTGCAGCCTGCAGGTGCTCCGCACTGGGTGGACTCAAGGATCCCAGGTTTGATTGATTCCGGTCAAGGGCATGTACCTTGGTTGCAGGCACATCACCCGTAGAGAGTGTGTGCAGAGAGGCTGCTGATCGATCTTTCTCTCTCATCGATGTTTCTAATTCTCTATCCCTCTCCCTTCCTCTCTGTAAAAAAATCAATAAAATATATATATATATTTTTAAAAATGAAAATAATTAAAAGTGCTTCTGTCAGAAGGTGGTTCTCCCAGCCTGGATCTGACGCCCCTTTTCCCTCTGGCTCTGCAGATGGCAGTGCGGTCTTCCGAGGCTGCTTCCGCCGGCCCGGCAACCTCTCCCTGGCCCTGCCCGTGACGGCCGCCATGCCAAACATGTCCGTGGACAAGTGCGTGGACTTCTGCACAGAGAAGGTGAGACGGGGGGCCCGGGGAGGGGTAGTGTGGAACGGCTGGTGGAACAGGATGCTGGGCTGGCGAGGGAGGGATCCTGTGATCCATGACGTGGGAGAAGGTGTGCCCTTGCCATCTGTCCCCCCCGAGGTAGGGGTTACACAGGGTCAGTTCCTCTCGTGATAGTGAGGAATACTCAGGCGTGAGCTGGGCCTAAAAGCAAGACTCCCAGGTAGATGTAGGGATCGTCTTACTTTGGGACGGAGGGAGTTCCCATCACTGCTAAAAGGGAGACCAGGCTACTCTGATAGAACTCACTGGACCCAGCCAAGTAGGAGCACCTTTGGTTCGTTACCGGATTATTCCTGGACCAGCTTCCTGGGGAAATTGGGCTGTGGGGCTTGAGTAGAAGCAGATTGGACAAAGGACAGTCCGCCCCCGGCCCTTCGAATCCCAGGTCGCTCCCACTTCGCTTCCCATTGAACAAGCAAAGCGATTAGGAGCTGCTCTCCCAGCCCAGCCTGGTCCTCGCAGGCTCTAGGAGCCTCTGTGGCGTGCAGGCACGGATCCAGGCGGCTTTCTCTGAGGCGTGGGCTGTGTCTCACCGTCAGACCAGGGGGCACGGACCGTGGCGGGTGGCACACTGTGAGGAAGGCATTTATTTCTCAGTTTTCTTCCCAGTTCTTCCGGGAGAAAGCTCAGCTCAGGGCTGGAGTGTCTTGCACACTCTCTGCCCTCAACTAATCTCCCTTTTTGCCAGCATAGAGCTCAGTGTTGGCAGGCAGGAGGCCTTAATGAGAACTTCATCACACTGTTGTGTGTCCATGGCATTTGCGTGTATAGCATGGAGACCATGGAAGCCCTGGGAGGGGGTTCAAAGTTTTCTGGGAAATTTAAGTCCCAAAAAGTGAGTGGCCTGAAAGGAGACAAATAGATAAATAAAGAACAGGGAAACAACAAAGAAAATGGTCACCATTGAAGTGGCGGGTATGTTCATTAGCGTGATTGTGATGATTGGCTCACCACATATACAAGTATTGAGACATCCCCTTAAATACTATTTTTTAAAATATATTTTATTGATTTTTTACAGAGAGGAAGAGGGAGGGATAGGGAGATAGAAAGATTGATGAGAGACATCAATCAGCTGCCTCTTGCACACCCCCTACTGGGGATGTGCCCGCAACCAAGGTACATGCCCTTGACCGGAATCGAACCCGGGACCTTTCAGTCCGCAGGCTGACGCTCTATCCACTGAGCCAAACCGGTTTTGGCAAGACATACTATTTTTGTTTAATTCTTCAGTAAAGCTGGAAGAATACCATAGTGCAGGAGGTACACAGATGGGGCGACGTTGTAAAAGCGGGGTTCACTCATGACATCTCAGGATCCCCAGTTGGGGAGCGGGGTGGAGACAGGACGGCTTGGGCTGCTCCATGTCCAGGGGTTTAACAGAGTTCTCCCTCGTCCTCTCCCTCGCCCGCCCCAGGAGTACCCGCTGGCGGCCCTCGCGGGCACCGAGTGCCACTGTGGCTTCCCCACCACGCGCTTCCCCCTGCACGAGAGGGAAGACGAGCAGCTGTGCGCCCAGAAGTGCAGCGCGGAGGAGTTTGAGAGCTGCGGGACCCCCAGCTACTTCATCGTGTACCAGACACAGGTGCAGGGTGAGCCAGGCCTCCCCCCGAGACCCTGGGTGCTCTCCCAGGGCCTCCCTCCCAGAGGTGCCAGGACGGTCCGCTCCACACTGCCACACTGTGCAGGCCAGCGGGCGGGGGCGGAGGGCGGAGGGCAGGGGCAGGGCTGGTGACCTTGGCCAGGCTTAGAGATTCTGGATGGGCCACAGAGGGAGGACGAGGCAAGGGGGTGGATTCTAAGGACCCTCAACTCTATCCTTCATACTGCAAACCCCCTCGGTAGCTTTTTTCTTGAAATGGAGACTGTGGCGTTGAGTGGGAAGGCATCGGGCTGGGAGGGGGAGAGCTGGGTCTCCGACACAGACTCACTGCGTGATCCTGGGCAACTCACTTCCCCTCTCGGGGCCTTCCCTCAGCTCCCCTCACATCTGTAGGGAGCAGGCGAAATCACCCCTGTGCCTTCTTAGCTCCGGGCGGGGCTGCACCCCAAGGCTGTAACACACACTTTCCGTGGCATCCCGGGGTCTCTGTAGAGGGAGAGAATGGAGAGTATCAGAATGGTGCTCACCTGTCCCAACCCATTGTACAGGTGTGGAAGTTGAGGGCTGGAGAAAATTAATTACTACACCTTTTGAGCGCTTTAGCACTTCAATGCATTCCATGCATTGTTTCATTTAATCCTTACAATAGCCCTATAATCCCGATGTTCTTGTCACCCACCCAGCCACCCACCCACCCAATTACCATTGCATTCATCTATCCACCCATCCATCTGCCATCTGCCCATCTGCCCACACACCTATCCATCATCTGTCTAACCACCCCTTCACCCATCCGTCTACTTACCCATCCATCTGGCCGTTCATCTATCCATCCATCCATCCATCCATCCATCCACCCATCCATCCAAGAAACATTTATTATCGCTGCTATATGCCAGATAGTATGGGAAGCACTGCGGGGTCATGGAGTCACAGCAAAGGCAGGGTTTCTTGCTAAACAAATACTTTTTGAATGACAGTTGTGATAAGCGACATGAAGGAGATGGACACGGTAGTCTAACACTAGCCCGGGAGTCAGGAAGGAAGGAGGGGCCGGGTCAGCAGAGAGTGGGAAGATAAGAATCGGTCTGGCTGGCAAGGGCGGGGAGGAGACAGTGAAGGCGGAGGGAACAGCGTGCCTGAGGGTGCTGAGTTGGGTGCTGAGTCAGGGAGGCGCAGAGCGCAGGCGAGGACATGAAGGGACACCAGGTGACTGGCAGGTGGGAGGTGGGAGGGGAAGCAGGTGAGTGGGATGAGCCTTGAAGGATGCAGGGGCCAGACCCCATAGGGCTTAGGAACCAAGTCAGGAAACTTGGACTGGATCTCACGTAGATGGACGCCATCCGAGGGGTTTAATCTGGAGGAGAGGGTGGAAGTAGGAAAAGGTGACGTATGGTGGCAGGGAGAAACTGAGGCAGTAGAGAAAACTCGCTCTCCTGACTTACTGAATCCCTACTATGTGCAAATCCCTTTTCATACATTGTCCTTTAACACTCACATCAACCCTGTGAGGGAGGAGCCATTTCCCCCATTTTACAGAAGGGGAAACTGAGGCCCAGAAGAGGTTCCATCATGCACACCGGGTCGCATGGCTAGGAAGTGGCAGGGGTGGGACTCACACCCAAGCTACGCCTGCCCCTGCCCCCTGGTCATGCCCTGCTCTTTGCAGACAACCGCTGCATGGACAGAAGGTTCCTCCCAGCCAAGTCCAAGCAGCTCATCGCTCTGGCCAGCTTCCCAGGTGCCGGCAACACGTGGGCCCGCCACCTCATCGAGCTGGCCACCGGCTTCTACACCGGCAGCTACTACTTCGACGGTTCTCTCTACAACAAGGGTGAGGAGGCTGCCTGGGCTCCGAAAGGGCCCACTGGGAGGCCGTGGGACTACCCTTCCAGAGCGCCTTTTACTGTGTGCTGCTCAGCTCAGCTGAGCATGTGTATGGGGACCTACTATGTGCTCGGCCCCTTCCCTTCGCTTCGATCGCTGCAGGCATTCCTTAAACATGGCGTGCATGCAGGTACCTCCACACAGACATTTACTGGCCAGCCTCCCTGAGCTACGCACACAGATCCAATAGCCGTGTTCCCTTTGGGGACATTGATGGCCTACAGGGAATCCTAGAATGTCACAAATCGTAGAAGCATCCTTGAGGGTCCTTTGGTTCGTGGATCCAGAGAGGTTCCATCTCACGTGTCCATTCCAGCGAATCCCTTTGCTTTAGAACGGTGTGTTGAGAAGGATGCTGAGCTTCTGTTCTCCTTCAGGAACAAAAGTGCCTTAATCTAGTCGTGATGCCTGTTGAGGGTGTAGAAGGGGGAATGGCCTACTTGCCGGGTACAGACCTTCTGCACACACCCCTCCCCCCGGAATATATAAATCACGTGTCACACACAGCACTGGGTCCATGGCAGACATCCAAGGAATGCCAACGATCGTATCAATAGTGACACGAATGCATGAATAATAATGAGGGCCGTGAACAAAGGTAGAGGGACATACAGGAGAAGGATACCTAAGTCAGCCAGAGACCTTGCAAATCATCTTATTCCCCAATTCCCATCCCAGTGCCTGGCACATAGTAGGTGCTCAATAAAGACGTATGAGCTTACAATGAAGCCCTTCACACGTGACTGTGTGAGACTCCCACAGAGGCCCAGCAGGGGGCAGGGTGGGCTTCTTCTCGCCTTCCCCGCTCACCTGCCTCGTGTCCTCCCCACCCCCACCCCCGCTCCCCGCGGGAAGGGTTCAAAGGCGAGCGGGACCACTGGCGCAGCGGGAGGACCATCTGCATCAAGACGCACGAGAGCGGCCAGAAGGAGATCGAGGCCTTCGACGCCGCCATCCTGCTCATCCGCAACCCCTACAAGGCCCTCATGGCCGAGTTCAATCGCAAGTACGGCGGCCACATCGGCTTCGCCGCGCACGCGCACTGGAAGGGCAAAGGTACGGCTGGGAAGCGGAGGGGTGCGGGGGGGGGGGGGGAGGGGAGGGAGTCCCAGGGTGCAGCGGGCAGGGCACGGGGCCAGGGCCGTCTCCTGGAGTGGGAGACTCCAGCCCCTCCACTTCTAGTGCTCTTCCCACATCCCATGCATCTGCTGAGCATCACCCTCCAGGAGTTAGGCTGGGGTGGTCCAGTGGTTAGGGACATTGGTTGTGGAGCCAGGCGCCCCTGGGTTCTAATCCCCAGCCCCGTCGCTTCCTGGATAAGCTTCCCCGCCTCCCTGAGTTTAGATCATCCCATCTGTAACATGGGATCCATGAGGCATGATGGAGATGGAGACCCTCAGGTTGATGTGATTTGATTGAGTGGAGGAGGAGGTGGAGGTTCAAGGGTCAGGAGACCCAAATCCAGACCAAGGTCCGAGGCTAAGTGGCCTCAGGGCGTGGCCTAGGCGGTCCTAAGGGGTCACTTGGAGGAACAAGCCCAACAGCTCAGGGTTGGGAGGCTCGGAGAGGGTAAGGGTCTGGCCCCCAGATCGCCCAGCTGGAAAGCGGCAGTGCTGGCCCCTCACCACCGGACTCATTAAGATGACCTGGGCCTGAGAGTCCACTCTGCCCTTGTGAGCAGGTGGCTGCCGCGTGGATAGATGGCTCGTTGGATGGCTGTCTAGTACTTCGTTAAAAATTGTAAACTTCTATTTGGTGAAAGACACTGTCAAGAGAATGGACATACAAGCCACAGGCTGGGAGAAAATATTGGCAAAAAATAGATGTAAAAATTTACACAGAAGTCTTAAAACTCAATGAGACATTAAAAAAAAAAAAAAAACAATTTAAAACTGGCAGCCCAGGGTCGTGGTGAGAATGTTGACGTCTGACCCAACACCTGCCATCACCCTCCTGGGTCTCAAACGCCCCTGTCTGGTACCACCCACAGCGCCATGGCGGTGAACAGAATCACACCGATTCTCGCACAACGAACCCTTTCACAAAGGGACAAGCTCGGTTCAGGGAGGCCAAGGCGCCTTTGCGGGAAGTCCCAGGAGCTGGGGTTTGGATCCCAAGGCCTCTTCCCCCAGGGCCCTTGCTCTTAACCACTGTGCTCACCCACCATGTGGATTCACTGAAATGTCTGTGGATAGGAATCACCCAGTTTAGAGCCCCTGGAAATGCCAGCTTCCCCCCCCCCCCCAAATTCATCCAGAAACAAGGCTGTTCCAGCCCGAAGTCAGGGGGGTGCTTCCTGCTCCTCGCCCTAAAGCTCTCCCTCCTGAGAGGACTGGAGCCTGGCAGGCTGTAGTCGACTTGGCCATCCACCAGTCACACACTCATTGTTGTTGTCATTGATGAAAACCCTCCGGCCTGGCCCACCTGGGTTCCTGTTCCCCCATCTGTCCCTCTCTCCGCCTTGCTTCCCCTCTCAGCGAGGGGACGGAAACCTGGACAGGTGGTGGGGACATTTGTCCTGTGGTTGCCAGGAGCGAAGAGGCCGCAGAATTGTTTATTTGTAGAATGATGGACAGGGAGCACCGGTCAGGGCCAGGCGGGAAAGTCTGGCAGATGCGAATGGCGGGAGCCGGTCCCGGGAAGGGACCCTCCGCTGGCCGAGCTGGAGGGAACCTGAGAGACCCCTGAACCCGGTGGTCCTCAGCCCGGCGGCGGCGCATCAGAGTCCCCAGAGGAACTGTGGGAAAATCGTGCTCAGGCTGCGCCTGGGACCGGGACTGCATTGCCACCCAGGCATCCGCATTTGTAAAGCTCCCAGCCGCTTCCAGTGTTCAGGCGGGACTGAGAACCCTGACTCGTCCTCTGTTTATTAATGGGGAAACTGAGGCCCAGAGAGAGGCGGGGGCCTGCCAAGGTCCTGTGAAAAGGGGGGACTGGCTTGAGAAGCTCATGGGGGCGCAGGCACTTAGCCTTCGTTATCTCATTTAAGCCACCTGATCGCCGAGGAGGTAAGAAAGGCAGCCATAAGCATCCCAGGTGAGACACCGTCTCTGGAAGGGAGGAAGTCACGTGGCCGTGGGCCCCGGTGTAGACTGAGCTGGGTTCTGACCCAGGCAGCAGCTACCAGGCTCTTTCTCGCCCGGGGCATTGCTGACCCAGCTTCTCCTCTCCTGGCACAGACCCTGTTAAAGGGGCCGTCAGCTGGGAGTTTTAAAAAGCAAGAGAAGGGCCAAAGCCGGTTTGGCTCAGTGGTAGAGCGTTGGTCTGCGGACTGAAAGGTCCTAGGTTCGATTCTGGTCAAGGGCATGTACATTGGTTGCAGGCACATCCCCGGTGGGGGGTGTGCAAGGGGCAGCTGGTCGATGTTTCTCTCTCATCGACATTTCTAGCTCTCTATCTCTCTCCCTTTCTCTCTGTTAAAAATCAATAAAATATATTTAAAAAAAAAAAAAAAAAGCAAGAGAAGGGATGGTCAGGACCAGCTGAGCCTGGAAGCTTCAGGGGTGAGAGAGTGGGGGGTTTTGGCACATCTCGTGTTGGGGTTCTGGGGTCCCCATGTAAGTCTGGAATTATGGGGCAGGGGAGGCTGCTTCCCCTCCCAAACCTGGCCCAGATCCTCCAGAGCTCTGGCCCAGAGCCTTCCCCAACGGACCAAGCCCCACAGCCCCCACCCACCCTCTCTCTCATTTCTGTTTTTGAGGCCCTCACCTTCGGGCCCGGCAGCAGCAATGTCAGTATCACGTGGGAGCCTGTTAGAACCGCAGGTTCTGCCCCTGACCCGCTGAGTCAGAACTCTGGAGAGGCCCGGCCACCCCCTGTGCTTTAGCGACCCCTCCAGGTCTTTCTGGGCCCGTGGCATCGACTTCACAGGGGGGTTTTTAGAAAAGCAAATCTCAACCTCCTCTTCCCTGTCCCCCAGTCTGACTGGATCCAAATCTGCATTTTCATGAGAAGCTTCGCGGGTGCTTGAAAGTTTGAGAGTCTCTGCTTTAGGATGCCGCCCTCAGCCTCGCCTGTGAGGGTCACCCCCCTCAGAGCAGAGGCCACCCCGCTGTTGAGCGTGTCCACCAGGCCCGGCCTGTGTCCCCTCGGGGTTGTAGCCGGGTTGAAGCTCTTGTAATGCTCCCCACCCCCCGTTGGTTCCATAACATTAATTTTACGATGTCCCTGGCGTGGGTCCAAAGCAAAGTTTTATGTGCTGTGATGACGCAAGGTGAATTGTCCTGAGTCTGCCTAATGGAAGGGGGACGGTGCTTAATGATTCCGCGGGGAGCTGGGTCCAGGGAAGCTAGTCATCAGCCCCGGTTCCTCCCGCCAACAGGAAGGTGGAGTCAGGTGGCCAGGCCCCCGTGGCCAGTGGTCCGTGGCTCAAGGAGCCTTTGTTACCCACTTTGAAGGCAGCAATCCATTCCTGGAAACCTGAGCTAATCAAGGCTTTTTAAAAATAATAATAATAATAATAATTATTATTCTTTTCCTTTCCCAACGAAGTAGCTTCAAGTGAGGGATCTGTGCCTTGGGGGTGGATACAGGTGCTGCCGAGACTGCCTGGTCTTGGGGGGAAGCTCTGACTTAAATGGTGGGGCCTTGGAGGCCCCTCAGAGATACTGGGGGCCAGCATGTCTCTCCTGTATCCCAGCCCCTGTGCCGGGGCCTTGTTAACTCTCGCTCCGTTCCACCCGCCCAGCACGTAGGCCGCAGTCACCATTTCGCAGATGGGTAAACTGAGACTCAGGGACATCGACTAATGTCCCCAACCAAGGTCACACAGCTAACGTGGAGAGGAGCTGGGTTTTGGATGCAGGTGGTCTGACTCCGAAGGCACCACAGACCACATCCGGAGAGAAGAGCGCCTGAGCCGAAAAGATCAGGAGCTCAAAGGGATTGCCAGGAGGGCAGGAGCCAGGCCGGGCTTAAGGTGGATGTGGGTTCGAATCCCGCCTCGGATACACTGTGTGGCTTCGAGCTTTGAGCCTCCTCTCTCTCTCTCCCCTGTGTGGATGATGGGGCTAGGAATTGCTACTCTTCGGGCTCCTTATGGGCGCTGCCTGAGGTCATGCCCGAGCACCGCCCTGCACAGCCCCGACACACAGTGGGTGCTTTCCTTTCCCGTCCCACGGAGGTGTGCAGCCAATAAAGAGGCCACCCCTGTCCCACCTGCATCCCAGGAGCACCCACCACGCCCCGCCCTTTTCCTTGAGGACAACCCTCTTCCAGCAGCCGCTGGCGATCGATCGTCGGAGTGGCCAGGCCCGGAGCTGGGATCTGTCTGTCCCTGGTGCCCGAGCGCTGCCTCCATCCACAGGGGCTTCTGCTTCGGGAGCAGCCGTTGTCCTGAGTCACCGGGGATGCTGGGAGGTGACTTGGGAGCGGGGAAATTCTAAAAGAAAAGAAGAAAAAAAATATATAGTGAAACAGACTATGTACATGCTAAATTTTCTCTAATCACCCAGATACATCTGGTGTCAACCCATTATAGCAGTGTAGGCCCAATTAGCCAGATCCGTGGTAAATAATCTGTTGTAGGGATAAAGAATATCCTTCTCGCCAGCATAAACACTTCCCCAGCCGTCGGGGGGTGCCAGCGGGAGCTCCAGGGGAGTCGGAGCCCCCCACGCAGGGCCTGGTGTCAGCTGCAGACAAAGAGGGGTCCTTTATCACAGCGGCTTCTCTCAGGAACTATTTATCACTGAGCCCCTGCTGGGTGGGAGCAGCGGGAGGAAGTGGGGGCGAGGCTGGTGGTGCCTTCGGAATAACGAGAGAGTGAGATCAGAGCCTGGAACCAGGCAGGCCTGGCCTGGATGGGACTCTCTGGCTGCGTGGCCTTGGGCCAGTCGCTGCACCTCCCCGGGCCTCGGTTTACCCAGTGGTGATGGTGAAGGGAGGTCCTTTCTTTCCGGGGTAGTCGTTAGGATGAACTGGGATCGCGGGGATCTGTCACCCAGTAAGGGGTGCAGATTTTCTTACGAAGAACCAGCTGGGCTCCCCACCAGGGCATGGGAGCGGGGAAACTGACTGACGCTCCTTCAATAAACATGTCCTCCTGGAGGGAGCAGCTGGCATTGTCCTCGGGGAAAGCACTTGGTCTGGCTTCAGGGTTTCGGAGAGGCTGCCCCGTGACTCTCCAGCTGGGGCTGGCCTCCCTTCCTCTGCCCCAGCCTCCTCCTTGGCTGGCCTCCCTTCCTCTGCCCCAGCCTCCTCCTGGGCTGGCCTCCCTTCCTCTGACCCAGCCTCCTCTTGGGTCCCCCTGTCGTTACCCAGCTTCTCTCTGGTTTCAGCCACCCCCGGGGCTGGCTGGCTGGCTCTCTGGGGTCCTCTCCAGGGCTCCGCAAGGAATTTCCCGCATTCGGTGATAGCTTGCCTTTCAAGTCAGACCATCCCAAAAATACCTTCCCAATTTTGGTGACAGTCCATCCTGTTCTTTTTTTTTTTTTTTTTCATACATTTTATTGATTTCTTTTTTTTTTTTACAGAGAGGAAGAGAGAGGGATAGAGAGTTAGAAACATTGATGAGAGAGAATCATCGATCAGCTGCCTCTTCCATACCCCCTACTGGGGATGTGCCCACAACCAAGGTACATGCCCTTGACTGGAATCGAACCCGGGACCTTTCAGTCCGCAGGCCGACGCTCTATCCACTGAGCCACACCGGTTTCGGCCATCCTGTCCCTTTACAAACCCAGCAAAGAGGAGAGGGTGTGGAGATCCACCAGGAGTGGAGAGGTGTTTGTACCGCTGTGAGCGACGGCGGCCGCTCGGCCCTGGGTCCCGGGAGCCCTCCGCCCGCTGACCCCCCTCCCTCCTCTCTTCCCCAGAGTGGCCCGAGTTCGTGCGGAACTACGCGCCGTGGTGGGCCACGCACACGCTGGACTGGCTCAAGTTCGGCAAGAAGGTGCTGGTGGTGCACTTCGAGGACCTGAAGCGGGACCTGTTCGCCCAGCTGGGCCGCATGGTGCGCCTGCTGGGCGTGGCCGCGCGCGAGGACCGGCTGCTGTGCGTGGAGAGCCAGAAGGACGGCAACTTCAAGCGCTCGGGGCTGCGCAAGCTGGAGTACGACCCCTACACGGCGGACATGCAGCGCACCATCCAGGCCTACATCAAGCTGGTGGACGCGGCCCTGAGGGGGCGGAACCTCACGGGCGTGCCCGAGGACTACTACCCCAGATGATGGGCTGGCTGGGGAGGGGCCTCGAGGCCCCTGGGGACCCCCCCCCAACCCATCGTCTGGCCGGGGACAGCCCCCTCGGCTGCTGCTGCTGGCCTTCAGTGCGTGTCCTGCATGACACAGGAGCCTCAGGGGACAGCCATCTGCCCGCCCACTGCCCTTCCCAGCCTAGGAGGCCCCTGATGGGGGTTGGGGGGGAGAGGGTGTCCCAGCCACACAGACTTCTGTCTCCCACGGCCCCACCCCCACCACTCTAGTCCTCCCCCTGGGAGGGTGGGCTCCTGGGTGCCTCCCATGGGTGCTGAGGACCTGGGTGCTAGGGAAAGTGACCCCGGTGCTCGGCTCTCTGGGGCTGGGCTCCCCTGGGCCCTTCTCTCCACCGAGCAGCAGCGAGCGGCCCCGGGTTCATCGGGCCGCCCGGGGGGAAGAAGGACGGACGGCTGGAGGCTTCTCCGTGGCGTCCAGTTTCGGACATCCTGGCTGGGTGGGGGAGCCCCAATGCTCTCAGGAGGTTCACGGGCACCACCAGGCGGGGTCCCCACATCAGGAGCCCACCCCCAGGTCACACGGCTCCTGAAGACCGAGTCAAGGTCAAATTCTGCCCTTCCCTGCCCCACTGGGCCCCGGAGATGACCTGAGGGTCCCTGATCCCACGTCCCCCGTCCAGGGTTCTCCAGGCACCAAAGGTTACCACCCCCTCCCAGGATGGCCGAGGGCCCACGCGGACTCTTGAGTAAGAATGAGAGCGACGGGTGCGACACGTGGACCTCACACTGCCTCTGGCCCCTGCCGACGGGGCCTTGGCTCTCCAGGCGAGAGAGCCAGGGATGCTCCGAACCAGGGGGAACCAGACCCAGGAGCGGCCCAGCTCCCGTCCCCGGACCATCGGCCTCCCGCCATCACAGTCCCCCGTGCAGCCTCCGAGGGATGACAGGAACGCCATGGCTCTTCCCTCCCGCGCGAATGCTGCTCCCCGAAGCCGAGACAGCAAACCAAAGGATTCCTGGGGACCCCCCCCGTCCCCGATGCTCCATCTTGGAAAGCACGGATCCAGGATCCCTCTGCTTCCCTGCCGTGGAGACCAGTGGCTTCCCACCAGCCCTCGCCTGCGCTCTGCACCGCCCCCACCGCGTAGACACAAAAGCCATAGGTCCCAGCTCATCACTGCTCTGTCCGGAGCACCCCCCCTCGCCAGCAGCCCCCCCCCTCCCCCCCGAAGCCTCGGGGTGCAAGGACAGGCTCGCTCCCCAATAGCCCGGAGGCCACAGAGAAGGCGAGCGTCCAGAGATATATTTTTTTAAGAGGAAAAGGACTCATACATTCCACCCCTTGGCAGCCGGCCATGCAGAGCGAAGGGGCCAGGGGATCAGACCTGTGATTCTCACCCTGAGCCCTCTCCTGCCAGCTGCAGGCGACCCCAGGGCCCAGCCAGGGGCTCTGAATGTATTTTGTACCGCGATTCATTCGTTCCCCGGGCTCATTTCTAGTCTTTGGGGGACCCCCCCACCCCACCTCTCACCCCCCACCACCATCGCTCCCACCCACAGGCCAGCGCCTCTGGGGCCTCTGGGCCCGCGGCCTGGCCCAGCTCTCGGCCGGCGGCCCCCTCAGGCCACAGGCCTCTGTCTGAAGATTCCTCAGGTCAACACCACCATTAAAAGTGAGTTTTGTTGAGAATTCCACCCCGCGGCCGAGTGTTGTGTGCGGCGCGCTCACAGGGGGTGTTTTCGGGGGTGTCTGGGTTGGAGAGAACGTCCCGGGGTGCACACCTGCCAGTGTCTGGGTGACTCTGGCACGGCCGGTGGGGAACAGAGGGAGCACCTGTGTGTGTGACGCTGTCCCCGGGGCCAGCGGCCCGCTGTCCTGAGGCTGTGCCCCCCGCACCGGTACCCCCGGGGAGGGGGGCGGGGGGAGTCCTGCCTGTGGAGTCCCGCACACGTAGGGGAGGAAATGCCAGTGTGTGTGAACCTGGGCACGAGAAGGTGCCAGTGGAGGGGCGTCTTCTCCCCGTTGCCTTTGACCTTGGGTGTGTGTACAGGGTGGGGGTGTGGGGAGATGGGGAGAGGCGCGGGGGTACGGAGGGAAGGGTTACTGGGGTGAGGTGTTAGTGCCCCTGCTTGGAAGCCGCTTGAGAGTCCAAGAGTCGGAAAGGGCCCTCGTTCCCAGGGGGCGGTGAGTCTCCGTGTTCAAACCTCCCAGGGCCCCAGGGGGAGGACCGAGCCCTCGGACCCCACAGACAGAGCGGCCTCGGTGGGACGGGGAGGAGGTGGAGGGGGGGCGGTCAGCAGCTGGGACAGGCAGGGGAAGGGGCGCCTCGGACTGGAGGAGGAGGTGGAGGTCTGGAAGGGGAGAGTGGGGGGCTGTTCCAGGATCCAGGGAGGGCCCTGCTCCTCGGGGGGGGGGGGGGGGGGGGCTTGTGTCAGCTCCGCAAGCCTTTCTGTGAGGTTCCCGGGCCCCAGGCTGCCCTCTGACCCCGTCTCACATCGGGTCTCTGGCCCCAGCCGGAGCCTGAACCAGGATAACTAAGTGTGACTGGTCTCAGACGACGGGTCCCGAGTCACCACGAAGCTGGAGTCCTGATCACAGACTGAGCCCTGACCCCCCAGAGGCCCAGCCTCAGTCCCCTCCCCGCTTCCCGCACACATTGCTCTGCTCTCCCCCCACTCCTCCCCCCTCCCTCTGGGCTCCTTCCCATGGCCTCCCTGTCACTGTTTCCCATTTCGAGGTCTCATGCATTTCCTCCAGCTGCTCCTAGCCCTCTCTCCTTTCTCGTCCTCCTCTCTCTTTCCTCTCCCGCGTTTCATCATCATCATCTCTTGCTCGGTTCCTGCTTCTGCTGGACAAGCATCTCACTACGTCTCCCCCCTGAGCTCCGAGCTCCTGTCTCTCTGCCCACCTCTGGCTCATGCCCTTCCTCCCTCCCCCCCTCCCCGCCCTATTGTCCTCTCCCCAATCCTCCCTCCCCCCTCCCACCCTATTGTCCTCTCTCCAATCCTCCCTCCCCCCTCCCACCCTATTGTCCTCTCCCCAATCCTCCCTCCCCCCTCCCACCCTATTGTCCTCTCCCCCCTCCTTCCTCCCCCCTCCCACCCTATTGTCCTCTCCCCAATCCTCCCTCCCCCTCGACCCTATTGTCCTCTCCCCAATCCTCCCTCCCCGTTCCCCACCCTATTGTCCTCTCCCCAATCCTCCCTCCCCTCCTCCCACCCTATTGTCCTCTCCCCAATCCTCTCTTCCTCGCCTTCCCGGAGAATGGGCGTGACTCAGCGGGATCCAGACACAGCGAGACACATGCTACCCAGGCCAGTAACCAAGGAAGTGGTTTCCTTAGCAACAGAGTCTGCAGGCATGTGCTCCACTGCCCCATCCCTTCGCTATTACAGTGAGGCCTGGGGGTGGGGCGGTGGGGGCGGGGAGTCAGTAATGACCCTGCTGTAGTGACCCTCCTGAGAAGGGACTGTGTTCCGAGACCAGCTCCCTGCCGGGCCTGGCATTGTGGGGAGACCCACCGGAAATCTGAGAGGTTGGTGAGGGGCAGGGGAGTGTGGGTCTCCATGTCACATGGAGAGAGCGGAGGGAGGAAGCCACCAGACTTGATGGCAGGCCGGATGTGGGCAGGGGGAGGTGACAAGGCCGAGAGGCCCCCACACTCAGCCTGAGCAGCTCCTGGGAGGGGGTCCTTTGACTGACAGGAGAACCTGGGACGGAGGAGCAGGGGGTGGGGGCAGGGGGGAGGCTGTGAGCTGACGTCACTCACTCCCTCTCCCCTGGCCTTCACCATCTGGTGGGGATGGCATGGCGGGGAGAGCCAGAGGTGGGGGTGGAGACAGACACGGGAATATCGCGTTCGGTTCTCCCTATAAATTAGGATTGGGGGGATCAGGAGCAACCTGCGGGGCCTGAGAGGCACAGAGAAGGTGATCCGTTTGCTCAGGGGAGAATCCTCGGGTGCAAACCAACACCGCAGAGCCTGTCCCCACGACAGAAAACGTGGAGAGGCGGGTGGGAGGGGAGGAGGGGAGGCTGACAATCACTTTCCTGGTACTTCTCCCACCGGGAAAATAAAAACACGTTCCATCTCAGAGAAACAACTGCGAAGGAGGAGACAAAAGCGCCCCCCACGCAGGCTCGCTTTGGCAGCTGTAAACGTCCCCACGAAAACACCTGTCCAGACGTGTCGCTTCCAGGGAGACGCACTGCTCCGCCTCTTTCAGGCTGATGCTTAGGTGACTCCGGCGGGGAGGGGAGGGGTGATGGGGGTGAGGAGCAGAATGTTGGTCCAGGGAACCCAGAGAAGCTGAACACCTCGCCCGGCTTCTCCCACAAATGCAATGCCCCCTCGCCGGGCCGCGGCGAGGAGAGCTGTAAATCTGCGAGATTACAAGATCGCCCTCGCCAAAGCAGCATGTTTGTTTATCCTGTTTGCACGCTGACCGTCTCCCCTCGGATTTGCAGTCTGCAGTGCGCCGGCATGCAGGGGGAGACGCATGGAGATGAGAACAAACCGGCGGAAAGTCAATCCGCTCGCCCCACCCCCCAGGGCCCGCCGCCTTCCGTCCAATTTCAGACGGAGGCGGGGAGGCGTCCGAGCGGGCCCCGCGTGTCTGCATCTCAGGCCGCCGGGAGCTAATGGAACTGAGCAGTCATCACGGGAGAGAATGTGTTACAACAAAACGGTTTCTGTGTCTCCTGAGTCAGTTGCTAAACAGTGATGGAGAGTGAACCGCCACCAGAAGCGAGAGAGACGGTATCAGGCGTGTGTGTGTGTGTGTGTGTGTGTGTGTGTGTGTGTGTCCTACAGTGAGGGGCAGGAGGGAGGGGCAGGTACCCAACCTGTAACCATAGTTACGTGGGCCTCCAACACGGAGAATGCCCAACCCTCATCCCAGGCTTTCTGAAGCAGGGATGCTCTGGGCCTGCGGGAGGCAACACTGTGTTCCCAATTGCCTTGTTGGTAACACCTGGCCTGCCAGGCACCAGGACAGCAGACGCCCACCAAGAACCGTCAGTATCCTCCATGCATTCCCTGGCCTTCCGTGCATTGTGATCCATGCGTCCCTGGCCCTAGCACAGTCCCTGGCACACAGTAGGTGCTCTGGCACATAGTAGGTGCTCGGGAAAGGCTTGTTGACTTCCTGAGTCGGTGAATCGGGAATAATAAAGATGTTCAGAGAAAAGCGGCCAGGCATCAGCTGAAGCAGGTCGGAGAGGTGAAGTAACGCACTCAGTGCCACCCAGCTGGGAGTGATAAAACTGGGCTTTGGCCGAGACCGGTTTAGCTCAGTGGATAGAGCGTCGGCCTATAGACTGAAAGGTCCCAGGTTCGATTCCGGTCAAGAGCATGTACCTTGGTTGCGGGCACATCCCCAGTGGGGGGTGTGCAAGAGGCAGCTGATCGATGACTCTCTCTATCGATGTTTCTAACTCTCTATCCCTCTCTCTTCCTCTCTGTACAAAATCAATAAAATATATATTTAAAAAAAAACAAACAAAAAACTGGGCTTTGAACTCAGGCAGCCAAGCCTCAGTGCCTATGTCTAAACACCACGCTGCACCCCAGAGGGAGGAATGAGCCCGCAGCCAGAAAGGGAAGGCTGGATCCAGCAACACGGCACGGAGGCGGCAGCGGGCCTCGGTGGGGCTGTGGACGGAGAGGTGGGGGGAAAGGAGAGAGAGAGACAAGGCCGGCACTCGTGCAGCAGGCTCGGAGCCGGAGCCCCCCATGTCTTTGGGTTCTGAGCGGCAATGTTGGTTTATAGGTTCCCATGGCAACTGCCAAGCCATAATCTCACGCTCCACACAGCTCAGTGATTCTCCGAAATCCGCTCCTTTCTGCCTCCCCGGCCGCCCCTCCCGGCTGATGGAGACAAGGTGACAGCTTCGGCCCCAGGAGAGATGGGCCGGAGAAGGATGGCCTGAGACCCTTTTAGGATGGCACTGGTGGAGGGATATTTGAGGGGGGGCAGGGCAGAGGCAGAACAAAAGAGAAGGATTTCTCCCCCTTACTCCCGCCGACTCCCTCATTCCCTGAGTTTTGAGCTTCTGATCGACGTTATTCAGTCTCTGGGTCTGTTCTTGTTCATCTGTCTATGCCATGAGGGTATTTCCTGTATCACATGATCTCACGCATCTAGGGGAAATAATGAACAACACAAATTGATGAACAGAAACAGACCCCGAGACAGAGAAGCAGCGATCAGACTGTCAAACCTCAGAGGGAAGGTAGGGGAGGGTGGGGGTGAGGGGAGAGATCAACCAAAGGACTTGTGTGCATGCACTTGTGGGCCTGGCCAGTGGCCATGGACAACAGGGGGGATGGGGCATACGTGGGAGGGGTTTGGGATGGGAATGGGGGGGATGAGGACAATTATGTGATACCATAAATCAATAAAGAAATAAAAAATTAAAATTAAAAGAAAGAGAAGGAGGGGCTTAAACCCTCGAAGTGCCCATCATCAGGCTGGGAAGGGACTGCAGAAAGGGCTTCTCAGATCAGCCTGCAAATTGCATGAAAACCACGCATCGTCGCCCCAGGAAAACATGAGCGTACATGTACCCCCCCACACAGTCTGGCGTATAGCTACAGGCAGCATGTACAGCCCTCGGGACCAAACGCAGGGAATTAAAAGTCATCTGATCTAGCCTTTTCCAAAGTAGGCCAACGGAATCCTATCTCCAATCAAAACCGAGTGTGAAACCCTAATCTCTAAAACAGTGGCTCTCAATTGGCGGGCAGGGGGCGGTGGGGGAGGTGGAGATTATGCGTCTGGAGATGATTTTTTGGTTTTCACCACTGGGAGGGGGAGAGATGCGATTGCATTTATTAGGGAGACACCTAGGATAGTGTGCAACATTCTATTAAGAGCATATCAACCGGCCACGATGAAGAGTCATATGACCCCATGTCCTAGCTGGTGTGGCGCAGTGGATAGAGCATCGGTCTGCGGACTGAAGAGTCCCAGATTCAGTTCCGGTCAAGGGCATGTACCTTGGTTGCGGGCACATCCCCAGTGGGGGAGGTGCGGGAGGCAGCTGATCGATGTTTCTCTAACTCTCTCTCTTCCTCTCTGTAAAAAAAAATCAATAAGATATATATTTTTTTTTAAAAGAAAAGAACTGAACCAGCAAGGGGACTCTGCCAAACACTGTATGAGCTCAATCAATCCTCACAGCAACCCTATGGCATTTTCCAGATGGGGAAACTGAGGCTGGGGGCGGTTAAAATCGCTTGACCAAGGCGAATAAAAGGTGGAAGTGGGATTCTGTGCGCTTATCAGTTTATGAATGTTTCACCTGAGCAGGGGCAGCTCTCCTCTACTCCACTGGGCACTGCGAGCCAGAACCTTCTGGAAGGAAGCCAGCACCTGGTGTCAGGGGCTCTGGGGTCCAAGGAAGCAGAAAACCTGAAATCTCCAAGAGCCCTTTCTGCTCCCGCTCTCCCCGGTTTGAAGGCCCCAAGCCGACCCTGCCCTTAATCCAATTAAAACGGACTTGTTTGTGGTTAGCAGCTCTTTATTTGGTTTGTTTAAAAAAATAAAAATAAAAAACCTGCAAATTACCCAGAGGCCTCTTTGTCCCCTGAACCAAAAGCATCCGATAAAACTATTAAGTCCAATCCAATTAAGCGCAGCTGCTGTGGCTGGAGTTGGGTGGTGCAGGGCCGCGGGGAGGGGGGGAGAGCAGAGTTTGCTGGATTGGGGGGGTCGGGGAACAGACCTGGTCTCCGCTGGTTCCTGGCACAGCAGAGTGTGGGTAGGAAAAGGGCACCCAGAGACACATGGGCCCTGGGCCACACCTGTTGTGTATCATTTAATCACCTCAGTAACTCCGCAAGGTGCGTGTGATTGGACCCATTTTGCAGGTGAGACTCAGAGAGGTCACACGCCCGGGAAGCAGCCGAGGCAGGATATGAGTTCTGATCCGGCCGATCCCTGGAATCTTGGAATGTCAGAGCTTCGAGGGCCCTGCTTAGAGGTCGTCTGGCTGAGAGGAAGGCAACACACACGCCTGAGTCCCCGCATCCTGAAGACGCAGCCGTGGCCACCTCCCGGGGCTTGGGGAGGAGCCCGGGAGAGGATGTGCCATGGAAGCACATGGCATGATGTGTGCTCACGTCTGACACGCACTCTTTTTAAAAAATATATATATTTTATTGATTTTTTTACAGAGAGGAAAGGAGAAGGATAGAGAGTTAGAAACATCGATGAGAGAGAATCATTGACCAGCTGCCTCTTGCACACCTTGCACTGGGGATGTGCCCGCAACCAAGGTACATGCCCTTGACCGGAATCGAACCTGGGACCTTTCAGTCCTCAGGCCGACGCTCTATCCACTGAGCCAAACCGGTTTCGGCTGACACGCGCTCTTGTCCAAACCCTTCCTATGTATCAGAAGGGAAGGTCGAGGCCCAGAGGGGGAACATGACCCTCTCAGGTTACAGAGACCCCGGCATGGAGCTGGACGTGGGTGAGAGCCCGCAGGGCAGTCATGGCACGGGAACGGGTGGCCTCCAGACAAGCTGGGGTGCCTCCCCCCAATTCTCCCTGACAAGAGGGCAGCCGGGGGCAGGGAAGCAGGTTACATTTGGGAGCAGCCAAGCCCAGAGCCAAGTCCACTTTCCACGGTTTCCCACTCACACAGGACCCGGGAGAAAGGGCTCTCGGGACCTCCAGACTCCTCCCCTCCAGACCAGGGCCCCCCTCCACGCACCCAAAACCACCGGGGGAAAGCAGGGCCTGCAGCGTCTTGGAGAGGGTGAGTGTGTTTGCCCAGGGGAGACAGCCCAGGAGCCTGTAAGACAGACATTTGGACTAAAACGGTGACACTGGTTTGATCGGCGTGGTAGGGCTGCTGTAAGGAAATACCACACACTGTGGGGAGGGATTGGGTTGGGGGAGCTTAAAGAACAGAAATGTATAGTCTCCGGTCTGGAGGCTGGAAGTCCAAGGTCACGGTGTCCACAGGGTCATTCCTGGAGGGAAGGCTGGCTCAGGCCTCCTCCCTGTGTCTCTCGGCCTCCTCTCTCCACTGGGTGAGTCCGTTTCCCCTTTTTGTGTGGACGCCATTCCTATTGAATCAGGACCCCACGGAACGACCCAGTTTTAGCCTGATGACCTCTGTGAGGCAGGTCCGCATCTGAGGTCCTGGGGGTCAGGACGTGAAGATATGAATTTGTTGGGGAACACGGTGCAACCCATAACCTGATAGCGCACCATTGTTTTGGTTTCCTGTGTTGCTTGGTTGCCAGTGCTGGGTGGTTGGTGTGGGAGGGGCTGAGAGGGGTGTTCTAGGCAGGACCAGATCAGCTACAAAGGAATTACACGCCCACACGGTAGCCGGCGTCCCGGGTGCAGCGCCAATGTGTGATTGAGGCGGATTTGTGCAGCCTCCTGAATCCTTGGGCCGGATTAGGCACGGCCCCCAGAGATAACAAAGCAAATGCAGTCTTGTTGCTCCAGTAAACGGGAAGGGGAAAAAACGACACAACAACATACAACAGGCCAGCCCAGATGGCTCCACAGTTGAGAGTCAGCTCATGAACCCAAAGGTCGCTAGTTCGAGTCCCGGTCGGGGCACAGCTGCTGAATTCCCAAGCTCCAGGTGTCCCTGTTCAGGAATTAATGCACCTTCCTCCTTGCTTCAGCCAGGGGGAGTGGAGGTTTGCGTTCTAATGGAAAGAAGTCATCTTATTTCCTTTGACTTTTGCTTGGTGTGTTTCAAGTTGTGGGTCTAAAGAGCTGTGAGTCCAATGAGCGTGGATAAGAAGGACTTTTTTTTTTTAATTTCTTTATTGATTAAGGTATAACATATGTGTCCTTATTCCCCCATGGCACCCACCCCTCACCCCATTCATGCCCCTAAACCCTGATTAGGCTTATATGCATGCATATGAGTCCTTTGGTTGATCAAGAAGGACTTTTATTCATTTCATTTATATTCCTGACCTTGGACGTGGCGCCCGAGAGATCCACAGCTTTAAACGTAACGCCTTTCTCTCCTCTGCTCTGTACTCACGTCTCTAACAGAGCTATACAGAGGTGGGTTCAAATCCCAGCTCTGCTACACACAAACACCTGGAAAGGTGTATGAAAGTAAGGATGGCGACAGCTGTTGTGTCTCCCAGAGCCTAGCACAGCGCCTGGCGCACAGTAGGTGCTCAACAAAAACCAATAGGTGGATAGCTGTTCCGGGAAAATCACTGGACCCTTTGAGTGTCCACGTCTTCATCTCTAAAATTAAGTTGGGTTTGCCCTTCGGTTTCCAACGAGGATGAAATGAGAGGATAGATGTGAAACCGCCTCAGGCTGCCGGTCACCATGCCTAAAATCCCATCCGCAGTCACCCCTCCCTGCCCAGTAAGGCACTGGAGCCTGGGCAGTGCCCTGGGCATTGTAACTGCCTGCCATGCCCGGCTGGCGTGGCTCCGTGGTTGAACGTCGACCTATGAACCAGGGGGGTCACAGTTTGATTCCCAGTCAGGGCACATGTCCAGGTTACAGGCTCAATCCCCAGTGGGGACCATGCAGGAGGCAGCTGATCAATGATTCTCTCTCACCATTGATGTTTCTATCCCTCTCCTCTTCCTCTCTGTTAAATAAAAATAAAAATAAAAATATTTTAAAAATTTAAAATAATGATAATAAACTGCCTGCCAGCTGAGACTGGTTTGGCTCAGTGGATAGAGCGTCGGTCTGCAGATTGAAGGGTCCCAGGTTTGATTCCGGTCAAGGGCATTTACGTTGGTTGCAGGCACATCCCCGGTAGGGGGTGTGCAGGAGGCAGCTGGTTGATGTTTCTCTCTCATTGACGTTTCTAGCTCTCTAGCCCTCTCCATTTCCTCTCTGTGGAAAATCAAAAAAATATATTTTAAAACACACACACACACACACAAACTAAATTGCCTGCCATAAGCAGGGGCTCATGGGCTATTCCCAGCCACCAGCCAAGGCTAAGAACCGTCTTTCCCACCTTTCTGCGTGTGTCCCAGCTGCTTAGCACCCACATCCAGGAGACACGACCGATGCCAGAAACTCATTCAGTCATCCAGGTGTTTGCTCTGCAGGCACGGACCTCTGCAGGATGGGAGCCACGGAAAAGATAACCCTGGTTCTGCCGGTCCAGGGGCCGGGCACCGGGGCTCCGGGGACACCTGGGGTCAGGTGTCTGGCTGTGCTTTCTGCCCTCGCTTCGCCCGGTTCCCAACCCAGACCTGGCGCCCGGGGGATTGCTCCATCCACGATTTCAAAGTGGAAGGATAAACACAGGAAGTCCGTGGTCGTCAGCGTTGTACCAGCCAAACCCTTGATAGAGTCCTGGGCCAGAGGAGAATTACAAAACAATAGGAGGGGGAGGTGGAGGGGGCGGTGGAGGGAGGGGAGCGGGGGAAGGAGGCATCTGATTTCTTTATTTTCAGGCTATCATTATTAAGACAAAGGGAGAAGAAAAGGCGGAGGGAGGAGAAACCCCCTTGATGCGACATGAACAGAAATCTCCTTCCTGTGTGACTGGTCCTGATGGTCCCCGGGAAAGGACTCTGGCTTCTCCAGTTCTGACTCGGTGACCGAGGGCCTCAGTTTCCATGTCTGTGAAATGGGGATAAGCCCACCCTTCCCAAGCTTCATCGATACGGGTGGGAAAATTCCAATACACTTGACCAACGGTGTATCATAAGAGTGACTGTCATGAAACCCCATGGTGATGAAGACACAAATAACATCAGCCTCTGGTCACTCATCCACTCATTCATTCACTCATCCATTCATTTATTCATTCAACAACAAGAGTACGAGCACTTTTACTGTGTCAGCGCCGCTCTGGGTGCGGGGGATACAGAGCCCAGCAAGACTGACGTGGTCCCTGCCCTTGACGGAGCTGACGCCGCGTAGGGGGCGGGCAGGTTCCAGATGGCAGGAAGTACTGTAAGGAAAATAAAAACTTTTTTAAAATATATTTTATTGAATTTTTACCGAGAAGGAGGGAGAGGGATAGAGAGCTAGAAACACCCATGAGAGAGAGACATCAACCAGCTGCCCCCTGCACGCCCCCTACTGGGGATGTGCCCGCAACCAAGGTGCATGCCCTTGACTGCAATCGAACCTGGGATCCTTGAGTCTGCAGGCCGACGCTCTATCCACTGAGCCAAACCGGTTTCGGCAAAATAAAACATTTTAATCGAATAGGCAGTGAGTGGGTGGGGGCGGGGCCGACTGGAAGTGGGGGGCAGGTGAAGAAGGTCCCTTCTGAGGAGGTGAGGGGGGAGCTGAGACCTGGGGGGCGGAGAGGAGGAATGGGGTAGTGCGCACAGAGAGAACAGCCCACGTGAAGGCCGAGGTGGGGACAGTCTTGGGTGCATTCCTGTTCCTGCTACTCCTGAGCTGCTTGGGTCTGAGAGGCGGGCGGGGT
This sequence comes from Pipistrellus nathusii, assembly GCA_963693515.1. Classification (NCBI taxonomy): domain Eukaryota; kingdom Metazoa; phylum Chordata; class Mammalia; order Chiroptera; family Vespertilionidae; genus Pipistrellus; species Pipistrellus nathusii. Next base: position 5,701,788 of record OY882876.1, read on the forward strand.
GCAGAGGGGTGGGGGGGGTGCAGAGGGAGGGAGCAGTCGGGGAGTCTGGATGGCTGTGCTCTGTGAGGGAAGCCCCCTAGGACTGGCTGCTCTGTGGAGAGAGGGCTGAAGGGGGGAAGCCTGGCTATGGGGAGACCAGGAGGAGGCTGCTCCCGGTGTCCATGGAAGAGGGCGGCGCCCGTGAGCCCGGCATCTGCTAACTGCTTGCACGTGGCGTCTCATGCAATCCTCACAGCAGCCCTGTGCGTGGCGGTTCTTATTATCCCCATTCCACAGGTGGGAAAGCTGAGGCTTCGGAGACGCTGAGTCGCCTACCGAGGTCACAGGGCCTCATTCTAGCCTTCCCTCGAGCTCCGTGGTCGGCACACCGCGGCTCTCGAGCCACACATGCGGCTCTCTGGCCCCTTGAGCGTGGCTCTTCCACAAAATACCCCGACGGCCTGGACGCCTCTGTTTGGAAGAAGCGGCATTAGAAGAAGTTGAGGTTTAAAAAACGTGGCTCTCCCAAGAAATGCCCATCGTTGTCCTGTCGCCATTTGGCGCTGTGGGCTCATGAGTTTGCCGACCCCTGCTCTGGCGGAGGTGGATGGTGGGGCTGGGATGTGAGCCCCGGCGGCCTGACTCCTGAGCCCATATGGTCCCCGTGAGTCAGGGGGACAGGGTTGGGGGACCCCCGGAGGGCTCAGTCCTCCCCGAGGCTCTTGGATGGAGCCTGCAAGGGCCTCATCCCGCTGTGGTATTCTTTGGAATCAGAGAGAACCGGCCCTGATTCGGTGCAGAGCGCAGACGGGAGGGAGAAGTCGCTGCTGCAGACGTGGATCACTTTCCTCTCAGAAGTCCTTTCACTGAGGCGTCGCTGGCTGCAGGAAGTGCGTTCATCCTATACATCCACACAAGTGAGGGTTGTTGTTGTTTTTTTTAATATATTTTATTGATTTTTTTTTTTTTTTTTTTTACAGAGGGGAAGGGAGAGGGATAGAGAGTTAGAAACATCGATGAGAGAGTAACATCGGTCAGCTGCCTCCTGCACGCCCCCTACTGGGGATGTGCCCGCAACCAAGGTACATGTTCTTGGCCGGAATCAAACCTGGGACCCTTGAGTCCGCAGGCCGACGCTCTATCCACTGAGCCACACCAGCCAGGGCAAGACAAGTGAGTTTTTAACACAGAAAGTCAGCCTCCGAACCAGCACCGAGGTCCTGATATCAAGGACAGTTTTAAGGGTGACGTTTGTGACTCCCTGTGCCAGGTTTCCCTAAGATCTCCAGCGCCCGCCCCTCCCCTCCAACCCCTTCAGTCAGAATTCTGCTGGAAACACCCTAGGCTGGAGTCCTTCAGGGCAGATCGGCACCAAAGGCCTTGTCCACAAACCAAGACGTGAAGAGGGTGGCTTGGTGAATGCCCAGGTCTCTAGCAGGATGATGCTTTAAAAGCGCCTCCATGAGCATTTTCATATCCTCACAGCAGTCAGTGAGGCAGGAGGTCCCCATCTTATTTGCATAAAAATAAAAAGGCCTCAGTTTCACCATCTGTAAAATGGGCGGACGGGAAGGGCCGCATTGGATGAAGCAGAGTCTCTCCTAAAACTCTAAAAATTCCCAAGATTCCCAGGGTGGTGTGGAAGTGACCAGCCCATCCAGACACCCTTCCCTCCTTCCCAAGGAGAAAGCAACCCCCCATACCCCCCTCTCCCCGCTCCCCAAAATCAGACACCGGAGATTTTGTCGCGCGCCTTTCTCCTCGTCCCACGGAGGAGTCTGCTCGGAGCACAGCTGAGATGTGCAGGTTGCTTTAGAGTCCAACGCTACCCTGGGGGGGCGGGTGGGGGTCAAATCCTAGCTGTGTCCCTAATTAGCTGGGTGACATTGAGCAAATCCTTTCCCCTCGCTGAACCCCCATTCCCTCATCGGAACATGGAGATCGTCAGGGTCCCTCCCACAGAGGTCGCCAAGGGATTCAATGAGAAAATGGAAGGAACGTGCTTGGAGGTTCCCGGCCTCGGACATGCTCAGTTCAGATTACCTGCTGGTATTATTGTTGTTGTTGTTGCTGTGGTTGAAGCCTTGAGCACGGGAACGTGCCCTATAGGCCTGTGTTTCCTCCTCCCTTCACCTCGCACCCACAGCCCACCGGCCCTGTCTCCAGGGCAGCAGCTGGCTGACGTGCCTCGGGGTATCCCCCTCTCCTGGGGTGGGAGTGGAGTAGGAGGGGAGACTCTGGAAGATCCCCCAGGACACGTCTCAGTTACCTCCAGGTGACACCCACGTCCAAGCCGCCTGCACAGATCCCCACAGCCCCGCCCGCCCGGGGAAGCACTAACAGGCCTCGCTCCGGGCCGGTTAATCCGCGTATTATTGATGGGGCTTTATGGTGTGCGCAGAGGGCTCCCCTGAGGAACATAATTGTGCACGGGGAGGTGCGTCTGAATAATATTTACAATTAAGTTCCGTCAATAGAGCAAGGCGCCAAAGCCTCTGTGCTGCTGGAACGGCCCCCGAGCTGGCTTCCCGCTAACCCCTCCCCGGAGGAGGCCTGGGGAGCCTGCAATCTCTCTCCAGCAGGCAGTCCACGCCCCTCAGGGTCGACCTTTGTTCCCAGAGTTCAGGCATCGTCACACGCATTTGGGGGTTGCTGGGTCCCAACCAGAAGGGCCCAGGCCCAGGGCATGAGGCATCGTTTCAACGTGCAGATCTGAGCACATCGCTGTTGTATGAGCTTCCCCTTCACTCAGGGTCCCGGGTCCCAGGATCTCAGGGCCCCAGAGTCCGGCCCTGCCTCCTCTCCATCCTGTGTCCCTATGATCAGTCTACCGGCTCCACCGCAGGTACCTCCCCTTCCAGGCCCTCCCCTTTGCTCTGCTCCCTCCCCCCCCCCCCCCCCGTCCACACTGCACCCCCCTCCCCCTGGCGCCCCCCCTCCGCACCTCCCACCACACCAGTGCCTACCTCTCCCTCGCATCCTAAGCGTCTCTCCCCCCAAGAAAGTGTCAGAATCCTCTCCAATGTGCGTGAGGCAGTTACAGAGGCTGCTTTCCATTTGGGAGAAAATGGTTGCTTGTTTGTTTTTGTTTTTTTTAATATATTTTATTAATTTTTTACAGAGGAAGGGAGAAAGATAGGGAGTTGGAAACATCGATGAGAGAGAAACATCCATCAGCTGCCTCCTGCACACTCTTCCTTACTGGGGATGTGCCCGCAACCAAGGTACATGCCCTTGACCGGAATCGAACCCGGGTCCCTTCAGTCCCCAAGCCAACACTCTATCCACTGAGCCAAACTGGTTTCGGCAGTTGTTTTCTTGTTTGAATTATTGGCTGTTTCTCCCACTGGCCAATGAGTGAGCTGACGAGGACAGAGGTTGTAGGTTTGGATCGCCCTGTATTCCCAGGGCCCAGCCCAGGGCCTGGCCAAGTGTAGGTGTTGGATAGATTTTGATGGCCTGGGGGAGCGGGGGGGACAGGTAGAGAGGACTATGGACATGGATGGGAGGGAGGAGGGATGGATACGGGGCGGAGAAAGGAGGCTTGACCGGAAGGAGGAAAACAGCTGGTTTGGATTTTGCTCCTGTTCACCGGCTTTTCCAAGGATAAACTGATTCCCCGGCTCCCCCCCCCCCCCCCCCCCCGGGCGGCCTGGCCTGCACGCGGCCGACCCAGCCGGGAGGAGCGAGGCACCGAGCCGAGAAAGCAGCCGTCCTGGGGCTCAGAGGCCCAAGTGACTGGTTTCTGAGACCCAGAGTCCGTCCCACACCATCTTGTGCCTGAGTCGCTTCACCTGTGACAGCGAGGAGGGGACGGTGGAGACGGGGGGCCATATGAAAAGCGCCCCCCTTTTGCTCTCAAGCTGTCCGAGGGCAGGCTGCTTAAGGCAGGCGTAGGCTGCGCCGTGGGATCTGGGATGGATTCAGGGCTGGCTCGTGGTGGACACAGTGCAGCTGACAGGGAAGGAACAGTTTGTCTCCTAACGAGGTGTGATTCCAAATGGCCCGTGGGCTCTGGCGCTCGCCAGGCGCCGGGAAGACATCCCAGCTGCTCGCTGCCTCTCCGAGAACTGGCCTCGGGATGGAGGGACCGGAGGGGAGAGAAGGCAGAGCCCTCGGAGGCCTGCCTGTCCCCGCCTGTGCCCGCCTGTCCCCGCTGTCTGCCTTCCCCGAGGTCGCTGGGTGCAGGCGGGGGAGGGAGCCCGGGGGTGAGGGTGGACGGCTGGAGGGCAGCGGCATTGTCTTTGCCAAGTGGCGGTGTCCTCTTTTGAAAACGATTTGCAAAGCTGACTTTACAAAGGCCATGATGACGACGTTTCGATGAATCCACTGAGGCATATGTATTCATGGTCAAAAATCCCAGGCCCCTCTTAAAAACCTTAAGACCCTGCAGCCTTATTGGAGCCGAAGGAGACCTAGGTTCGAATCCAGGCGCTGGCGGAGACCCGCTGGGCGCCCTCAGGCCAGTTCCTGAACCTCTCTGAGCCTCCGAGGCTTCCCATGTAAAAGGGAAGTCACGTGTGAGGGTACCTAACACGGGGCAGCGGTGAGGCATACTAGCACGGGGATCCCACCTGTGCGGTGCTTATCGTGGGAGCGCTACATAAAGGCAGGCTACGGTTAGAGTCCAGAACCGTGGTCGGCAAACTGCGGCTCGCGAGCCATCTGCGGCTCTCTGGCCCCTGGTGGGCGGCTCTTCCACAAAATACCACGGCCTGGGCGAGTCTATGCTGAAGAAGTGGCGTTCGAAGAAGAAGTTTACGTTTAAAACAGTTGGCTCTCCAAAGAAACATCAGTCGTTGTCCTGTTGATATTTGGGCTAAGGTTCTTTCCAAACGTCGGGACTCTTTTTAAAACATTCTCCATTGATACATTCTCTAGAGGGTCAGGCGGAGCCTCTGGCCGGCTGCCTGCTGTTGGGCCAGTTGTCCCAGGTGAGAAGAGGCTACGGGGCTGCACACAGGAGCTCCGAGCCTCTGGCACCGTGCCCACGGTCCTGCACGCCTGCCTCGCAGGCCTGCACGTCAGACCACAAGGTCAAGGTCAGGCTCCAACCTCCGCTTCAAGTTCAGGGACCGGGCCCTTGGACGCCCTCCCCAGCCGCAAGGGACTCCACTTAGCTTCCTGCGGTCGCCTTGGAGCTGGTCTCCAGCGAGGCAGGCGAGGCAGACGTGGGGAGGAAGTGGGGGAAGAAGAGGGAGGCCCTCAGTGCTCACCTCCCGCCCCGGAGTGTTTCGTTCTGAGTGGCTCCAGCCAAAGCCCATAGATGAGGGAGGGAGAGAGGAGCCCCTGGGAGCGAGTGGGGGCTGCTGAGGGCGCTGCCCCCTCCGCCCAGCCAGGGAGCACCCCCTGGGAGTCACCCCAGGAACACATGGAGTCAGAACAGGGGATGGGGGAAAGGACTAGCACCCCCCCGCACCCCCAAAATAGCTCAGCACAAAGCCCACGGGAATCCTTTCTCCTTCCTCCTCCCCCACGCCCCCGCCCAAGAGCCCCCACGGCCCCTCAGGGCCTGTTCTCTGTGCTCCTAGGAGAGCCGGACACACATGCAATGCACGGCCCAGGGCTCATCTGTCACCTTCCTCTCCCAGGTCCCCGGGCATCCCCCCGCCTCCCAATCCAGAGGAGTGCCTTGAGGGGTGAGACATCCATCCGTCTGGCTGCTGGATGGGTAAGTAGGGAGAGGCGTGCTCTGCCCTCCTCCGCTCACCCCGGGATGGGACCCGGGAGAGTGTTTGGGGGGGGCGCACAGTAGGTCGCATTGCCTCCGTGTCTCGTGCTCATGGCGGTCCACGGCGGTGCTTTTGGAGAATTCTCCCTCTTGTGCTTTGCGTCGTTGTCATCGTCGGTCAAGGCTGGTCTCCCGAGGAGCATGGGACGCTGGTCCAAGGCTGAGGGCCCCTGGGCACACCCTGCCCGCCGTGCCGCCGGGAGGAAGGGGCCCCGAGCCCTGGGTGTGCCCGGCTCAACATACCGTCCGCCCCGTGTGAGATGCAGCGGGCATAGGTGGGCGCTGCCCAGGTCCCCGCTGCGGCCTTGGATCGCCAAGGCCAGGGGGTGTCTGCCGGGGGTCTCAGAACATGCCGGTCTCCTTCTCGTTCCTGGAGGACCTCTCGTTTACGGACGACATCCTGGTGGAGTTCCGGTGGCTGTGGTCGGGGGACTGGCCCGCGTCCTCGCTCAGCGCATTGGCCAGGCGCGAGAAGAAGGCCCCCCGGAACTTCTTGAAGTCCTGGCCCATGAAGGCGTACAGGATGGGGTTCATGCAGCTGTTGGCGATGGCCAGCACGGTGGCCAGGGGCAGGCCCAGGGTGAAAACGGCGGTGGGCACGGCGCTGTGGCGCAGCTCCAGCAGGTACAGGGTCTGGTAGGGGCACCAGCAGAGGAAGAAGGTGATGATGATGCTCAGGATGACCCGGAAGGGCTTCCGGGTCCTGGCCAGCCGGTTGCGCCGCAGCTTGCACACGATGGTGACGTAGCAGGCCGTGATGGCGACCGCGGGGATCAGGAAGCCGCAGAGGAAGCGCAGGGCGCCCACCGCCAGGTGCCAGCGGGCCCCCGGCGGCGGGGAGCCCGGGTGGGGGTGGTGCTCGGGGCTGAAGTTGCTGAAACACACGACCTTCCCGTGCGCCAGCACCGTGTCCCGGAACACGAGGGAGGGGACGCTCAGCAGGGAGGCCAGCGCCCAGATGGCCACGCAGGCCGCGCACACCAGCCGCACGCTGCGGTGGTTCTGGGACCAGACGGGCAGGACCACGGCCACGCAGCGGTCGACGCTGATGGCCACCAGCAGGAAGACGCTCGTGTGCATGTTGTGGTGCAGCAGGAAGTTGCTGAGCTTGCACAGCGCCGTCCCGAAGGCCCAGTGGTAGCCCAGGGCCACGTAGGCGATGTGGAAGGGGAGGAAGAGGTTGAACAGGAGGTCGGCCACGGCCAGGTTGACGAACCAGATGGTGTTCACCGTCTTCTTCACCTGGAAGGCGGCCACGAAGATCACCAGGCCGTTGCCCAGGATGCCCAGGCAGCAGATGACGCTGTAGGCCGCCACCAGGAAGATCCGGAACGCGCCGCCGCCGCCGTCCGGGGACTGGAACTCCTCCAGGATCACGATGGCCTCCGAGCCGTTGAGGTAATCATCCTCGTAAAAGTAGGACGCGTTGTCGTCCTCCCCGTCCATGCTCTGCAAAGGGGAGACCGAGACCCAGAGGCCGTGAGAGGAGCCTGGACAGGGAACTGCCTTCAAGAGGCCAACCAAGCCCTCACCGGGTTGGCTCAGTGGATAGAGCGTCGGCCTGCAGACTCAAGGGTCTCAGGTTCAATTCCGGTCAAGGGCATGTTCCTTGGTTGCGGGCACATCCCCAGTAGGGGGTGTGCAGGAGGCAGCGGGTCGATGTTTCTCTTCCATCGATGTTTCTAACTCTATATCCCTCTCCCTTCTTCTCTGTTAAAAAAAAAAATCAATAAATTTTTTAAAAAAAGAAAAGACTGGAAGATTATTAAAAAAAAAAAAAAGAGAGAGAGAGAGAGAGAGAGAGAGAGAGAGAGAGAGAGAGAGGCCAACCAATATCAGCAAGCACAACCTGGTCCTCCCTGGCAAGGCACAAGGCCAGTTCCTTAGCGTAACTACTTCCTGTGTGTGTTGTTTTAAATTTAATAAATCTTTATTGTTCAGATTATTACAATTGTTTCTCCTTTTTCCCCCCCACAGCTCCCCTCTACCCAGTTCCCACCTCACCCTATGCCCTTACCTCCCCGCACTGTCCTCATCCATAGGTGTACGATTTTTGTCCCGTATCTTCCTGCACCCCTGCCCCAAACCCCGTTCCCCCTGAGGATAATCAACCCACTCCCTTTCCATGCCCCTGATTCTATTCTATTCGCCAGTTTATTCTAACGGCTTCCTGTTTTGCCAATTTATTTACTTAACCAATGAGCCGGCCAGCACCTCCTACCCACCAGGGACCATCCTGAAGCCCTGACCTGTACACACTGCTCTTCATCCTTGCAAAAGCTCAGCGGGGTGGATAGGCGAGGGACCCCGTGTTACAGGGGAGGCCATGGAGGCACCGAGAACTTACAGAGGTGATTGGTCCAAGGTCCTCCAGCTGAGCGTGAACCCAACTTCGGAATCCGCCCTCTGGACAACCGCATTCGGCTGCCTCTCTGGAGCCCTCCCCCTTCCCTTACAGTCTAGCTGGGGAGACAAACATCCATCCGCCATCCCGTGATCATGGAGAAACGGGGAGTGACGACGCTGAGGGCACTGGAGGAGAGGTGCACGGGGCCACGGACTCGGGCCCAGGGGACAGCTCCGCGGGGCTCCCACACTGCCCGTGGGCCCCAATGGCGCCTGTGGAGAGATGAGCTCAGACCCCAAGAGTTCCTCACCGTTCGTTCACTGTTAAGGTGTCCAACGCTCTCCGGGGTGGGTCCTTGGCCCGTCCGTCAGTCTCCACCGGGCTCAGGAAGCGCCTGCAGGGGGAACAGGCTGGGTTGGAGTCTGGCATACTCCTCTGTTGACACTCCCGATTCACGGAAAAGGAATCAAAGCAACAAGCCTGAGGTGACTCCGCTCACGAGCAGCTGAGCTGGAATTTGAACCCAGGACCCTAGTGCCCTGGAATCCCTGCACTTCCCACCACTCAGGCTCCTCCCATCCTGACAAACGGGCTCCAAGCAGGTGGATGTCTGAGTCGGGCCAGGCTGCCCACCGGCGCTTCCCCATCGCCCATCACTCCAGCCTCCCTCCATCTGAATTCACCGCCTGTCCTTCGGGGACGCGAGGTTCCATTTTATTGCACCTGGTTTTATGCAACAAGAGCTACTTGTAAAACTCCATTGAGGGCGGACCCTGGGCTCCAGGGACTCCGCGCTGGAGCTGGGAGCAGATTCCAGAGGTGCCCAGGCCTCCAGGCAGGAGGTGGCAGGGCCGGGACTGGAGCCCCGTCTGCAGAATCAGGGATCTTCCCATTGCTCCATGCTGCCCCCACATTGTGATGTGATGGCTGGGCGTCCCCATCCAGCCCCTGTGCCTGGCTGTGCAGGCCCCAGGGACAAGGAAATGGCTCTCCGAGCAGGAGGGCTGCCTGCGCTCCAGTCATCACCTCCCCGTCCCAGGAGGGAAGCAGAGAGAGGTGAAGGCGGGGCCTCCGAGGAGCTCACAGTGGGTTGCCAGGTGCCAGGCCGAAGAAGTGCTCCCCGGCCAGGCAGGGGTGCTCCCCGGCCTGGGAGTCAAAGCTTCCTCAGGCCCCAGGAGGCTCCAGTTTTGACCCATTAGCTGAGCCTGAAGGGCAATTCTGAGGCAACAGAAGGAGCCCTCGCCAGTGTGGCTCCGTGGATAGAGCGCCGTCTCACAGAACTGAAGTGTCCCGGGTTTGATTCCGGACCAGGGCACGTACCTCCCTCGAAGGCTCGGTCCCGGGACAGGGATCGTGTGGGGGGCAGCCAATCTCTCACGTCGCCGTTTCTCTCTGTGTGTCTCTCCCCCTCCCTTCCACACTCTCGATGATCTTTAGAAAAATAGCCTCGGTTGAGGATTAACAACAACATCAACAAAAAAGATGATGGAAGGAGGGAGGAGGGTGGGCCCCACCTCCCAGCATGCCCCCAGTTTGACGGTCATGCTCGGGGGGGAGGGGGGGGCGGTGTCTGAGCCCCTGGAGGAGGGTGGAAAGGAGCGGGGACTCAGGACCCAGCCCTTGGCGCTGTGGCGTCTGCAGAGATGGGGACACAGATGACGTCACGTCTGGCTCTCCAGCTGGGCTGGGAGCAGCTCGGGGTCAGGGGCCACCTCTTTCCATCTCTGAAGGGGAGCCAGGCTGGGCCGGCACAGGGTGGCGCTGACATCTTCTGGGCATGTCTGCCCGCTCCCCCCTCACCCCTCACCCCTCCTCCTGAGAGCTGAGTGAGTCAGTGTCCCCAGTTGGTATGCGTGCTCCCCCCACACCCTACCCCCCACCACCACCACACACACACATACACCCCAGTCCCTCGGCTCTCCCTGGGCGGGGACCCCAGCCACAAGCTTTCACGTGGCCTCTCCTCTGTCTGTCCCCACAGACATCCCTCCTGCCCCGAGCTCCTTTCTGCCCCCAGATGAGTTGAACGTCCTGGGGTGAACGGTCAAGGACACCGATTCTGGGCTGCCACGCACCCAAAGCCTCGGTCCGTAGGAACTCCCTATGACCTTCTCTGCACCTCAGTTGTCTTACCTATGAAATGGGCATGACCACAATCATTGGAATGGTTGAGGGGATTAAATGTCACCTGCAAAGCACTTAGCATGGGATTGTTACTGGGTAATGAGGCTGTTATTTTTTTTTTTTATCACTGTTCTTTTTGTTGTTATTATCATGATGATGACTATTTCTTAGGCTTCCATTCTTTTTTAAAAAAATATATATTTTATTGATTTTTTACAGAGAGAAAGAGAGAGAGATAGAAACATTGATCAGCTTCCTCCTGCACACCCCCTACTGGGGATTTGCCCACAACCAAGGTACATGTCCTTGACCGGAATCGAACCTGGGACCTTTCAGTCCCCAACCCGACGCTCTATCCACTGAGCCAAACCTGTTTCGGCAGGCTTCCACTTTTAACTCCCTCCTACCATGGCCTTCGCCTGGGAAGGTGGGAGGGGCCGGGAAGGCCAGAGGACCCAGGCTTCCCGCCCACTCGTCACCCAGCTCTGGGGCCAAGAGCAGGTCAAGGGCAGCACAGGCAAGGATTTTGCTTCTCTGATCCCACAGGCCAGGCCGAGGGACCCCTCTAGTGCATGAATTAGTGCACCGGGCCTCTGGTTTATTATAAGGAACTAAAACCAATATCAAGTATAATAGCTATAGACATAAGGACCAACCCAAACCCATTTAAAAACCTGCAGACCAGCAGCGTCCATGGCATTGCTGCTGTTGACCTGCAAATGTGATTCAGGGCTTCCTTGTGGCCAATTCAAAAAGGGAAATGTGACCCGTGGTAGGACCTGAACTTTCAAGAATGAGGAAGCAGCTCCATTCTGCAGGGGAAGCAGTGGGGCTCCCTATCCTGTATTCTCAAGGGCACTTCTCATTGGGAGGGGGTGTCCTAAGGGCACCCCAAGAGAGCAGGGGCCATTGCCTTGACCATGTCTGTTCACACCTTTCCCGGTGCCCCACCTTCCAGGGACACCTCCTCACTCAGACCTTTTTCCCAGTCCCTTGAGGAATCCCCCTTCCCCAGTTTTTGGGACAGCCTGGCTGGGGTCCGAGGCACAGGTGGGAATCATTTGCCGAAGGCAGCACCATCTGTTACAGCGCTGGGCAGGTGATCCTGGGATCAGCTGGTCCCTCCTCCACCCTCAGCTCCCCGGAGAGCCCAGGGAGCAGATGGGGTGTCCGGGCTGGGCTCCCAGAGTCTTCCTGTGACCCTGAACTCACACCCGGGTTGGACCTGGGGCCCAGCGCTAGTCTTCTCTGAGGCTCCTGGGACAGACCAACCCCCCAGGCCAGTCGTGCCTGGCCTTCCCTTGGACAGTTCCCATAGGCGCCTAGGAGAGGCTGCCAGGGCGGATTTGGTAGAAAAGGCAGGAGATTGGCTGGGACACCTGAGGAATTCACTTCCCCTCTCCGGGCCTCGGTTGTGCGATCTGTAAAATGGGAATAATAATATGTGCCTCCACCTGCTACTCAGGGCTGCTTGGAGGATGAGCTAGCATGAAAAAGATGAGCTTCCGGAATCAGGGCTGGGAGGGAGACAATCTCTAGACTCCTCTCTTTTTGTGACTCTTTTTTTTTTTTAACTTTACTTTGGAAATAAGTACAGACTCACAGAAATTGCAAAAATAGTACAGAGCAGTCCTAGGTAGGTACCTACTACCCGATGGCCCTTGGGGCAGGAAGAGAGAGGGCGGGGAATGCTGTGCAGCTGTTAGAAGCGACAGATTATTGAGGGCAAGTACCACAAAACGGGGTGCAAGCATCCTGAAGCCACCTGCCCGCCCAGCATGGAGCCCGTGGGAAACACGCGTGTGAAAGCAGCCCCACGCATGTTTCTTGATTTCATTTTATTTTTGCGAGAACATGGTGGAATCACAAGATGCACTTGGAACCCATGAAGATACACATTGAACCGATTAGAGTCGTTCTGTGGGAGCGGAAACGGGAGGAGGGGGAGCAGAAAGCGGGGCTGAGAGGAAACCAGGGCGGTGAGGGGAAAAAAGGAGGCCCGTTCGGGCTGCCAGAGGCCAGCGGCGACGCAGAGGGAGATGGACGGAGGGGCGTCATTATATCGGCCCCTCCCGAGGTCCACAGACACCCAAAGCCAACAACCGGGCACCCCAAACCCCTGCCTGGGGCTCTGTTTGGGCAGCGCCTGGCTCACTGAATCCCGGGCACCAGATGGTCACAGGCAGAAGGTCCCGCTGTGGATGGCACCGCCCTGCCCACAGCCCCGCAGACCCGCCCAAGGTCACATCTGGCCCCCCCACCCCCGAGAGCAAAACCCTGAGACAGATGTTCTCTGCTTAGTTTTTGTTAAATTTTGTCTGCAGGCCCGGCACGGGTCTAAGCACTATTATAAGCCAGGAAACCGGGGCCCAGAGTGGGTCAGTAATGTTCCCAGGTCACACAGCTAGCTCCTTGCACACACACCCCCCACCCCAACCATAGCTGTCTGTCCCTGTCAGTCTGTCCCATGTCTCTCTTGTCTCTGCCTGATTTCTGTGTGTGCCTCTCTCTCCATGTGTCTCCTCTCTGCCTCTATCTCTTTCTCTCTCTCTTTTCCTCTCCCTCTCTTTCTCTCTCTCTCTCTCTCTGGAGTCTCCCTGTCTGTCTTCTCTCTCTGTCACCCTGTCCCTCCTTCTCTCCCACCCTCCCCTCTGAGAGGCTCCGCAACTCCTCACCTGCCCACATCACTCACCTGTGTGCCCAGCTGTCCGAGCTGGCCCTCCCCACCTGCTGCTCTCCGGGCAGATGACACTAACTTCCCCTGGCGGTGGCCCTGGGCCCCAGGCACCTCATCAGCCACCCCTGTGGGAGCCCACAGACACCTCCTCGGCTGGCCCCGGGGCATGGGAACCTTCGGGGAACCCCGGAGGCCCTTCCCCAGGGTGTGGTCTGGCTCCAGTTCCCTTTTACCCGCACCCCTGTCCACCCTGACAGCACGGAGGCCCCGCCTCTGTGTGTCTCAGCCTCCAAAAGGCTTTGAGGGGCTGCGAGGCCCCTCTGAGGGCACCCCATTTTGGAGCTGGGGACACTGAGGTCAGGAAGGAGCGCGTGGACCTCCCTGAGTCTCCCGGAGGGAGTCTGGGCTGTGGCGGGCGCATCCCCAGAGCCTGGGACACCCCGCCTGGCGCCCCCCACCCCGGAAGCCTCTGCATGGCGCCTCAGGTGGAGGGAGAGCTCGCTCAGCGGGTGGGTGGCCGGCCAGGCTCCCACAGCCTCCAGGCATCCGCTCAGGATGTGAACCAGACTCCCCGACCCCTTTGCTGTTCCTACTGGTCCAAGGGCACAGGCTCAGGCAGCGGCGGCTGAGCCGTTCCAGAGCCTTCCAGACATCACGGTCCCGGTCCCCACCGTCCGCCTCTTCCCAGCAATGTCCCCGCGTCCCCCAGGCCTTTGCTCCCTGCCCGGTTCCCGCCTGGTCCATCCCCAGTGCCTCACTCTTCAGGGCAGAGAAAAGGGGCCTCCCAGCCCCCCACCCCCAGGTGTCTCCAGGGAACCCCCCAGGGCTCCAGTCCCCGGATCCCCAGCTCTGAAGCACCCCGAGACCCCAAAACCACACAGCGCCAGCTGCTGTTCCAGCGGCGCGTCTGGCCGCAGGCCCCGGACGGAATTAGCTCTGTGCTGGGAGCGCTTCCTCCCGGTCCCACGCCCACACCGGGAGTCACGCTGAGTCACCGGCGGCCTCGCCAGCTGCCTGCTTCCTTCTGGCCGAGACTGGGTGCGCGCAGGGGTCGGCGAACCCCGGAGCGTATGCCTCTGGGCCTGGACAGCCCACCTGCTCAGAGGCAGGGGCCCCCAGAAACCTTCAGTGTCTGGGGAGAGCCCAGAAACGGGACACCCCAACATCTGCAATGCCTCGCGTGCCCCTCCCCCCCCCCCCCCCCCGAGAGCGCCCCTCCCTCCTCCCCTGTGCGCTGCCCCCACACTCACTCCCTGCGGCTCTGGGCCCCGCCCGCTGGCCCACAGGAGTGACCCCAGGGGGCTCCTTGCCCTCTGACCTCTAGGAGTGGGGGGTGCAGGGCAGTGGGACAGTGAGCACAGGCGTTCACTCTCCCAGCTCCCTTCCCGCAGGGTCTCTCTCTGCGGACCACGGCCCTGCCCCCAGGGTGGCCGTGACCGCTCTGGGGGCAGGGCCCTGGTCCACAGAGAGACCACGTGCACCTTAGACCTGGGATCGCTGCGTGTCCCTCACACTGCCCACACTTTCTATGCCCCCCACGTTCCTCCGCTCTCACCATTCACCCCATCTGAATGGGGAGCTTGTGTCCTGCTGAGACCCTGAGGGAGAGCCCAGACTGCCCCTGCCTCCCCCTCCCACACCCCACATCTGTCAGATCCTACCCACAGTCCCATATACAGCTCACAAACCTCGTCACTGCTGTTCCCGGGATGACTACGACAGCCCCTAGCCGCCACCATGAGTATATCCCCCCCACCCCCCCAGTAGCTGGCGAGGGCTTTTGAAAATGCACACCTCATCGCATGACTTCCTGCTTCTAAGTTCTCAGCTGCTCGCCGGGCTGGTGTGGCTCAGTGGTTGAGCATCGACCTACGAACCAGGAAGTCACGGTCAGGGCATATGTCCGTGTGGCGGGCTGGATCTCCAGTATGGGGCGTGTGGGAGGCAGCCGATGGATGAGTCTTGCTCGTCGTTGATGTTTCTATCTCTCACTCTCTCTCCCTTCCTCTCTGAAATCAATAGGAATATATATATTTTTTAAAGATACATTCTGTATCTCCCAGCGTGGGCCTGGAGCCTGCACGCTGAGGGTTCGTGCTGAGGCGGGATAGTGAGAAGCTAGGAAAATGCTTGAGCACGTGGGATGCGGGCGCTGAGATAGGCGAGCCCACAGGCCGAGAAGTTCATGGCCGGTGCAGAAGGTCACTGCCCTAGAAGTAACGGCCCCCCAGGCCCCGAAAATCAGCTACGCCAGGTGGGCCAGGGACCCTCGCACCAGCTGCCAATCAGCAGAGGTCATGCCCCTGACAGAACACATCTGGGAAAGTTGACAAAGATTCTGCCGACACCCTCCCCTGCTATCTTCGCGAAGATTCCCACCTGCAGGAGAGAGATAAAGCCCTCACGACAAATGACCCACAGGCCTGTGCCTTCCCTTCCCCCACAGCGCGCACCTCCTAAACTCGGGGGGACCCCAGAGACGTGCAACCAGGGGAGCCATGGGCAGCTGCAGCTCGTCCCGGGCTAACCCCCGGACCTGCCTGCAAGGCCCCCTTTGCCCTGACTCCCCAGTGAGCCCCATGGGGCCTCTCCTGTTGATTCCTCTACCCGAGGCCCTCGTGTGTCTCACTGCCCCCAGCTTTAGCAAACGCACCCCCAATGTCACCCGGTCTCGGGCTGTGAAATGTGTCCCACCCAAAGCCAAGGGCCCACCCACAGCCGCTGGCCCGAGGCAGACCTGCTCAGGGGCCCACTCTTGGGAGTCCACGTTCCACGGCCCTTCCTGGTTCCGTGAACATGCACAAATGACCTCTCTTCTTCAGTCCTCCATGTGCCCATCTGTAACCTGGGGCTGATCCCACGCCTCCCTCCTCTCAGAGTTAGCGTGAGCGTCATGGAACGATGATACGGACACAGGCCCCGGAGCCCACCGTAGGCGCCCAGCAGATATCGGCATAGAAAAAAATCAGATAGTGATGTTATCTGTGAGTGCAGGCAGGGTCCTCTCCCCACAATGCCTGGGGGTGGGGCCTGAGGCGGGGAGAGACCAGGGTGAGTGCAATTCGCGGGTTCTGAACCAAAGCACGGACCTGTGTTCCTGGAAGTCACCAGAGCTCAGAGACGAGTCTGGAGGGTGTCTGGATGCCAGGCAGCAGCCCGCGGTCTCGCTCCACCACCACCTCCTCCCAGACCACACGCGGCCCCGGCCGGATGAGGAAGCCGTGGCCATGGCCCCTCCACCTCAGCTCAGCCCAGTCTCCCTTCCCAGCACCCCCACATCCTTTGCGAGAGCCCCTGCAAAGCCTGTTTCCACTTGATTCAAGCCCTTGGGTGTAAATCAAGCCGGTGCCTCAACTCTGTCGGCCCAGGGCGTGAAAGCATGCAAAGGGACAACAGCCTTTATGGGACTTCAAGGTGGTTCCCCCCCCCCCCCGTGCTCCGTGAAGATGAAGGAACAGGATGAAGGAAAGCCCGCCCCCTGGAGGGTCAGGGTCCCCAACAATGCCACGGCCCCCATATTCCCATTGCACAGACGAGCAAACTGATTCAGCCACCTTTGGTGATCTTTCCCCACGTGACCCAGCAAGTGAGTAGTGAGCAGGGCTAAAGCAGGATGGCAAGAAGCTAGGAAAATTCCTTGGCACCTGGAGTGAAGAAACGGAGACAGCTGAGCAAATAAATTGCCTGAGCCATTGACAGCCAGGTACGGAAGGTCACCTCCCTAGAGATAACCTCCAGGCCTCGGCAGGATTTCAGCTCCAAGACCAGCAAATCAGCAAAACGAGGTTGGAAACGCCAGAGCCAGCTGCTTCCCCCTGCTCTAGCGCTGGCCAGTCAGTGGAGACAACAACCCTGCAAGGGCACAGCTGGAGAGGCTAGTGAATATTCTATGAAGATCACCACCCCCCCTCCTCTCTTCTTCCATCTCCTAAACTCAAAGGGTCATCCTCATAAGACTTGCATCCAGGGGAGCAATGGGCAGCGGCAGCTCGTCCCAGGCTAATCCCTGAACTTGCCTCCGAGGCCCCCGCTGCCCTGACTTCCCAGGAAGCCAGAGCAGCCCGCCTACGCCAGTGGTCGGCAAACTCATCCATCCACAGAGCCAAATGTCAACAAGACGGTGATGGACATTTCTTTGCAGAGCCAAATCTTTTTTTAAACTTGCACTTCTTCTAATGCCATTTCTTCAACATAGACGCGCCCAGGCCGTGGTACTTTGTGGAAGAGCCACCCTCCAGGGACCAAAGAGCCGACCATGGGCCTAAGCTGTCCTGTTGTTCTTACGCCCTAGGCCCTCCCTCCCTTGGTTCGCCCTCCCCAGCTTATTAAACCGTCCTCTCGCATCGCCTGGACGCGTTTGTGAAAGCGTTACTGCGGGAAGTTAAGAACCCACCCACTGCGGGCCGGCCCGAGGCAGCCCCCAGGGGCCTTTGCCAGTCACAGAATCGGGAGCTCCAGCCTGGGCTTCTGACTCCTCTCCTGATTGTCCCCGGAATCATGTTAGGTATTGAAAGATGACAGAGAGTGGGGGCCGGAGTCCGGGATGCCAGGACACAGGCTTTATTGAAGAGAGGAGTGCCCCCCTGCCGGCTGCTTCCAGAGAGAGAGAGAGCGGAAGAGAGCGAGGCCCGGGGTCCATGTACTTTTAAGGGGACAGGGCTTAGGGCACTTAGCACACGCGGATGGGTGCTTAGGCCTATGATTAGGGACATAGGGATCAGGGGCTTAGGGTATTTGGCAGGTGCTGATGGGTGGGTCAGTGCTCAGGAATGTCTGGCTGCAGGTGGAGTTTACGTCTGTCCATCAACTGGAGGAAGGGAGGATCTATCAGGTATCACCTAGAGCTACGTGTTCAGCCCAGCTGCAGCCCCTTCGGGCTGTGTGACCCAGCATAGGTTACTTCACCTCTCTGAGCCTTGGGAGGGGTCAAGAAAACAGGGCTGGTGACGTGCTTGGCCTGCTGCCTGCCACAGTCTCGATTACTTACAAATGTCAGGAGAGGAGAAACTGGGGAATGTGTTCCCGCTGCTCCCTTGGTGCCGTCCACACCGTTAGGGTCCCAGGAGGACCCGGCAGGGCACTGGGACTGCTCAGAGCAGGGTGGATGCCGGGGACGTTGGGTGAACTGGAGGCCCCTGGAAGCCTCGGCCTCAGGACCCTTTCCTCGTCCCCTCCTGTCCCCTCTGCTCAGGCCCCGAGCAGCCCTGAGGCCTGAGCACATCTGGCCCAGGGCATCCCCGCCCAGGCCCCTCACTGGCTGCCTCCAGACCATCTTTTTCTGGAAGCTTCCTGTCTCCAGCCCCCAGCATTCCCCTCCGAGGAGGCCCTGTGGGGGAGGAAGTGCGCTCAGCATGGGCCCGGGGTTCCAGGAGTGCGGTTTGGCACCTGAGCCTGGGAGAGGTCAGAGAACAGCGGCCCCATTGGAGGGTGAGGGAGAGGGGCGGGGGGGGGGGGAGCAGGCAGGACAGGGCCCCTCTCAGGCTGACTCAAACCTCCAGGAAGTGGAGGAGAAACTTCCAATAAGATGGCCTTGACATTCAGCAGCGGAAAGCTCAAAAGCCAAGGACGCTCGCTTCCCGGCAGTTCTCCCTCCCTCTCGCCTTCTAAGAAATGTTTATTGAGCAGCTATAATGCGCCAAGCCCAGAGCTGGACCCTGGGGACAAAGGGTCGTGTCCCTCCCTGGAGGGGCTGGCCTTCTCGAGGGAGAAGGTGGGGGGGGGGGGGACAGGTAACAAACATAAACCATAGAAAAAGGCAAACATCCAGTTCCAGACCATCTGGGTTAAACCCCTGCTCTGCCCTTCACCAACTGTGTGACCTTACACAAGTCACCATGCCTCTCTGTGCCTCAGTTCCTTCCGCTGACTCACAGGACTGTTGCAAGGATTAAATGAGTTTGCCCCGGTCACGTTTCGAAGCATACCTGGTGCATCAAAGCACTATGCAAGTGGTCGGCAAACCGTGCGAAAGCCGCATGCTCTAATACCCACTTCTCGGCGGATAATGAGGTGCCGAAAGGAACCTAATCAGATCGCCAGCACCAGGTGGAAGCAGGACTCGAACTCGGGCCCCAGGGAGTCCAGAGCCTGCATTCTAATGGACCCAGCCGCTTCAATGGGCTGATGGCTGTGACAAGCGTCCCGGTAGCATCCCTCCCTCTCCCCCCGAGACTCCCCTGCATCTCACCAGCAAGGCCTCCCTTTGGGGACTCAAAAGTTCTCCACCGTCCCAGGGTCCTGGGGTGCAGCCCTGGGGTGAGAGGGACAGAAACGGAGAGGCTGGGGGCGACGGCACTGGCCCCCCACTCACTGGGCGCTGACAGGGTCCCTGGCGCCTCTCCTCAGAGCAAACCTTCAAGGTGGGGATTTGCATCCCCATTTTGCAGATGTGGAAACTGAGGCACCAAGGCACAAAACCACAAGCCCGAGATCCCACGGCTAGGAAGGGGCAGCGGTGGCACCTTGAACCGGGGCTATTCCGACACCAGGGCCCACGTCTTCCGTCGCAGGGACTGCCCTTGACTTTCTATGACTTACCCGCGAGGGACCTCCCCCACCACCACCACTGGACCCTCCTACATTTTGCACCCCCTGGCCCCGCCTGAGCACGGGCTGGCAGCATTGGAGGCTGCCCACATCTACCATCCCACCTCTGAGCCCTCAGACCCGACTCACCCACCTCACACGCCAGGCTCCGGGGCACGTGGGGGGGCAGGTTACAGGGGCCTGTGATGCCAGGAGGACCCCCGGGAGATCCTGGAGCACCGAGCCGCCCCGGCTGCACCCTGCGCAGGAGGCAGCCCGGGCACAGGCGGGCGCCCTGGGCATTCACGAAGGTTCTGGCCCTTGGAATGCCCTGGCTCTGGCCCAGGCCGTTGACGAAAAGGGTGAGCTGCTGCTGCCAGCAGCCAGGTCATTGGGAATGTGAGATCCCACCCAGTTCCCAGGCCCTGGGGGAGGAGGGACAGGCTCCCTCCCCTCCCCCCATCACCCTGCTGTCACCGTCCTCACGGCAGAGCTGGAACTTTGAACCAGGAAGGGTCTTGCTGAGAAAGTCGCCCCCCCACCCCCACCAAAAAAAGCCCCCAGCTGCTTCCAGCCCAGAGGAAACGCCAGGATCCTAAACACTTGCTGGAGAGGCTGGAGGGGCGGAAGCTCAGCCGCCCTCGAGGGACAGATAAGGCAGGTGGCCCGGGCAGCTGAGTCTGCGCCTGCCGCCGTGAGCGTTACAGACTCCTTCTCTCCCCCTGCACCCGGGTCGGCGTGAGGATGACACGGGCTCTCATTCCCGGGGGGCAGACCCTGGGGTGTCCCGAGATGCCCGACCTTCAGCACGCAAACCAGATTTCTCTGCCCCCGTGGTTGGCAAACTCATCCGTCCACAGAGCCAACTACCGACAGCAGGACGATGGACGTGTCTTTGGAGAGCCAGCTTTTTCCAACGTAAACTTCTTCTCACGCCACTTCTTCCACGTAGACGCGCCCCAGGCCGTGGTATTTTGTGGCAGAGCCACCCTCCGGGGGCCAAAGAGCTAGGCAAACCGGGGCAGGCGGGTCATGCTACCTGTGCAAAGAGTCCACGGGAGGTCTGGCGAGAACGCCTTCCGAAGTCAGACAGCATCGCGTCTGGATCCCGGCTCTCCATCAGAAACTCTTTTTTTTTTTTCCTTCCTTCATTCCGTTAATTATATACTTCTCTGCGGTGTGCCAGGCGCTGCGCGAGGCACAGGAAGGTTACGGCGGCGAGCACAGTGGGCAGAATCCTGTGCCTGGTGAAGGCGGTGGGGGCAGGGGCATGCCTTCCCAGGTCCCCTGAGCCCTCGCGTCGCAGCTCGGAAATAAAATAATTGTAAATAAACTCCCCCCCGCCCCCACCCCCGTGTTTGGTTATTTTCCAGAGCAGATCGCCCCTCTTTCTTCCCCCGCCACCCCTACCCCCACCACCAGCAGAACTTCTAGAAAAGCCCATGCGGTCCATGAGCTTTTTTTTTTTTTTTTGCTGAGCTGAACGGAGCAGCCCCTGCTCCGTCCCCCCCCCCCCCCCCCCCGGTCAGCCGCCAGAAGTCACACAGGATAAGCGGTCACCTCCTTCCCCAGGCCCCGGGGTCACTTCCTCACGCCCCTGCGGCAGCGGACACGTCCTCCGCGTCCACCTTAACCCCTCGCCTTCCCGCCCCTTCCAGGTGGGGCCGTCCCCCCAGGGGGGGGGGGCGGGGAGCAGCCCAGTGCCCTGGCTCGCAGGTCTGCCTGTCTGTCTGTCAGTCTGTTGGCTTGTGTGGAAGGGTGGGGGAAATGCATCTGCACGGAGGCTGGTGGATCCGGGAGGACATAAATCAAGAGAGAAGGGAGGAAGCGAGGCCAGGGTGGGGACAGAAAGCACCGCCAAGGCCGGGGAGGAAGAATGCAGGCGATAAGTAGCGCCCTGAATGCTTCCCTTGGGTGGGCCATGCCATCCCCTCCCAGCCTCCACCTTGGCCACCAGCCCGCGCCCGGGAATGCCGAGCCTTCCCGGGCCTTTCCGAGCCGGGAGCCGGGAGCTGGGAGCCGGGAGCCGGGAGCTGGGAGCTGGGAGCTGGGAGCTGGGAGCCAGGAGCTAGGAGCTGGGAGCTGGGAGCAGGGAGCCGGGAGCTGGGAGCCGAGAGCTAGGAGCTGGGAGCTGGGAGCCGGGAGCTGGGAGCTGGGAGCTGGGAGCTGGGAGCCAGGAGCTAGGAGCTGGGAGCTGGGAGCAGGGAGCCGGGAGCTGGGAGCTTGGCGCTGGAAGCTGGGATGTTCCCCGGGGTTTATGGGGGGGAGAGGGGGATGCAAATGGACTTTGGGGCCCAACCCACCTCCCCAGGGACATTCTGACTTTGTGTGGACACAGCCTCGAGGCCCCGGGTGCCTCCAGGGCCATCCCGAGGCGGCTGCCCGAGCACAGCGCGGTCCCCACGTGCCGATGGCAGGGCCCCAGGTGGCGCTCAGTGAGGGCCACTGTCCCCAGAGCCGCCAGGGCAGGAGGGACCACGCGATCCAGCCCAGGCATCCGGGTTCGGGCGTCGTGGGCTTCCTCGGAAGACCTTTCTAGAACATCTGGCGGAGGGCCGAGCAGGTGGCTGACGCTGCGTCTCTCTCGGCCCTGTCGGCGGCAGCGGCGAGTGCCACCCTGTCTCCTGCGGCCCCGCTAGCACTCGGCCACCCGCGGGGGCCGGGCTCCCTCCCCGACACCCGCCTGTCTGCCACTGCATCCTGAGGCTGGCACAGATCCCCAGGACCCACACTGGGCCCCCAGCTTGCAGGGGGGAGGGGGAGCAGGGGAGCTGGGGAAGAGGGATGCCCGTCAAAGGCAGAGAGGGAGGCTGGCTGGCAGAGAAAAGGGAGTGAGCACACGGCCTCTCTCGGGGCCTCAGTCTCCATGGCTGTAAAATGGGACCGTTGCCCCAGCTCCCACATTTCCAACGCGTTTGCTGTGATCCCTCTGAGAGGGGCAGCCGGCCCCAGAAGGCCGTTCTGACGGGGACAGGATTGGGCAGAAGCTCAGCCCGGACTTGAGAGTGAAAGTTACCAGTTCCTTCAGGCTCCTGGGAGGAGGGAGGAGTGGGTGCTGAGAAATGGGAGACCCCGGAGCTGGGAGAGGACCCAGAATATGCAGTGACCAGAAGCCTGGAAACCTAGGCCATGGTATTAACCATGTCACCCCAATGCATTTAATGAACAAGGAAGCCAGCCAGCCTGGCCCCGGAGCCACCCAGCAGGCCAGGGGAGGCCCGGGGCCAGGAAATCGGCGATGGGGAGGTGAGGGCATCGTCCAGCCAGGCTCCGGAAAGCCGCCCTGCCCTTCCCCGGAGCCCTGCTCCTGATTTCCTCCATGCCTGCGGCTTTCCACGGGAGGGGAGAGAAAAACAGCCAGAGAAAGGCCCCTTCAGGCCAGCCTGGCCCGCTTCCCCCGGGAGGGGCGGGGCTGGCCATCCGAGGCCGCCGCCCGGCCGTGCCGTGCTCTCCGCCAGCACAGGAAACCGAGGGCAAGGCGTGGGCAAAGCTGTGCCGCTGGCACCACCAGCCGCCCCTGGCATGCCTCCACCCCTCCTGGCTCGGGGCTCCCGGTCCCCATGTTCTGGGTTTCAGCCCCAATGCTGTGCCGCCCACCATCTCGCCTGAACCGCACAACACGGCTCCTGTGAGCTAGATCCCTCTATGATCCCCAAGGTGCAGCGGGGGAAATTGAGGCTCGGAGCAGGCCCGTGGCCTTTCGGAGGTCCCGAATCGAGTTTCCAAACAGGTCCCTGGGAGCAGCGGGGTCTCTGCTTCCACCCAGCAGGCGGCCGCTCCGTTCACACCCCAGGAACCCCCTTTTTCTTCGTGACCCACATCCCTGACAGCCGGAGAGGCCCCCCTCGGAGTCCAGCCTGTCATAAACAAGGCTGGAAATCGCACACGCTCCCCAAGGGCCGGCCCTTGACGTCAGCCAGCCCGCCCCCCGCCGGGCTGGGAGGCCGGTGGAAACTTGAACGCCCAGCCCGGCACAGCGGTCGGTCCCTCTCCCTCCTTGTAAACACGTCGCCGGCCGACCACAGTTGCCATCCTGAATCAACTGGAAGAAACACCTCGTTTTCTCCCAACCTCTGTGCCTACCTCCGTCAGCAAGTCCCGGGCGTGGTCACTGAGGGGGCCCATGATTCGGTCAAAAAAGGCCACCGTAGCAAAGTTTACGGAACAGACTGCCCAGGAGAGTACGCTGCGAACCTGCGTGCCCTCTGCCAAGCTGGGATCTCCAACTCCATCAGCTAGAGGTTGTCTGAAATCTCCCACCATCCAAATGTGAAAGTTTAAGCACTGAGTGTGGAGAGGATGGCCCCAGGGACCACAGGATGCTGCTCCGGGGACCCGGGCTGCCTGCCATGGACCACCCGGGAAATTGGATGGGACGTGCGAGGCCCTGCGGAGGGTCCAGACTGCCTCCGGCCGCGCCCTGCATCCGCCCACCACCCCAGACATCCCGTCCTCCTCAAGGCTCTCACGCTCCGCTCCGCTCCCGCTCTCTCCCCTCGGAGATAGCTTTTATTTCTGGCCAATGTCTCCTCCAAGCACTCGAGGCCAACTCATCCCTGGAACCAGCTCAAATGCACGCTTCCTTCTCGGAGTATTTCCTGGCGTCCCCCGTCAGCGCCGCCCGCTCTCTGCGCCTGCAGGACCCTGTGCGCTGAATGCACCGACCGGGCAGGCACTAGCTCGGCGTGTACTGAACAGGAAGCGAATGGTCCAAAGGGCCCAGTGTCCACCTGCTGAACTGAATGGAGGGTGGATGGGCATTGTCCTGGGTGTTTGCGAGTCAGGGGCAATGGACTCCCGTGCATGTGAAAGCCAACCTTCTGGCTAGATGAACCCCACTCTGTTGACACCCCTGAGGGCAGAGCTCATCTATCCCGGTATCCCATGCTCCCTCACACAGTAGGTGCTCCCGGCACACAGTAGGTGCTCTCGGCACACAGTAGGCGCTCAGCAAATGCCTGGGGAGTGTGTGGAGGCTGTGTCCCGGCTCTCTCACTGCCTTTAGACAAATCCCTCTCACTTTCTGGGCCTCGCTTTTTCCATCTGGAAAAATGGGAGTGGAGATGAGCTCAGTGCTATGGCTGCATGCTTGGGCCCTCCCCCACCCACCATCCATCCATACATTGAAGTCCTGACCCCCAATGTGATGGCGTTAGGAGGTGGGGCCTCTCTCGCCAGCTCTCCTGCCTCTCTCTGGCCCCTGGTGCCAGAAGGAACAGCCCAAGGGCGCCAGCTGCTGATGCTTGCACCCACCGCCCACGCATACTCCCCCACCTCCTTGCCCAACCGCTGCTCTCCGCAGGCGCCCAGGGCTGAGATCAGAGGACCCAACTCCTGTCCGGAGAAAGCAGAACCGATTCTGGCTTCCTGCCGGGTTTGCAGCTGACCCCCCTCCTGAGTCAGCCCTATGATGCCAGGGTTACCAGAGTGTGTCTGTGGTGGAGGGAGCACCGCCCTGCCATGAGAGCCCGGGCTCCTCCACGGGGCGAGGCCGGACGCCAGGGACCCGAAGGCACGAGGCGCCAGACGCCCACACCAGCCCAGATGTGCAAAGGCGCATCTCAACGCCCGTTTTCCTGAGAGCCCAGATAGAAGGGCTTTCGTTGAGCTGACCTCGAGCTGTCCTCGGTGCTTTATGGGTAGAACGTCCTTTAATCCAACCAGGACCCTATGAAGTGGGCACTGAGATGGTCCCCACTGGACAGATGGGGACACTGAGGCCACAGGAGGGGAAGGGGCAGAGCTGGGGTCTGGACCCTCAGACCGGGTGGCTGTGGAGGCTCTCACCGTGTTCTGTGGTCAAGAGATGCCAAGCGGACATCGGTATCTCTGTCTCGGACGGCACCAAATAGACTCACCGCCCTCGGTCCCGTCCGGCGGGTGAGGAAACCCGACTGCTTTTGTCCCAGGCCGGCGCCCATCGTTGCAAAAACAGGGAGGTTCCAAAAGAGAAGTAAAACCAAGTTTCCTAATTTTGCCTGAAGCCAGCATGTCCTGGAGTCCAGCAGCAGCACCCAGTGGCTGCCAACCCCCCTTCCTTGCCACCGAGGCCCGGCCCAGGGCCTCCTCTCTCCCCCGAGAGGCATGAAAAGAGGCTGAGATTGGGGACCAGGAGCCCCAGGTCCTAGTCCCACCAAACGACCTTAACCCATCGGGGCCTCACTTTCTTCATCTCTCCAATGGGGGCAGGTAACCCTGTCTTGTTCATCCTCCTGGCTTGCGGAGGGAGTGTCAGACACACGGAAGGTGCGAGCACAAAGTGCCTGCCACAGGGTTGCTTCCTTCCCCTTCCTGGAAGGCCTTCAGAACAGGAACTGGGCCTGACTCATCGTGCGTTCTCACATTCATGGACCTCTCCTCTGCCGCAGGCCTGTTCGCACAGGAAGTCGATGCCAAGCACCTACCACATGCCTGGCTTGGTCCTGACCTCAGCGTCACCGGCCTTCCTCAGGCAAGAACAATACCCAGCTGCCTTATAATCAGTAAGTGTGGCTCCTTCTAGGGACTCGGGTCACTATCCCTGCATTTTCTCGTCCCCTGTGCCCAGCCCAAAGAAAATCCTGACTTCACTACACTCACGTACCCACCTGTGTGTGCACACGTGCTGGCATACATATGCACAGGCAGTGAGACCCTAGGGCAGGAGAGGATTTTCTGAGCTCAACTCCGAGTTCTTTTGCTTATGACCTATGTGACCTTGGGCAGACCCCTTTTCCTCTCTGAGCCTCGTTTTCCCCATCTGTAAAATGGGGACGATAATCCTGAAACCTTTCTCTACAGGGTTGTAAGGGGATCGAGTGAGATCATGGTTATGAAAAGCTTCGGGTCGGTAAATGTGCTGTGCTCGATAAAAATGGTTAGTCTGGCTTCCTTTTTCCAGAGGGAAAGAGAGCAGCTGTTGACTACGTTCCAGGGAAACCCGTGTTTAGGGGCCCGGAATGTAGGAATTTTCTCGGTTGGGGATTGACAGAAATGTAGACTTACGATCAGAGAATGGAAGAGACCCAAGAAACCACCATACCTGTGGCCAGGACAAGCCAGTTGTCCACAAAAAACAAGCTCCCCTCTACAACACACGGCTGTCGCTGGGAAACTCCATTTCCCAGCCCCCTTTGCAACTAGATTGGTCACACGATTAGTTCTTAGGTGTGGTGGAAGGCAGTTCAGAAGCAAGCATGCCACCTCCATGCTTTCCTTCACCAGTGGCATGTCCATGGGGACAGTAGGGACATGAGATGGGTCCCTGCATCGCCATGTGGGGGAGGAGCACCCTCCATTCAGAAATGCCTGCCTTATAATAAACACCTGTTTTGTTTGAGCCAGTATATGCATTTGGGTCTATCTGTTACAACAGCTATTACCATGACCTGACAAATACAACATTCTTATTTACAAACTAGAGGCCTATTGCACAAAAATTTGTGCAAGAATAGGCCTTCCTGTCCCTGGCTTTGCTCCCGGCCCCCCAGGAGCCTGCAAGTCCTCTCTCCCAGCTGGAGCATCACTCCTGTAGCTCCCTCTGCCCTCCCCCGCCCAGCCACTCTATGCCTTTGTATGCAAATTAACTCAACATCTTTTGTAGGTTAATTTGCATGCTCGCTCCTGATTGGCTCGTGGGTGTCACATAGGTACGGTCAATTTGCATATTTCTCTTTTATTTGTGTAGATGATTATGGCCAGAGAGTACCTTGTCCAAGGTCACAGAACAAAACTTTGGTCACAGAGCAAAAACTTTGGTCTCTAACAATTTGGAGTAAGTCTGCAATCTTCCACCTGCTCCACAGAGCTATCGTGACTCTTAAAGGTCCGTTAGCGATGAGAGTGATGTTTAGTGAGCTGAAGTCTGGAGCCCTCCACTAGTATTTCAATTAGGATAGCAGCACCTTGATCTGTTTCCTCCATATATTTTCATTGGAGCAAAGGATTCTGTGGCTTAAGATACTTCCCAAGTCTGCACACAATCTGCTTTCTGTGGTACAACACAACAAAGTTTCACTTCTTCTCCACCATGCCTCCTGACCTCAGCTGCTGACACAGGGTATAACTTGCAAAGAGTACACTTATATTTGCTTATAAAGGAAAAAAACAAACCTCAGTGTGCAGCGAAGAACCCAGAAACCTGGGCAAAGGCAAAGGGAAAAAGACGGTTGAGTTCTCTAGCACAATGGTTCTTACGATTTGGGGTGCATCAGACTCCTCCGTGAAGTAGCTTCCAAATGCAGACTTTGCACCGCTTACCCTCAAATATTCTGACTCAGAAAAATGAAGCTCTAAGAAATACTCAGGATTCTCAGGATTATTGATCAGAATGTCAGTAATCCCAGGATTCCACTTTGAGAAGTCTTGAGTCTACTTCGTAGCCTCAAAACTGGCCTTGATACCTGCACCTCTGCAAGCGTAGCTCAAAGAGAATGAAACTGGCTTTTGGTTTTCTTGTACACTGACAGGAACCTGGACATTAATCATCGGCTGGTAAAGAAATCAATAATTATTTCTTCTTGGCTCACATGGGTGTCACAGGTGTAGATAGTACCATGGTATAGAAATGATAACAGAATAATAGCTACTGTTTATAGAGCCCTTGCTACAGGACAAGCCCACTGCTACGTGCTCCTCAAATATCATCTCATTTAATCTTTTCATAATCCTAGGAGGTAATTACTATTCATACTCCCATTTTATAGATGAGGAAACTGAGGTATAAAGATAAGGCATAGCTTGTTCTCTGTCACTAAGGTGGCAGGTGGCAGACCAGGATCAAGCACACACACACACACACACACACACACACACACACACCAACAGAACCTAACCCCGTAGCCGTAGTGCTCTATTGCCTTTTATGGAGGTCTAGCATCAGAACCCTTCACCGGGACTCAGTTTCCTAATCTGTCAAACAGACGTATGAATAGCAATTTTATCATAACAGCCATGCTGAGGATTCGAGAAAACGATAGCAAATACGTGGTCTGCCAGCGGACTGGAGTTAAGGAAACATCTAAGAGATGAGGCTTCAGTCTAGCTCCCTCATCCCATTTTACAGATGCTGAAACTGAGGCCTGACCACATTACTTATGAACATGTAACTGAGCACCTGCTACATGCTAGGTCTTGTGCAGGGGACTGGGGATCCAGAGAGAAGAATAATAATACCCTGTTGTGGCTTCAAGGACCTCCCAGGCCCGCAGAGGAGACAGACAGCAGGACAGGCAATTGCAAGAGAGCGCGATAGGCGCTGTGATGGGTGGTACCGACACCAAGAGTGGAGATAGGTGTGGACCCTGTTGGAGTGGTTGGGGTGGGGGGACTTTTCCATAAAGGCTCAGCCAAAGAGGGAAGTACTTACCCAAAGTCAAGTTTATCTATTCGCTGGAGTTCGGAGGAGTCCAGCGGAGGCCCCTGTGTGCCCAGCGATAAAGAACTCCTCCCTGGGGCTCCTCAATGCCAGGCACCGCGAGGCCTGCATTAGCCGATGCTGTTCATCTCCGCGGCACGGGCATTGGAGAACTTTCCTTTCGGCAAGTCGGAGGAAGCAAAAGAGACAGCGAGAGCGGCAAGAAGGTTGGTCTTAAAAAGGAAGTGGTGGGGGGAGGGGGGGTTCCAGAAGGGAAACGGGGGGCTCCGGGCCTTCGAGGAAAGAGAAACCAAGACCCAAGGTCTGGCCGCGGCCTCACCCCCCTCTCTGAGCCACACCCTCTGAGTGAGCAGACTCACCCCCAGTAGCAGGACAGGCATCGTGTTGGGAGAAGGGAGTGTGGAGCCACAGAGCAGTAGACGGTGGTGTGTGATAGACCTGTACACTGGAGACCGAGCAGTCATTTAAACCCATGCCACCCCAATAAATCTAATGTTAGAAACTGGCCGAAACCGGTGTGGCTCAGTGGTTAGAGCGTCGGCCTGCGGACTGAAAGGTCGCAGGTTCGATTCCGGTCAGGGGCATGTACCTTGGTTGCGGGCACATCCCCCGTAGGGGGTGTGCAAGAGGCAGCTGGTCGATGTTTCTCTCTCGTCGATGTTTCTGGTTTGCTATCCCTCTCCCTTCCTCTCTGTAAAAAATCAAATATATATATATATATATATATATTAAAAAAGAAAAAAAGAAACTGGAGGGGGGCGGGGAGTGAGTGTGTGTATCCACATTTACATGCTGACATGTGTCCGGTACATTGCAGGCGCCCAACGAACATCATGGGCCCATGAGTGAGTGGGCGAGGGAGTGACTGATGGGGACGGCACCTGCAAAAGCATCTCTGGGCGAGGGCCCCTCTTCTGTCTCTAGGAGTTAGGGCTGCCCCGTGGTAATGACCCTCATTTCATCCCAATCTTTAATAATAAAAATAAAAAATTGTATTGATTTCAGAGAAAAAGGGACAGGGGGAGGGGGAGAGAGAGAGAGAGAGAGAAACATCAATGATGAGAGTCATTGATCAGCTGCCCTCCTCCACTGGGGATGGAGCCTTCAACCCTGGGCATGTGCCCGGGCCGGGAATTGAACTGTGACCTCCTGTTCATAGGTTGACGCTCAACCACGGAGCCACGCCGGCTGGGCTCATTCCAATCTTGACCTCTGACTGTCTCCACAGCCCTGAGCCCACGCCCTCCCCTCTCTGAGCCTCAGTTTCCTCATCTGTAAAATGGGGACTCGGAAAGCACCTCCGTCGTGGGGCTGCTGTGAGAGTAGCAGAGGGACGGAGGGAAACTCTGAGCTTCCTGCTTTTAAAACTCCGGTGAGCCGGCTGGTTCTCGCAGTGTGCATGCCTGACTTTCGGAAATCTGAAAACCTGAACAGAGTTCTCGTCGTTCGGATAAAAGTTAACTTTTAAGAAGAACCAAAGGGGTTCTAGTTAACTAGTCTCTCCTGGACTAGTGAACGGTCCCCTTTCCTGGCCCCTGCGGACGGGGCCAAAGCCACCCCGGGTACCTTGAGGCTGGTTTCCGCCCAGGTCTTCCTGAGGGCTCCCTGGACGTCAGGCCACGCGAGGCTGGGCAGGAGACCCGGCTCCCAGCTTCTGTCTCCCAATCACACTGTTCTCTGGCCGTGTGCCCAGAAAGCAGTTCCTCTGTGCCTTCCACATCCCCTCGAACCCCACACAGCGCAGCCCCGCCCCAGCCCGAGAGCACCCTCACTCCCAGAGGCTCCTGGGGAGACAGCGGTCTGTGCTGAGCTCCGGGCTGGTTGGGGCTGCAGTCCCACAGGGGACAGGCTCCTGCCGGAGAAACAGCTGGAGGGAGGAGAGCGGGAGGGAGGAGCAGGAAACTGGGCCGATGAGGGAGGAGGGCGGGGGCGGCCAGCTGCAGGCAGTGGGGGCTGCGGGGAGGCTGTCCCTGCCAGCCAGGGCTGCTGGGTGGTGGCTGGTGGCAAGGCCTGCTGGGGTCAACCCGCCCCTCTGGGGGCCCAACCCAGCTGGGAGCCGTGCCCGCTGGCTGAGCACAAGCAGGGAGCACTTCAGCGGGGGAAGCACTGTGCTCCCTACAAGGGCCTCCAGACATCTGGCTGCCCGGTGACCCTCCACTCTGGCGCCTCTCATCCGAGGCCTCCATGCCTGCTGATCCTTCCACCTGGGTGCCCTTCCTGCTCCCTCTTTTATTATTATTATTATTATTATTATTATTGTAAATTAAAACAGCAATGGGGTTGTTGTTGTTGTTTTTAATATATTTTATTGATTTTTCACAGAGAGGAAGGGAGAGGGCTAGAGAGCTAGAAACATCGATGGGAGAGTAGCATCGACCAGCTGCTTCCTGCCCACCCCCTACTGGGGATGTGCCCGCAACCAAGGTACATGCCCTTGACCGGAATCGAACCCGGGACCCTTGAATCTGAAAGCCGACGTTCTATCCACTGAGCCAAACGGGTCAGGGCAGCAATGGGTTTTTTTAAGTATCAAAGGAGCAAAGATGACAATGCGTTATCAGGTTTGCTTTTATTAAATGCTGTACGGAAGCAAAAATCACATACGTGACAGGACTAGGCAGTGACATACCATTTCGGGGAAGAACACATCAAGCCTTTAACTACGCTCAGACCCTGTGCGGCTGACAGACAAAGTCTGAACATGCACCTCATCCTGTTTTACCAGCTGTTAATTATGTCATCGGCTCAGTGCACCCTGGCTCAGTGGTCGTCAAACCGCGGCTCTCGAGAGCCACATGAGGCTCTTTGGCACCTTGAGGGTGGCTCTTCCACAAAGTACCACGGCCCGGGCGAGTCCAGGTTGAAGAAGTGGCGTTAGAAGAAGTTTACCTTTAAAAAAGTTGGCTCTCCAAAGAAATGTCAACCCTCGTACTGTTGATATTTGGCTCCGTGGACTAATGAGTTTGCAGACCACTGCCCTAGCTTATTCAATCAATACTTTCTTGGTGGTTAATTAGTTTATTCTCAACTTTTTAGTCACAGTGAACACACTTGTCCAATTACTTTCTTACACAAAATCCTTACGGACATCTGTGTGTATAAAAGGCTAAGTGATCTCTCGTCCATCCGACAGACCGGCCGATACGTATGACGTGCACAGGCAATTTAAAAATTAACGTTATCTCACGCATGCACAATACATATAAAGCTCTCCCTGGCGCCAATCGCATGCGTGTTTTGATTTTATAATACTATATTACATATACTCTTTTGACGTGTCATTTTTTTGCAGTCACATAAGTACTACACGAATCTCTCTCCTAATTAATTTCCTTTCAGTGTGCACGAACCCGTGCACTGGGCCACCAGTATGTTCGTATTATCCAAAGGGTCTCTGCTCCCCCTTCAGGTCTGAGCTTGGGGAGCAGCTCCTGGGAAGCCTTCCCTGCCTTGGGGGTTGGGGTGTAGGGTCTGTGGGGAAGGGGAAAGAGAGGGGACTCTGCTCTGGGCTCCCTCAGCCTCTTGGGCTCCCCCATCACAGCACTGACTCCTGTGAACGTGTCCCTCCCTCGCTCTGGGAACTCCTTGGGGAAGGGATGTATTTCGTCCCCTGCTCTGTCCCCAGCTCAGCACTGTGCCTGGCTTAGCATCTGCATCGTCCCATCATCATCATCATCATCGCCATCATCAGGGGGACCATCCAAACGGGGAGCAGCCTGGCAATGTGCTGGGCACTTGCTCCTTGTCCTCACTGCAACCCCGGGAAGTAATTAACGTCTGTCCCCATTTCACCGACGAGGAAACTGGGACACGGAAAGGCTAGGTCCCTGTCCAAGGCCAACAGCTGGGTGGCTGGAAGCGTTCTGAGCGGGCTGCTGGGCTCCGGAGCCCCACCCTTCGCCTCCACAATAGAGAACGGACCGAGAGGGGCCAATCCGGCGCCAGGCCCTGGACCGAGCGCACTCCGTGCAGCTGGTGTCACGTGCCCATTTCACAGATGAGGGTGCTGCGGCCACGGAGGGGAAGTGGTTTCGCCAAGGGTGCCCTGATCGTGCCCACAGATCTGATCGCAGAGCTACGGCTGCAGAAAATAGCTTGTGTGCAGAGGAAACAGGAAGGGGGGGGGGGTGAAGGGCAGGGGGGGCGGGAGGAGAGAGGGAGGGGGCAGGGTCACCTCAAAGGCCTGGGCAGGTGGAGGGGGAACGTGACCAGCCTCAGAACCTCACCTCTCTCCCTGCACCATCCCCCACTGTTAATGCAGCGAGATTTACACGTAAAAACGACCTAGTCTAACCGGTTCGTTTCCAGGATAATAACCGGTAGCACAGAGAGGTTAAGTCACTTGCCCAAGGTCACACAGCTCCCCAGAGTCAGACGTCAGGCCCAGCCTGACTCCAAACCCTTCTCCTTCCCCCTCTGCCAGTCTTTTTTTTTTTTTAAATGACTGTTTTGCACATTATTTTCTTTCTTTTTTTAAAAATATATTTTATTGATTTTGTACAGAGAGAAAGGGAGAGGGATAGAGAGTTAGAAATATCTATGAGAGAGAGTCATCGATCACCTGCCTCTTGCACACCCCCTACTGGGGATGTGCCCGCAACCAAGGTACATGCCCTTGACCGGAATCGAACCCGGGACCCTTCAGTCCCCGAGCCGACACTCTATCCATTGAGCCAAACCGGTTTCGGCCCCTCTGCCAGTCTTGCCCAGCGGACTAAGGGCTTCCGTCTCACCCTGCCGTGCTGTACAGGTGGGACCGCTGGGTCCGGAGAAGGCGAGACGCGCCCAAGGTCGCCCACCAGTGAGCAGCAGCCCAACGCCTCTCGGCCCAGAGGAGAGGACATTCGGCCACGGGGCGGGGGGCCCGTACATCACCCCTAACGGTCCGTGACTGACGAGACCACTGGGACCCCAGCGGCAGCTGGGCCTGGGAGCCTGGGAGACACGCACACGCCCAGACCTCGCTGCAGACAGCAGGATGGGACCCCGGGGGCGGCCGCCCAGCCAGCTGTGGGGGAGCAAGCTGCCGGGGCAGCCGGAGCTCGCTCAAGTCTGAAGATCGCAGATTCAGACATTTCCGTTAGGAATACAACCTGGGCCCCGGAACAAGTCCTCTTGTCAGGCCACAGACGAGTGGTTACGCAGGGGGGCTGTGCCTGGCCGGGGTGGCTCAGTGGTGGAGCATCGACCTATGAACTGGGAGGTCACGGTTCCATTCCAGATCAGGGCACAGGCCTGGGTTGCAGGCTGGAACCTCCCAGTAGGGGGCGTGCAAGAGGCAGCCGATGGATGGTTCTCTCTCTCATCATGGATGTTTCTTTCTCTCTGAAATCAATAAATAATATATTTAAAAAGAAGAAAAAAAAAGGCTTTGAGGTTAGAAGGACCAGCTCTGATTGAACCCCTGTCCACCCCTGTGATGGGGGCAAGTCCTTTCACCTCTCTGAGCCTCGATTCCCTCATCTGCTGTGGGAGGAGGAGGAGGAGGAGGAGGAGGAGGAGGAAAAGGAGGAGAAAGAGTGAAGGAGGAGGAGGAGGAGGAGGAGTGGAGGAGGAGGAGAAGGAGGAGTGGAGGAGGAGGAGGAGTGGAGGAGGAGGAAGAGTGGAGGAGGAGGAGGAGTGAAGGAGGAGGAGGAGGAGGAGCAGAAGCAGGTAAGCATGCAGAGGTGGAGGAGAGGGGGGAGGAGTGGGGGAGCCAGGCTTTCTGGAAAACCGAGCACCCTTGGGGGATCCTGGGAGGGGAGCCAGTGGACCCACCTGGGGATGTGTGACCGAAGGCCGCGCTGAACGCACGCGTAGGACAGTGGAACCAAGAAGGGCATAGAAGGAACAGCAGGAGCGCCTCGCTGGGCTGCTTTGGTCAGAGAAGTCAGAGCAAGGGGGGCCGTGGAGGCAGGTTCAGGGGTGAGCCCCGGAAGCTGCTGCTGCCCGTGGCTCCCCTCCTGGGGTCCCTTAGAGGGAAGGAGGAAGGGAATGCCATTGCTCCCCCCGCCACCGGGGGGAGATCGGGCGCTGTGCCCTTTGTTCATTTATGACTCTTGCTGGTGGGGATGGAGGGGTGGGGATCATTAGAACATCCAGCAGCTTTCCAGGTGCGTCCTCTCAGGGTCTGGGCCTCCCCTGATTGGCCGGTTGGAGCCAGGGCGGGGCGGGGTCATTCGTGGAGGCAGCTGGTCCTGAGGCAGCCATGGGCCATTCCTCTGGTTTTGCTGTGTTGTGCCTGGGGCTGAAATACAACGGGGGCCTCGGTGTTATCTTTAGCGGGGAAGGGTCAGGGGGTCCAAACTGCAGGACCAGGGATGTGCTAGAGGAGAGGTGGGAGGGAGGGGGGGCGGGTGAGGCCCTTGTTTTCCCAGTTTTGCTCTAGCACCTCCTGTGCCTGGCCCATCTTCCTTGCTCTGCTCCAGTCTGCCGAATGGCCTGGAACAGATGGGCTTATGGGAAGTGCCTCTCCGGCCTTCCCGCACAGCCCAGGCTCCGGGCTCCGTGTGGCTCCGTGTGGCTCCGGGCGGGCCAGGCCTCTGGGACACCAGGGGTGGAGGGTGAAGCACAGAACCCCACCGCCCCCCTGAAGAACAGAGACCATTTGAAGCCGCCATTCTGCACTTGGGTAAGCTTGGCATTTTCTTCCTGAGAATGAAAAGGGGTTGGGAGCGTGGGGTGTGTTTTTTTTTAACAGGATTTTGAAAACTAGGACCTGAGGTGGGGATATTGGGGCCTGAGAGAGAGGCAGGAGCCTCCAGGGCATTCAAGAGTCCTGCTTATTCCTTTGGAATCCGTAGTTCCAAGATTCCGGACGGAGCTTCATCTTTATTTATTTATTTTTTTAATATTTATATTTAGCTGTTCTTGATTCATCTGATGACTCACTACACAAATATATTTATTTTAAAATATAGTTTATTGATTTTTTACAGAGAGGAAGAGGGAGGGATAGGGAGATAGAAAGATTGATGAGAGACATCAATCAGCTGCCTCTTGCACACTCTCTACTGGGGATGTGCCCGCAACCAAGGTACGTGCCCTTGACTGGAATCGAACCCGGGATCCTTCAGTCCGCAGGCTGACGCTCTATCCACTGAGCCAAACCTGTTTTGGCTCGAGCTTCATCTTTAAATATATATATATATTTGATTTCAGAAAGGAAGGGAGTGGGAGAGAGAGATAAAACATCAGCGATGAGAGAGAATCATTGATCAGCTGCCTCCTGCACGTCCCACACGGGGGGACCAAGCCTGCAGCCCAAGCTTGTGCCCTGACCCCGAACTGTGACCTTCTGGTTCAGGAGCCACACCCATCGGGACAGCTTCATCCTGACGCTCCACTCCAGAGGGTTGGTTCTGGAATCCGGGAGCTCTGCGCTCAGGCCTGGCTGGAAGGAGCACAGTGATTGATTAGCAATGCCTGCTCCAGACCTGGGGGACCAGGGACAAGGGGCGGGTGGCCTTCCTCCTCCCACTCTGTCCTCCCCCCAAAAAAGTCCATCCCATTTAAAGCCTTTTCAGCCGAAACCGGTTTGGCTGAGTGGATAGAGCATCAGCCTGTGGACTGAGGGGTCCCGGGTTTGATTCCGGTCAAGGGCATGTACCTTGGTTGTGGGCACATCCCCAGTGGGGGTTGTGCAGGAGGCAGCTGGTTGACGTTTCTCTCTCCCTTCCTCTCTGTAAGAAATCAATAAAATATATATTTAAAAAAAAAAAAAAAAAAAAAACCTTTTAGCTGTTTGTATACGTGCGTATGTGTCCAGGGACCTGAGGGACATTTTGGGTTTTGCCATGATGTGGGTGGGGAGTCCTCAAAATGCCAGCGACCCCAGAGCTTTGAATGGCCTTCCAACAGGCTCTCCGAGGCCCCAGCTCCCCGGGGGCTCCCTCATCAGGCGTAAGAGGGAGATTTTTCCATGGATTTTTACAAGGAGGCCGACTGTACCTTTTTATGTGGGTCATTAAAAAAATAAAAAGAATTCTAAAAACACGGAGCAACACGAGAAATTCGTCATAGCAACGGGGCTGCTTCTCTCCTATTTTTGAGAAGTGAGCTTCGCCCTCCTCCTCTTAGTACAGAAAGTTTATTTTCCTGCCCGGGGCCTCTGACTCAGAGACCAGCCCCGAACCCAGGCGGCTGCCTCTGAGGAGAGACGGGAGGGGTGGGGGCCCTGGGCCTGGGCCTGGGCCCAGGCCCGGGCGGGTGACGCCCTGGGGGGTGGGGGCCAGACCTCAGATCCTCCTCAGCTGGCAGGTCCCTCAGGCTCGAAGGTGCCCCTGGTTTCTGGTCACCCACATGCTCCCACCCCGGCTATCTCTACAGAGCAGCCCGCCTGGCAGGCATGGCTGAAGGACTCCTACTAGTTCTGTAAACATTAAAATAGTTCCCCAGCCAAAACTGGTTTGGCTCAGTGGATAGAGCATCAGCCTGCGGACTGAAAGATCCCAGGTTCGATTCCGCTCAAGGGCATGTACCTTGGTTGCAAGCACATCCCCGGTAGGGGGTGTGCAAGAGGCAGCTGATGGGTGTCTCTCTCTCATCGATATTTCTAACTCTCTATCCCTCTCTCTTCCTGTCTGTAAAAAATCAATAAAATATATATTTAAAAAAAATAGTTCCCGAGCAGCCGCGAAGCCCAGCTCCACAGGATTGTCTCCTAGATGCTCCCCACGACCCAGGAGCCAGAGGGGTAACGATTCTCAAGCGGGGGTGGGGGGGGACTGGGAGCCTGGCGCAGGGTGACTTTTCATTGATTAGGGCCCGTGTCCTATCGGGTGATAAAGAAAAGATTCCCGCAGCCCGGGGGCTTCCAGGTGGCAACCAATGGAATGGAGAGCATGGTGTAGGTTCGAATCTTGCCCCACCACTTACCAGCTGTGTGACCTACGGCAAGTGGCTTAACCTCTCTGTGCCTCAGAGAGGTTATGATAGAGGGCACAGAGTAATAATAGAAACCGTGAGTGATGGTGGCAATGACCTGAGTTAACCCAGTGGTCAGCAAACTCATTACTCAACAGAGCCAAATATCAACAGGACAAGGATTGAAATTTCTTTGGAGAGCCTAATTTTTTTAAACTTAAACTATACAGGTAGGTACATTGTTATTAGCTTCAATAGGGTACTCCTAAGCCGGCCTTTGCTAAAAACCCAAGGGATCAAAGAGCCGCATGTGACTGAGAGCCGCAGTTTGCCGACCACTGGGTTAACCCATAAAAATTACTTAGCATAGTACCTAGAACATAGACTCTCAATCATTTCCTAGCTACTATCCTTTAAAAAAATATTTAATTGAGCCAAAACCGGTTTGGCTTAGTGGTAGAGCATTGGTCTGCGGACTGAAAGGTCCCAGGTTCGATTCCGGTCAAGGGCGTGTACATTGGTTGCAGGCACATCCCCGGTAGGGGGTGTGCAAGAGGCAGCTGGTCGGTGCTTCTCTCTCATCGACATTTCTGGCTCTCTATCTCTCTCCCTTCCTCCTCTCTGTAAAATATCAATAAAATATATTTTTTTAAAAAATATATTTAATTGATTTTTAGAGAGGAAGGGAGAGGGAGAGAGAGCTGAACATAGATCGGCTGCCTCCTGAACACCTCTTACTGGGGATTGGGCCCACAACCCGGGCATGTGCCCAGAACTGGAATCGAACCAGTGGCCTTTTGGTGCACGAACAAGGCCCAACCAACAGCCACTACCCAGGGACCTATTTATTGTCCTATCGAATAAAATGATAATACACAAATTGACCATCACTCCAACACACAAGGTGGCTGCCCCCGTGTGGACACAAGATGGCCAGCAGGGGAGAGCAGTTTGGAGGGACCAGGTCTGCAAGGGAGGGCAGTTGGGGGTAATCAAGCCTGCAGGGAAGGGCAGTTAGGGATGACCAGGCCTGCAGGGGAGGGAAGTTGGGGGCAAACAGGCTGGCAGGGGAGTGGTTAGGGGGCGATCAAACTGGCAGGCAGAAGCGGTTAGGGGGAATCAGGAAGGCAGGCAGGCAAGCAGTTGGGAGCCAGCAGTCCTGGATTGTGAGAGGGATGTCCCAGATTGGAGAGGGTGCGGGCTGTGCTGAGAGACACACACCCCCATGTATGAATTTTGTGCACTGGTCCTCTAGTCCTTTATAACACTCCATGACCCGTGAGAAAGCCGAAATCACGGGATCACACACGTGTGAGGAGACAGCCGAGGCCTAAACCAGCACCTTCCTTCACTTCCCCGGGCTTGTCCCTGCTCAGACAGCACCCTGCGAGGCGCTGCGGCCTGGAAGGCTCATACATGAGATTTCTCTCCGGGCTGCTCGCTGGCTGTTCACGGCCGCCGGCCGCCTCCTGCCTCAGTGCTCTCCACGCGCCTCCCCCCCCCCCCCCCGTGTGCTGTGGGGGTGGGAGGAAGGAGATGAGGGTCCAGGGCTCATCTCGAATTCGGCAAAGGAGACTGGGAATTATTCACTCAGAAAGCTGTCTGTCTGGCTCTGGCCGGATTCCCTCCTTCGGGAGGCGGGCGGCGGGGGACCGGCCCCCCTCACTGCTTCCACAGGACGAGGGGGGGTGAGGGGGGGTGTTGTGGAGAACTGCCTGCGGAGTCACGTGTGGACCTCCCAGGGCCCAAGACCATGGGTGGCCATGCTCTTGGATTCCTTTCATGCCCACCTTGGTTTTCACTCTTGGAGGCATCTTGGCTCCCAAAACCCGAACTGGGCACTGATGGCATCTGAAAAAAAACCACGCCGGCTGGCTCTGCGGTTGAGCGTCGACCTGTGAACCAGGAGGTCACTGTTCAATGCCCAGTCGGGGCACATGCCCAGGTGGCAGGCTCGACCCCCAGGGTGGGGTGTGCAGGAGGCAGCCGATCAATCATTCTCTCTCCTCATGGATGTTTCTATCTCTCCCTCTCCCTTCCTCTCTGAAATCAATAATAAACACACTGCACACACACAAAATAAAATAAACTGTGAAAATGATTTTTTTTTCTTACAAAAAGAAAGAACTGAAGAAAAACAAGGTAACTTTACCTCCCTCTGCTCTCCCACCTCTTCTCGTAAATTCCTGTAGGAAGTCTCAGCTGAGGGCTCACAGGTCTTGAGCTCTTTCTCCAACACTCGCCAACCTCCCTTTATCACAGAGAGCACCGGCACGGACTGGGCTCGGAGCTTTGGGCAGGCAACAGTGTCTAGCTAGCATCGAATGCCAATGCTTTATTTCCACTGTATCTTAGGGGATGGGGTAGTTCATGGTTACCTTCTCGTCGAGAAAAGCAATCATTTGGTTTCTATTTACTGTGATCACATCAATTTTCCTGGTGAGCGACACTTAACGGATCATCTTCATGAGCACATTCACTGACATTTTTAATGAGATTTTTTTTTTAAAGTATTAAATCCATGACACCTTTGAGGTGGAATGTGAGCAGGGCAAACATCAAAAAGGTGGCCCTGGATAGACAGAGGCTGGAGAAACGCTGCCCCATGAAATTAAAAATAACCCAGCCATGTAATTATGTCGCCCTGCCAGTAGATTGCAAGTTACCTAAATAGCACCGACTCGCAGTAGCCCATCACTATTAAAGCACATTGCTGAGGGCTTATGTATGCGGTTCCTTTAGCAACAGAGCTATAACCGAGTCCTATTCAAACCGCAAGACCTACGGGCCCCAGAACCTAATTATTGGGAAATTATAGACCTAAGAAACACGGCCACGTCTCGCTGCGCGCCACAGGGTCCCCCGTGGCGATCGGATAAAACGCGTCTACACAGAAGCCGTGTGGAAAGGAAGGGCTCTTCCCTCCAGTGCGGACCCTGGGCCACCTGTGTCTGCAGAACCGAATTCATTCATTCATTCATTCATTCATTCATTCATTCGCTCATTTATAGTCACACAATCACTGAAATTTCAACTGAGCCGGGGTGATGTGACCCAGAAACACAATGAAGAGCCGCAGTGGACCTCCAGTCCAGAAGGGGGCGCCATATCTCTCTTTCTCTCTCTCTCTCTCTCTCTCTCTCTCTCTCTCTCTCTCTCTCTCTCTCTCTCTCTTTCACACACACACACCTCACACACCTGCCAACTGCATTCTGACAAGAGCACCCTTCTTTGCTAGCATAGAACCAAGGAGCCTGCTCACCCTGGGGGTAGTCAGAGAAGCCACCCCAGAGGACATGGCCACATTGAGCTCTAAAGATGGAACAGGAATGGACGCGAGGAGGTGGGAGAGGAGAGGGAGGTGACAGGGCAGGTGCGCCCAGCTATGTGCATCCCGTGGGCCGCCCCTCATGCAGTGAGCATCTCACCCTGGGCCATCACCCCCAAGAGGGATCCTTGCATTCCAAGGTACCAGTTTCAAATGCCTCGCCCCGAAGTGCCGGCCAGCAAGGGTTCTTCAGTGGGGACATGGGCACCCAGGCCCAACACGGAGGGAAAAGAGAGCTGGTGACCAGCCTCCCTGCGAGACATGAAAGAGGCATTTGCCTTCGCCGCTCAGAATGTTTATCAGACACACTGACCTGGCGGTTCTTAGCCAGGGCTGTGCTCGGGACTCTAGGGAGCTATCAAGCCTCCGAGACCAACCCACGCCCAGCACATAGTTATAACAGGCCATGCCTAGGACATAGCAGACCATGCTCAGGACATACTCATAACAGGCCACACCTAGAACATGACAGGCGAAGCCTAGGACATAACAACTGGCCCCGCCCAGGTCATTAAGTTAGTCTCTCTGGGGGTGGGGCCCAGTGACTAGTAATGTTTAAAGCTCCCCTGAGGAGTGGGGGGTAGGGGAGAGGTGGGGTCAGGTGTGTGGCCAAGGCTGAGAACTATGCAGAAAATCTAACCCCCATGGAGGATTCAAATCTACAAAAACTTACTGCACACCTACTGTGCGCTAGGCCCTGGGCCGGGGGCAAGGGAGGGGGTTGGTAAGAATCAGATCCAATGGTCATTTGAGAACCACTTCAGAAGGCTTCCCCGACTCTGAACAAACGTGTGCTGGAGCCCAGATCGAGCTGGAAAGAGCTTTGGTTGAGAAGTTGCCTGGCTGGGGCGGGGAGGGTGGGGGGGGAGGATCTGGTCAAAATCAGGTTCTGACTCAGCAGGTCTGAGCTGGGGCCCGGAGTC
Organism: Pipistrellus nathusii; assembly: GCA_963693515.1. Lineage (NCBI taxonomy): Eukaryota > Metazoa > Chordata > Mammalia > Chiroptera > Vespertilionidae > Pipistrellus > Pipistrellus nathusii. The sequence continues at coordinate 5,743,621 of OY882876.1, forward strand.
TACACTCCCTACAAGCTTTCTCATGTCACCTGTCTCTGCCGGGCCAAGGACTGCCTGTGGGTGGGTGGCCAGCTCCCTCAAGGGAACCTCTCCCATCTCAGCAGCCTCTCCTCGCCTTGTCTCCACCCCTCCGCCCGTCCTGAGCATCGCCTGGAGGGGATGACAACGTGTGGGGAAGAGACAGAATGCACGCTGGCAGCCTGCCGGGTGTCTTCCCATCCTCGCACCCCCCACCCCCTGCTCCAGAGACCCATAACAGCCCCTAGCCCCCACCCACACCCAGCCCCAGAGGGAGGGGCAGACAGATCTCCGGGAGACTGGGACCCCGGGCGGGGTGCTGGGCCGATGGTTGTCGTTAATCTGCGTGCAGCAGCCCCAAAGGCTGCGAAATCCAAGAGGCATCCGAGATCAAAACGGCCTGGGAGGCCCTCCTGCAGCGAGTCTTCGTGTCTAATGAATCCCGTCCTCGGCTAATCCATCGCGCCTGCTTTAAAATCTGCACTCCGAGGGCAAGGGCTGGGGAAGCAAGAACGTCTCGAAGTGACTTCCTGTGGGGGAGGGCCCGGAAGCCATGGGCCAGGGGGCGTGGGTGCTTGCCCAGGCCGCCATGCTGGTCCCAGGAGCTGGTGGGCGTGGGTGGGAGGTGAGTTAGAGGGAGCCCTGGGCGCCAAGTGGAGACGGAGGTCCCAGGGTGCTGGCTGCTCAGCTCCAGCCCCTCATGGCCAAGCACAAATGCAGATCCATGATGTGTGCATTCTGGAAGATTTGCCAGATGTTCCTTTTTTTTTTTTTTTTTTTTTGGTTTTTGGAAATTTCTTAACAATATGGTTTCTTTAAATCCCGAATCCCCTGGCGTTACGGAGGCTGCCTCCAATGGTTTCGAAATGCCACGCCATCCATCACACGGTGTCTGCGGGCCACAGCTGGAATGCAGATTGTCAGTGCGTGGCCTTGGAAATGGAGACCAGATCTGAGGAATTAACTTGGAAAAGGGAATGGCGTGTGGTCAGCGACTTCCTCCAGATGCTTCCTCCAGAGCAGGAGGATACGTGTGCGGAGGGAGGGTCCTGAGGGGGAGGACGTGCCCCTGGAGAATCCCAGAAGCCCCTGGGGGAGGCCGGGAGCGGGAGGTGAGTGAGCCCCTGCAGGTAGAGTGAGGTGACCAGACATCCCGCTTTTGGCGGGACAGTCCGGATTTTTAACAATTTGTCCCGCGTCCCGCGTTCTTTCCAACAATCGGGACTTTTTTAAAACGCCTCATCGGGACTGTCCTGCCAAAAGCGGGACATCTGGTCACCTTATTTTAACGCCACTTTTTCAAAATAGACTCACCCCAGGCCGTGGTATTTTGTGGAAGAGCCACCCTCCAGGGGCCAAAGAGCCACACGTGAGCCGCAGTTTGCAGACCACGGAACGGGTAGGAGCCCCCGGCTCCCCTCGCTTCCCTCCGGACTCGCCAGCCTCTTCCTCCCGTCTTGTCTCCTGGCCTCCCCGCCCCAGTCCAGTCCTCAGGCCTCCGTCCCGGGAGCTATCTCAGACGCAGCCCCAGGAGCCTGGGCCCCCGCTGGCTGCTGTCCCTCTGCCGGGAGCGGAACCCCACGAAGGGGCCTTCGGAGTAGCTTCTCTCGCAGCGGATTCCACCTCCACGGAGAGGAGGGGGTTACCTGGCCAAAGCCGAGCATTTCGGGGACTGTTCAACCCTTTGGGTCTTCGAAAGCCCAAGGAGAGCCCGCGCCGGTGTGGCTCAGTGGATAGCGGCACATCAGCCTGCAGACCGAAGGGTCCCGGGTTCGATTCCGGTCCAGGGCATGTGCCTCGGTTGCCGGCCAGTGCAGGAGGCAGCCAATCCATGTGTGCCTCTCACATCGATATTTCTCTGTCTTTCCCTCTCTCTTCCCCACGCTCCCTGAAAAACCAATGGGGAAAATATCCTTGGGTGAGGAGAAAAAGAAAGCTGGAGGGGAAGAAAAAAAAAATTCCCTCCTTGTCCCCCCGCTGCGGCTCAGGAGCCCTGGGACATGCATCCACGCAGCAGGACAGCAGGGCTGTTCCCGAAACCGGCCACGGAGCCCACCGCAGGCTCTCGGCCACGTGGTTCTGGCGCTGGTCAATGTGCAGCCACTTAGCCGACACTGATTGCACCTGCTGTGGCCCGCGCCCGCGCGGTGAGAGCCAGAGAAGCAGCACCCAGCCGGGGAACCCCGTGCAGGTTACAGTCCCGCGGCCCAGGGTCCCCCCTGACCCTCCTCGGCTTCTCTCTCTGTGAGTGGGCAGCTTGGGAAGGGGGCAGCGCCCCTCAGAAGCCCTTCTCGTCCACCCCTCGGCGAAGCCCCGCCCCCAGGAGAAAGGAGGCATGAGGGAGACCCCAGGGAGAGCCAGCCAGGGTGCAGTCTGCTGGCCGAGTGGCTCCGTGAGGTCATGTCCCCGCTCTGGGCCTCGGTTTCCCCATCAGTAACGTGAGGAGACCGGATCACGCAATTTCAAAAACTCGCCTGACTCGAACCGCCTGTGACTCTCCGACTGAAATATCTCCGATGCCGGCAGGAGGACCCCCTGTGACTCTCGGGAGGACCGTCCCCCTGTTCCGGGGGGCAAATCTCCTCCCGGAAAGCAGCAGAGAGGGACTCGCTTCGTGCCAAGGTGAGCACGAAGGGGTATGGGGACCCCTCCTCCCTGGAGCTGCTCTCCCAGGATCCCCGGAGTCACCCCATTTATCTTCCCCATCATGCTCTTAATCTCTGCAAAATTAATGGCACGACCCCAGCTGCCGACGGAGCACAGCTCGCCTGCCACCCATAAATCAGGCTCTTAGGAGATAGATGCTCCTGCGTAAGTGACGGCCCTCGGAGCAGCGGGCAGGCCCCTGGGGGTGTTTAATGTACCTGTGGGGTGGCGGAGGGCGGGGGGGGGGGGGCCGCGGGAGAAAGCATTGCTGAGAAGACAGGGAGCAGAGTGAGATCCAGGGACTCTCGGAGTCAGCCCAGGTGTTTGGACACAGCCAGACAGCAAAGCGGGGCCCTAACTTGCCGGAGGACACAGCCCCAAAGAGAGAGGAAAAGAGGTCTCGGGGTTAAGGGAAGAGACATCAGCCCTGGCCGGTTGGCTCAGTGGATAGAGCCGTGGTCGGCAAACTCTCTTTGACCCCTTGGGTGTGGCTCTTCCACAAAACACCACGTGCGGGTGCCCACGTACAGACGTCGGTTTTCGGCTCTCCAAAGAAATGTCAGTCGTTGTACTGTTGACATTTGGCTCTGTTGACCCATGAGTTTGCTGACCACTCGGATAGAGCATCAGCCTGCAGACTGAAAAGTCCCAGGTTCGATTCAGGTCAAGGGCATGTTACCTGGGTTGGAGCACATCCCCACTAGGAGGTGTGCAGGAGGCAGCTGATCGATGTTTCTCTCCCATCGATGTTTCTAGCTCTCTATCCCTCTCCCTTCCTCTCTGTAAAAAATCAACAAAATATATAATTTTTTTTAAAAAAAGAGAGACATCAACGCAGAAACCTCAGTGATAATCCCGGCTCTTCCCCAAATCACCTGCTTGGCCAGTTTTCCATTCATAAAATGGGGACCCCCTAACAGAGATGCGTCCCACTCTTGGCCTGGGCCTCCTCGGTGGCACCGCCGGCCAGCCCCGTTTTACAGAAGAGGGGGCAGGGCGCAGGGAGGTGACGTGACTTGCCCGAGGTCTCATGGTAAAGTGGGGTTCAACCCCCTGCCCGAGCCCCAACGCCTGCCCTCTCTCCCGCAGGGGAAGAACCCTGAGCTCCCAGCCGCACACCCCACCCGGGTGGCTGGTGTGACGGATGCACACGGTCTCCCTACACCCAGCTCTGCCTTCCCCCGCGGCTGCGACCGAGAAACAGGTGGGTGGACGTCCTCATCGGAAGATCCTCCGGCTTCAGTCCCAGGGGTGCTGCGTCCCCGTCCCCCCACGGCCTGCCTGGAGACAGCCCCAGGCCCTTCCACAGAGCCCTGGGCCCCAGGGAACCCAGTTTGCAAACCACTGCTCCAGTGGGGTCCATAGAGAAAATGCATGGAACAGGAGGGCTGCTGAGGTCCGTCTATAAACTTATTGATGACAGCCCTCCCCCTGGGTCAAGTCAGAATCTCATTGTGTTTATTTGCCCAGAATACATTGGTTGGTTTGTGACTGGTTATTTGATTGGTTACTTCCGTAGTCGGCAAACTGCGGCTCGAGAGCCACATGCGGCTCTTTGGCCCCTGGAGTGTGGCTCTTCCACAAAATACCACGGCCTGGGCGAGTCTATGTTTGGAAATCCCAGCAGGCCCCGGGCCGAGGGAAGCAGACTCTGCTCGGAAGCAGGTGAGGAGATGCGATCGGGGGGAACTCCTTCTCCAACCCTGGGTGTCCAGGAGCTTCTGAGTCCACCCAGCCCCCAGCAGCCGGGCCTGGCCAGGCAGAGCTGCCGGGTCCCTGGGTGACGTGGGGGAGCAGCCTCTGCCTTCACTGCGTTCTGCCCGCTGGGAACTCCTGGCCAGAACCCGGGTCTCCTTCATGGCTCTCCCGCACCCACAGACACAGTCACTGATGTTAGAGCTAAAGAGGTGACCCGAGGGGCAGGGTTTTAAACATTTAAAATACATTTTTAAGGCATCTAGCCCATTATTCAAAGTCTTACTCCATATCCCCCGGTGGAAGCAGGGAAGGCAGTCCCAGCACCCACCCACCTGGCTGCCCTTTGCTTCTCAAGACAGCCCCAGGCCCTTCCACAGAGCCCTGGGCCCCAGGGAACCCAGTTTGCAAACCACTGCTCCAGTGGGGTCCATAGAAAAAATGCCTGGCCCAGGAGGGCTGCTGAGGTCCGTCTATAAACTTATTGATGACGGCCCTCCCCCTGGGTCAAGTCAGAATCTCATTGTGTTTATTTGCCCAGAATACATTGGTTGGTTTGTGACTGGTTATTTGATTGGTTACTTCCATAGTCGGCAAACTGCGGCTCGCGAGCCACATGCGGCTCTTTGGCCCCTGGAGTGTGGCTCTTCCACAAAATACCACGGCCTGGGCGAGTCTATATTGAAGAAGTGGCGTTGGAAGAAGTTTAAGTTTTTTTTTTTAAATGGGGCTCTCCAAAGACATGTCCATCGTTGTCCTGTTGACATTCGGCTCTGTGGACTCATGAGTTTGCTGGCCACTGGGTTAGTTGGTCTGAGGGTTGGTTGAGTGATTTGTGAAGTTGCTCATCGAATGGTTGAGTGGTTTGGTTGTCTGATTGAGTGGGTTCGTTGATGAGTTGGCTAGTTGACGGGTTAGTTGCCTGGTTAGTCAGTTGGTTGATGGCTAGCTGGTTGGTTAGTGGCTGGATTTTGCCGTTAGTTGGCTAGTTAGCTGGCCGGTTCGTTGGTGGGCTGCTGGCGGGCTGATTAGAGGATTGGCTGGTTCCTGGTGAGAACTGCCTGGTCGGCTGGATGGATGTGAGTGGGCGGCTGAGCTGGTGGTGGCACAGAGCTTTGGGAAAGGCTCTGAGATGTGAGGAAAACGTGCGAAAGAGGCCCCACGCCGTGGCCAGAGCGTGGCGGGAGCAGTGCATTGCTCGGAGATTTCGGAAAAAGCGGGGGCAGCGAAAGGAGCCAGGTTCATCCGTTTCTTGCCCTGGGAGGCGAGCCGACGAGACAATGAAGACGAGTGTCCACTCTAAGCTGTAAAGCCCAACACGCACGCCAGGCGTCCGCCCTCCCCCACTCCTCAGAGGTGCCCAGCGCCAACCCCTGAGCACCTCCCACCCCTCCCCCCAAACCACTCCAGTCCCTCACCCCCCTCCCTGCTCTTCAGGCCTCCCCCCACCCTGGGTGCCAGCGATGGATGGCACCCGTTTCCATAAATACAAATGCGCGGACATCTAGTGATGACAGTGGTTGGTTGGCACACCATGGCTCACGAGCCACAGGCGGCTCTCTGGCCCCTGGAGGGTGGCTCTTGCGCAAAATACCGCGGCCCTGGCGAGTCTGTGTTGAAGATGTGGTGTGAGAAGAGTCTGACGTTTAAACAATGTGGCTCTCCAAAGTCATGTCCATCGTTGAGCTGCTGACATTTGGCTCTGTGGACTGGTGAGTTTGCCGACCCCTGGGTTAAGAGATGGAGCGTTAACGGGAGCATCGCATCCGCCCACAGCACAGGGGCTGGGCTGGGAAGGCAGGTTCCCCTGGGACCCCTTTATTGCACCCCACGAGCAGCCTTTTTTTCTGACGGAAGACCTGGGTGCAGTTCCTGTAAACTCACCGCGCCCCTCTGCACTAAGCATTGGAACTAAGCACCCTTACACGACGAGGGACCTGAGACTCAGAGAGGAACAGGGACCCCAAGATCCCGCAGGTGCGGGGGGGGGGGGCTGGAACTCCGGGTCCCAAGTACACGCTGCACACTCTCTTACGACCCGAGGCCCCTCGGGGGTCAGAGCCACCCCAGGCCCTCCGCACCGCCGAGGTCCAACCCACAGCCCCTTCCCCATCCCTTCGGGGTTCTGGATGCCAGTCAGTCCTGGCACCAGCGGGGAGCCCCGAGCATCACACGCCAGCGGGCCGGGGCCACCGCGGCGCCGGGATGGCCCAGCGAGCCCACGGCCGGCGCGCCCGGCTCTGCCTAATGAGCTCGGAGCTCAGTTCCGCAGCCGCGATCCATTAATGTGAGAACTCCCAGCTGCGGCCACGGCGTGCATCTATTTGCAAGATTAATGGCAGACACAAAATTGCTGCTTCACCTTGGGGCTGGCGGGGGAATCTGGAGCCGCTCCGTGTGACAGCCCCATCAATACTCGCCGAGGCCACTCCTGCCTTTGTCATCCGCACGGAATGCTTTTCTGTCCACGCGTGGCAAGGCCAGGAGACAGGCCAGGGATGTGTGTGACGGCGTGACCGAGAGACACCCCAGGCCCCCTCCTCCTCCCTCCTCCCCTCTTTGCCCTTCCCAGGGATGTGGGAAGAGAAAATGCTACCCCCCCACCCCGGGGACGAGGGGGGGGGGTGGAGGGGGGGCGGCGGGGCGGGGTGCGAGGAGTAGGGAGGGACACAATGCCGGCCCCTTGTTCCTCCTCCAGCTTTAAAGGTTGGATAAAATCATAGTCATAACAATACGTTTACTCACCATTATTATGGGTTCCCCTTGAGCCGAAACCGGTATGGCTCAGTGGATAGAGCGTCGGTCTGCGGATTGAAAGGTCCCAGGTTCGATCCCGGTCAAGGGCTGAGTAAGAAATGCTTGTGATAAATTGTTTTAAAAGCTCCAAATGTTCAAAAGAGGACAGCTTCTCGACCAGGCCTGCCCCACCCTCTCCCGTACCCCCCAGAGGCCCGCACCCTCTCTGGCACCCTGTCTAGCGGGACTTCCTGGTGATGGTCCCATTCCACCCTGAATCGCTGGTGATGGAGCCCAAGACGTGTGGTCGATGTGATGAGGAACTGAATTATGAATTTCACTGGATTTTCATTCATTTAAATTGAGGGTCGCAGGTGGCCAGTGGCTGCCCTGACGGACAGCGTGAGTCTGCGGACGCTCACAATCCCTCACATTCACTGAGCAGTGACGATGCGTGGCAGGTGCTGCTCTGAACATTCCCCGTACATTAACTCCTAATCCTCAGGACCTCATGAGTAGCCCTGGATGGTCTGGCTCAGTGGATAGAGTGTCGGCCTGTGGACTGAAGGGTCCCAGGTTCGATTCTGGCCAAGAGCACATGCCTGGGTTGCTGCTAGGTCCCCAGAAGGGGGGGCGTGCAGGAGGCAGCTCATCAGTGATTCTCTCTTATCATTGGTCCCTTCCTCTCTGAACTCAATATATATATTAAAAACACACACAAAAATACCTTCCTCTCCCTTCCTCTCCCTTCCTCTCTGAACTCAATATATATATTAAAAACACACACAAAAATACCTTATGAGTAAGTGCTGTATCCCCAGTGTTCCCTCTGGAGAAACTGAGGCACAGCGGGGTCAAGTTCCTACAAGGTGAGTAGGCAGGGGTTTCATCACAAGACACAAAAGCAGGCAGCGTGGCGCTGAGCCTGGCCCGGGACGGGCGCTCGGGTGCTTACCCACGCCTTTCGTCCGGTCCACCTCCCCCGGCTCTCTGCTTAGGCCTTTTCTTCGATTACTCGGTGCCCCTTTCCAGAACCCTCCCCTCCATCTTCCACTTAGATCCTCCCCAACTCTCGGGGCCCGGAGGGTAGGACCGTGTGACGCAGAGGCAGGAGGCGGCCTGGGCGAGCCTGGGGGTGCAGGGAACGGGGCGAAGAGGGCTGTGAGACAGGGGCCTTCAGGACAGGGTGTCGCCCAGTCACAGCCCAGCAGGACAAAAAGACGGCAGACGGCAGCAGGTGCCAGCTGCCTGCGGGGGAGCCGGGGGAGCCGTGGGAAGAAGGTTAGGGGGGAAGGACTGGGATGGACATAGGAGCTCTGGTGAAGAAATATTAATTTAAATGTGACGCCGCCCGGCTGGGTAGCTGTTAGGTGAGCATCGTCCCGCGTACTGCAAGGTTGCCAGTTCAATCTCTGGTCGGGACACATCCCTGGGTTGTGGGTTTGATCCCCAGTCGGGGAGCTTTATACGGAAAGCAATCGATCGATCAATGTCTCTTTCTCTCTCTCTCTTTCTCTCTCTCTCTAAACATGTCCTCGGGCAAGGATTTTTTTTTTTTTTAAATCTGATTCAATCAGTGGCACCGGCTGGTGTTATGGATTCGAGCCCACAGCCCAGGCATATGTCCTGACCGGGAATCGAACCGTGACCTCCTGGTGCATAGGTCAGCGCTCAGCCACTAAGCCGCGCCGGCTGGCTGCACCTTCACTTTTAAAAATCAGGAAAGCATGAAATAACATGAAGGAAAAGCTCCATTCTCCCAAGTCCTGCTCCGAGCCCTCTGCCGGTTGCCAGGATGACTCTGCGGCTGCATCCTCGGCCTCATCAGCGGACAGCGAGGGCAGCCCCGGGCCAGGCCACGCCTCTGGAGCTGCCAGCGCAGAGAAACACTCGCAGCCATCAGCGAGTTATGATTAAGAATTCTCTTCCTGGCCTCGGAGTGTTTTACCGGCTCATCCATCAGTCTGTCAGGGCGGCCGTCAAGGCGAGAGCGTGGAAAACTAACAGCTCACACCCGAACAGCCTGAATAATTCAAGGCCTGCCACGGCTCTGGACACGGGGAGCGCGGAGCTAACTTCGTGTTTATCCCCGTGGACCTGGGGGCTCTGAGAGAGGGACTGGGGCTTCCCTGGGCTAAGAGGGGACAGGCCAAAGCTACAGAGACTAGGGTATCCCATCTGGTGTCTGGAACAGGACAAGGTTCCCCCCCCCCCAAAAAAAAAAACAGGGTCACTGCCTTGGGGGGGGGGGGATGCCTCTGATCAGAAGGCAAAAGAATGAGGTATGGGAGGGGGGGCAATGTTAAAATATGTACACAGATAATAATTTAATAACAAATGGGGGGAAAAAGGCAAAAGAATGAGTATTCTAACCCACAGATTTAAGACTTGGGTCTGCCACTTCTCGGCTGTGTGGTCCTGAGCAAGTCGTTTACCTTTCTGAGCCTCAGTTTCCCCAGGTACAAGATGTGCCTGGTGAATACAAGCCTAAGCAATGGACATGAACACGGGGGGGGGGGGGGGGGGGCGGAGAGTTGAGGGCATGAGTGGCGGGGGATTTGAGGGATTAATGGAGGGATGAGGACACATATGTAATACCTTAATCAATAAGAAAATTTTTAAAAATAAAAAAATAACAAAGATGTGCCTGGTGATAGGACACTTGCGGTGTGCCAGGACGTGTCCTATTGGCGTGTATACATGAACTTGCTCACTATCCAAAGCATCCTGTGCGGTGGTGATGACATCAAGCCCATTGCACAGATGGAAGGACTGAGGCCCAGAGCTCACCCCGGGGAATGAAACCACCTATCTCATAGGCTGAGGATTAAAGGAGGTAGAGCTTACGGATCTCCCGACATCATGCCCGGCACACAGTAGATGCTCAAGAAAACACAGCCACTGCTGCTGCTGCTGTTATGAAAATATCATTGAGGGTCATTATTGCCTTGTTTGCGTGTAATGACAAACACCTGAGGTTGATGGAACTGTGTGATTGTAGGTGGGGAAACTGAGGCAGGGGGCAGGGTGAAATGGCTTGCCGGAGGCCATCTACATGTACCCTAAAGACCACTGCTCTGTCCTCAGATCCTCCTAGGCTCCTTTTACAGAGCTGTTGAGACTGAGCCCCAAGTGTCATAGGCCAAACAGACCCCAAAAACACAGATAGGGCTTCTAAAAGAAAGACCTGGATTTATGACCTGCACCTGCCACACCGCAGTTGTGTGAGTAGAATAGGGTCCTTTGCCTCAGCTTCCTTGTCTGTAGAAGGGAGAATCAGCCCAGACAGCATGGCTCAGTGGTGGAGTATCAGCCTAGGAACCAGGAGGTCAGGGTTCGATTCCCAGTCAGGGAACACGCCCAATTGTTGGCTTGATCCCCAGTGTGGGGCGTGCAGAGGGCAGCCGAGCAGTGATTTTCTCTCATCCTTGATGTTTCTATCTCTCTCTCCCTCTCCCTTCCTCTCTGAATCAATAAAAACATGATTTTTTTTAAAAACCAGGGACAATATATAAAGCACTTGACACTTGGCAGGCCCTCCATGGAAGGCAGCTGTAGGTGACCATGTCCTCAAGATGCTTAGAAGTAGTGCTTTCTGTAAGGACCACCACCCACAAAACAGCCTCCCGGGGTCCATTTTTCTGATGGCCCGCAGAATCGATGGTTTCACGACGCCAGCAGGGCAGCTGGAGGCAGAGATGGAGGGGCTGAGGCACAGGCTGCTGCTGGGTGGGGAGTGGGTGGGAGCCGCCGGGGTCAGACCACACAGGACGTGTCCGTCACATTGAGGATCCATGACTTTATTTCGAGGGCCATGGGGAGCCCCAGGGAGGTTTCATGCAAAGGAGGGATGGGATCCCCTTGGATCCCGGACAGATGAGGAACCTGCAGCCAACGAGAAGAGGCCGGGAGGGTTTGGAGAGGCTCCCCAGCTGGGTGACCTTGGGCAAGCCCCTTGCCCTCTCTGGGCCTCCACTTCCCTGTCTGTAAAATGGGGACATAGGGCGACCATGTTAGCTCTGACCCGGTAAAATCACTTGGCTTTCTTTTTCTTTTTAAAAATATTTTATTGATTTTTTTTTTTTTTACAGAGAGGAAGAGAGAGGGATAGAGAGTTAGAAACATCAATGAGAGAGGATCATTGTTCAGCTGCCTCCTGCACACCCCCTACTGGGGATGTGCCCACAACCAAGATACATGCCCTGGCCCTTCCTGAATTCATCTTTCTTTTAGAAGCCCGAAGACAGGGCCTGATTCCACCACAAGAGAGTGGTATGACCTTGGGTGTGTCATTGACCCTCTCAGAGGCCAAGATTCGGGAAGAAAACAAGGGCCGATCCTTTTTACACTAGTCAGTCCTACGATTCTACCACCTCCATCTCACAGGGAAGGACATAGGCGGGGAAGACACATGACCAGCTCTCCCCCCCTGCAGCCAGGAATTGGCGGAGCTGAAATGTAAACCTCAATCCAATGACTCCGGGGCCCCCTTGGCAGTTCCGTGGGACCCCGGGGAGCTTCCAAGCAGCAGAAATTCCGGGCATATGGGAGCCGGGCTGGCTCATTTCCCTCTGAGTAGAGGGTTTATTGATCTCCTTGCAGCTACAGAATGGCTCACAGTGAGAGGATTATGCAACAGGAAATGCAGCGGCCTCTGGTTTATGAGATGCATGGAACCATGCCAGGCGAGCCAATCAATTGGCGGTCATTTGCATATTCATGAATCCTCGTAAATAATGCGGGAATGACACACAGAACTAATAACTGGCCACCAGGCTGCCAAGCACTAGCCTTTCAAGCCAGGGGACTCTCACAGGAGCAGCAGCATAGCCTTGTCATGGTGCCCTCGGGGGGTCGAACTCCTGGTCAAGACGTGTGCGGTGACACCTAAGAAGTCACTTTTCTGATCCGTTACTGCTGCTGGTCTATGGACCACATTCTGAGAACTCTAACCCACAGTTCCTGCCTCCCCTCCCCCCCACCTCCCCACCAGGAAGGAACTGACCCCCTGGGATGCCAGGTGGAATCCTGAGTCTGCTCTCAGCTCCCTGAGTGACTGCCTGCAAGTTCCTTAAGCCTTTGGTCCTCAGTCTCTTGGTCTGTAAAATGGGACAAGACTGCTCACCTCAAGGGTCCACTGTGAGGACCAAAATGCTAGGACTGTAATAAAACACTGAAGAAAATGTCCAGCTATGATTGCGCATCTAAGTCCTTTTTGGTTATTGTATGATTGCTTTATGTTTTTGAAAGTTACTTCAGACATACAGAACAATAGCAAAAGGAAAAAAAAAAGTGCATAGAACTCCCATATACTTGGCTCAAAATCCATTTTGCATCCTTCTGTGATATTTCTCCAAAAAATGCACGACTTGGATCTGATCACAAGGAGACAACGGACACATCCGCACTGGAGGACACTCTGCAAAAGACCTGGACATTCTCCAAAACATCAAGGTCGCGAGCGACAGCGAAAGACAGAGGACCGTTCCAGACTAGAAGGGACCCAAGAAGCAACGGGGAAGTAATACATATGCATGAACTCAGATACACGGAGTGGCCAGGTTATTACGATCTCTGAACGCATAATAACCTGGCCACTCGGTGTCTATCCTATATAATAAAAGGCTAATAATAGCAAATTGTCCTCTTGACCAGGAGTTCGACCAGCAGGCAGGCCAGCCAACCACCCATGTCTCCTCCCCCTGGCCAGGCTGGCTGGACCCCACCCATGCACGAATTCATGCACCGGGCCTCTAATATAAATATATATATAGTGGGTGGCCAGATTATTATACATTCAGAAATCATAATGATCTGGCCACTCAGTATATACTCGTGTATTTTTAGAGTAAGAGAATGATGAAACTAAGGGTGTTGTATTAACATCGGGGGAATCTGAATAGAAGAGTATGGAATTTGTCACAAAATATATGGATGACAGAGTGGCCATGGACCTGCAGGTCCTGCAGATGGAACCTCGAGGTGAAGCAAAGCCAGGTACGTGAGCAGCTCACGACGCTCCTCTCATTCCTCTGGGATTCTTACCCATGGATGGTCATCGCGTGGTGCCCTCAGCTCACCCTGGCAAGCCCATTTTCATCACCCCCTCCCTCCGCTCCACACATCACCCCCACCGCTGCGCGGTGCTGTGGGGTGGGCAGCGCATCTGAGGTCAAACCCAGACCTACATTCTGGTTGTAGAACAAGGGAACCTACATTTGGAGGATTTCTGTGGTTTCCCCAGTCCCTTCCTGCCCCCTCCTTCCCCCCCACCTCCGCCCCGATTTCCAAAGGGGGTGGTGCTTCCATCGGGGGGACACGATAAAAGTCTCAGTACGTACAACTATGGCTGCCACCTTGGCATGGTGGGTAGACCAGAAGACTGTCCTGGCAGAGACAATGGGCTCTGAGCATCAGGAGCTCCAGGGTTGCAGCCTCACAGAGTCAGTGGGACAGACCCTTGGTGCTCTGGCGAATCACCTGGGGTATCTCTCGGTCCCTCCCACCCTTCCCCCTCCCCCACCCGAATGCCTAATTATACCTGAACACGGGTGGTAGTCTGATCTAGCACCCCGTGTCTATTCATTAGTCGAAGTATAGCTACAGCGTGTCACCTGCTGTCTGGCTCCTGAGATGCCGTTCTTTTAGGAGAGGCGAGATAGATGCCTCTTTTCCCCTCCATTTTCCGTTTCACACAGTAAGGAGATAGTTCGCCAGCACCCTCGCTCCGGGACCAGGGAGCTTCATTGTGAATCATTATGAAGCCGAGGACTTAATCGCATCTGATGCCAAACCCAGATCTACACTCTGCTCGTAGAACGAGGGAACCCATGTTTCTTCTCCCCCAGAACCCGGCTATTCTAGCCCCGAGACGCCTACATTGAAAAGCTTTTGCCCACGAAATCCACCGCAGGAAATAAGAATTAATTAGTTGCTCCCCTTTTCATCAACGGAAGATGTGAGAAAGAGTCCTATCAGGTGATGGTCGGCCAGCAAGTCCCAGTGGGACGGCACTGGGTAGCCAGCCTTCCAGTCAAAACGGAGGACTCATTAGTCAATGTGCCCTGACCTCATGCCATTAGCTCCTTATATGGAAAGTGCCTTGAATACTCTTGCTCTCATTTTTGGCTCCAAAAATCTCTTCTTTAAAACCATCTACTTAATAATACCAAGCCAACAGCATTGAGTTCTTGCTAGGGGAGCGACAGTGTTCTAAGTACTTCAACATATTGATCCATTTAATTTTTACAATCACCCTAAGAGGTAGACATTGTTTTTATTAATCTCCCTTAGTGGATGATGAAATTGAGAGCCTCAGAGATGTTACGTGACTAGCCTGAGGTCACACAGCTGATAAGAGATGGAACTGGGACTGGCATTCCTGGGCCCATTGTCCCATTGTGGCAAGCACGTGCCCCGCCTTTCTCCACAGCGCCCGCCTGGCCCTCCTCGCTCATTGACGTTCCTCGCCTGTCCTCTGCAGGTCGCTGAGTTTCAGATCTCCGGTGTGCCTCACCATGCCTTCACAAGTCTTGCGATTCTAGGGAGCTTTAATTGGGTTGATGATAAGAATTGCCAAAACCAGTTTGGCTCAGTGGATAGAGCGTCAGTCTGCGAACTGAAAGGTCCCAGGTTCGATTCCGGTCAAGGGCATGTACATTGGTTGTGGGCACAT